>JAVJGJ010000032.1:8799898-8825363 GCA_035590215.1 Microhierax caerulescens
CCCAAGAAAACCTCTCTGCCAGCAGAAGAGAGGAGTGAGACTATGGGACAGCATCAATTCTGCAGATGCCAAGGCCAGTGCAGAAGGAGGCAAGAGGGGCTCCAAGTACCGGAGCAGAGGTTCCCCAGCAGCCCCTGGTGAAGCCCACGGCGGGGCAGGCTGTGCCCCCAGCCCATGGAGCCCACGGGGGAGCAGATCCCCCCCCAGCCCGGGAAGGAGCCTGCACCAGAACAGGTGGATGCCCAAAGGAGGTTGTGGCCCACGGGAAGCCCGTGTTGAAGCAGGTTTGCGGGCAGGGCCTGCGGCCCCGTGGAGAGAGGGGGCTGGGCTGGGGACCCCGCGGGGACCCCAGCTGGGGCCAGCTGTGCCTGAGGGGCTGTACCCCACGGGAGGGACCCCACACTGGGACAGTTCATGAAGAACTGCAACCCGTGGGAAGGATCCCGGTGGAGAAGTTCATGGAGAACTGTCTCCCGTGGGAGGGAGCCCGCGCTGGAGCCGGGGAAGAGTGTGAGGAGGAAGGAGCGGCAGAGACGACGTGTGATGATCTGGCCTCAACCCCCACTCCCAGTGCTGAGGGGAGGACGTACAGAAATCAGGAATTAAGTTAAGCCCAGGAAGAAGTGAGGGGTGGGGAGAAGATGTTTACCTGATTTGAATGGTAATACATTAAACTAATTTCCACAAGTCTAGTCTGTTTTGCCTGTGACTGTAATTGCTGAGTGATCTCTCTGTCCTAATCTCAAGCCATGAGCTTTTCACTATTACTTTCTCTCCCCTGTCCAGTTGAGGAAGAGAGTGATAAGAGTGGCTTTGGTGAGCACCTGGCATGCAGCCAGGGTCAGACCACTGCAACCAGAAAAAAAATATTCTGCATAATAAAGCAATCTTGCTATGGACCAACTGCAAAAACATACAACCGTGTCAGAACAGTGATGTGGAAACAACACAGATACATTCAAAGAATTTTTTATGTTTGCATCGACAGATTAAACTACCCAGACTATGTGCTGGATGATGGAGCAGACCCACTCCTTACTTTTGAATGCTGCATTGCCTCCCGGATGACAGGCAGACGTTTCAACAGTTTTCCAGACAACCAGCATATACATACTCATCCTGCCAATATTAGGAAATATTGGAAATGTATGCCAGGAAACATCAGAAATGCCATCCTTAGGAAAGTTATTGATACAATGGTTTAGAATGCAAAAAGATGTCTCTGCGTGTAATATTACACAAGGACTAAAAAGAAGAACAAGGAACTTCCACTCCAAAGCATGAGAAAACATTTGCTGTATGGATGAAAGGAACAAGAGGCAGGAGATGAGAAAAAAGGTTTCAAAAAATTGTGACATCTCATTTGGGCTTACTAGTAGTAATTTATTCCTTAATTAGATAAAGGGAGAAGTAGAGCTGAGTATTCAGCTTGTTATGTTTTGGATGGGAACTGGCTACATGGACATCCTTCTTGCTCTGTAGGCTGGCTCCCTTACAAAATACATATCACAAAAAGATTAGCCAAGACAAAACACTGAGAAGCAGCTGAAAGAAATTCGATTGTGTCTAATTATGATTGACAAGACAATTCCAGGGTTAAAAAGAAATCATCTGTTCCAAGAAAACAACTTTGAAATATTTGAGATTCCCATTAAAGTGACAGCCTACACATTAACTAGAAAAAGCTGTTTTCTTCCATATTATATTCAGGGATGCTGGTCCTCTTCTTAGCAGGTGTATGTTAAACTAGCTTTTTTTGTATTCTATAAAGCTGCATATGCATTATCAAATTTCTGTCTATGTTTCACTATGTTCAGCTTAACACAGGTATGGGGTTTGGGAATAACAAAATAAATTTTGAATCACCTACCACAGAAGTAGCAGGTGCTATTTGGGAAGCAAGGGTAAGAGAGGAGGAAATAGATATGGAACACACCATCAGTGAGGAGGTATATGCTTTATAATCTGTGGATATGCCAGAGGTATATTTTGTACTACCCTAGGACTTCAATAAAATGCTTTTGAAAATTAAAAATATGTTCTTTCTTGACAAGCAATAAATTATTTATTTACATAATCATCACTTATAAAAGGGGATACTGATTCCCTCATGCATGTGTTAGGTAAGGCATTCCTACTATGTCTTCTCCTCATGGTCAATGGGACAAAGATACACCACCACCCTGCTGGCTGCTAGAGTCAGTTTCACGACAATTAAAACAAAAAGTTTAGTACAATTAAAACACTTTAGTCTTCCTACAGGAGGAATCTTCTAGTATCCAAAGCCACAAAGAAAGCCACAACTGAGAAGAAACTTACTAATCAGATTTTTCCCTGTCTCCTAGAGCATTAGACCACCTTCATCAATCAAGAAAGGCCATTAAAGAGTCTGCAACAACCAAGATTAGAAAACTGTAGTTTTGTTGTGAACAGCTTACTGTGAAAGTGCAGGTGCTCCAGCAGCAGCCCACACAGGTATCAACAGCTCTCCGAAATGAATGACAATTAAAAAGGCAGATACTGAATGCAAACTGCTTAAATAAGCAACTGCTAAGATAGCGAAGCTAAAATGATGGAAAACTAATGATGCCATTCCTTTAAAGAAAAAAGGAATTACAGGAGCAGTTCTTAGTCTCGTAAGGTCAGCTTACCTTTTCCATTTTTCATTGTTTCTCTTTCCCCCTCAGAACTGATTGCCATGTGCTCACTGCTGAGATGCAGCTGTCTATTAATACACAGAAATCCTATTACTGTAGTGGCACCCCAAAGCACCACTATACTTAATGTACAGCAAGGATTTCTGTCAGAACACTTGGCAGATTGAAATTAATTTTTCGAGAAATTTGGCCTTCATTCCTGGAAGTACAAGGACAAACTTAGTAAGTTGAAATGCTTGCTCCTTGACACTTTAGATCTTGTACAGACAGAACTACTACAAACATTGGAAGAAAAAAAGTATCCCTGACAAGAACTGCAGGATTCGGCTAATTGTAAGTAGAGGTGCCTGTCTGGCTGCTCAAGCTTCCTGGACACTAGCCTGTAAAATCCTATTTTCCAACAGATTATACAGCTTTAACCATTGAAGCTGCCATTTTCCATGCAGGAGCATCTGCTGCAGGCTGGCTTCTGCCCACACTAGCTTGGGTTTAAAGGAAAATTATCCTTCTATTTCAAAAAATGAGGTGCACAGATCATTTTACTATGCCTCAAGTGGGCCAGGCTTCACCTCTTCACAGCTTCCAATCTGTGACCACACTGAGCATACGTTAGTCTCAAAGGAAAACTGTCTACATATTGCAAAGCTGACATTCAGGGCAGAGAACAAGACTTTTCTTGCCATCAGTGATCCCTCCTAGCAGGAGGTACTATACCTTCCAGCTAAGAGAAAGCAAAGCTGCCTTTGGTATCTAAAAGGAGGAAAGGGCCTGGCTGGAAGAGAAAGAAATAGGCTCTTTTAATTCATCCTCTTCTCCCATATGCATTACAATACAGTCTTTAATTACATGATCATATATTTTCTACAGGACCTGTGAATAATTCATTCCATAGACTGTACTCTGGGAATGAATCAAGAGAAAGCAACGAACTAGACTATTATCTACAGGACTCCTACCTCATTTGTTGCTAAAGCTGGATGATGAATGAGTCATGGAATTGTAGAGGAAAAAAACCCTAGTCTCATAGCTAATACATTTATTCATTTTAAAAGCTATTCCATTTTTGTGTGTGTTTCTTGGGGGATGGGAGAATTAAGAAGCGTTTCACTTATCTACAGTTCTGTTGTTTATTATTTACCTAGAAATTCATCTCTACATCTGTAGAGATGAATCTAAAGCAACAGATTACTTTAGATCTATTATCCCTTTCCTCAGTCAACATGCAACCCTTGGCTATTGAAAGAAATTGAAGAGGACTATGCATACCAGCAAGCAACAACTACCAACGAACAAAACAACAGACTTCAGGACTAGCAACACAACTAGCAAAGTCTTTTGCAGAGGAAGATGCATAGGCTTGGTCGCCAGCACGTTCTTGTCCCTCAGCCCAGCTACTAAAGTACAGAGTGAATCAACTTGAAGAGACACAGGGCACTCAGAAACTGGACCTGCCCCTTCCTTTGCTCAGGAATACAACCCGATTGCAACAGCAGCAGATTTGTGCTGTGTTTAAGACATCTCTTAGTGGACTTCATTAAAAATTATCATCTCTGTAGCTGGAAAGAACAAAGAACAAGCACATCACTCCAGCAGCACTTCTACCATAGTATGGCTGTATGAATCGAGGATATGCTCAGTTGACAATTAAGACATTAAGTCAGGTGCACAACAGTACCATATACTCAAAACTATCAGAATCACACAGTAATAAACCCCTAAATATACTGCTAAAAACATCAGCTGAATAAAACGGGTTTATTATTTCATATCCAATGCATACTGCCATTAGAAACAGTTCCTTTGTGAGGGACTCAAGATAGATTTTTATCTAAAGTGTTGATGTGGAATGCTTCTTTACTCTCCCGTAACAAAGTCCAATGAGAATTTTACATTCTGTCTTTTCTCCTTCTCACTACTTCTTTGCTGATCCTTTAGAAGGAACAGCTTTCAGGGTATATTTCTTCTTTTTTCTATAGGCTAAATCAGGAGCTTCTACTGCTTTCAATTTAGCTCCCCTTCCTGCCACAAGAAAATTAATAGAAAAGCAGACCAAACGCCCAGGAGGAATTGTTGAACAAGTGGCATCTGAGCTGCAGAAAGGATTTCAAAAGCAGCTCACTCTGTCTGACTCCCTCTCATTTGAAAACCACCTACAAGCCCTAGGGATGGATTAAAGCTAAGCATGGACTGGATAATCTGCAAATGCAGGGCCCCAGTTGTAAGGAGGATAGCAGCAAAATACTTGGGAGTATGGTTATTCCCAGAAACTGAAAGGCCTCTTTTGGAATGTGCAGTCTCGATCAACCGAACTATTCAACCCTGCCACAATCTGTGGTTGGTAAACTCAGAAACTGAAGCCCCTGACCACGTTTCTCTGATGGTCCAGACGGTTTCAAGTGGAAACAGTTTAAAACTGAAATAAAAACCAATCAGTAGTATTAGGCACCTCTTGATCACAACTTTCTAGCAGAAACTGAAAGTTAGAAGTGGTCAGTCCACTGCAGAGGCATCACAAGCAGCTCAAGAGGCCGCAAGAGAGAAAGGAGATTTCTTAATAAGATGAACACAGGTGGCAGACAGGCTTGAAATCAGACAACTATTCATTTTGAAATCTACCTTTGACTGCTGCACTCTGCGTTCCCCAGGTGGATGGGACTCTTTCAATCGTGTTTGTATTACGAAAAGAGCTACAGCAGATCAGTAGCACGAGTTCCCAATTTCGGTTTTTTTCTTCCTCTGACAACAGCAAGCCAATGCTAAGTGTGAACAAAGCAGTGAAAAAAAATCACTGGTCAGTGAAGAGCAATGAGAGCTGCTCTCCTGAAGAAAAGGATTTGTATCTCAGGACAACCATATAACCCCTTAAAAGAATTCTGTTTGCTTGCTTTTGTAGAAAAGCATCTCCACTGTATTTTCTTTCTTCTCAGTTTGCATTGACCTAGGCATACACACTAGACTGAAGCCAAGGGGCTGACATCAGGTAAAGTAATAATCATCATTAAATGATGGCATCTGTAATATAGTATGAAAAAACAACATCTATTTAAGGTAAAACAAATCATGTGTGGATGAGTTTGTCCAAATTCAAATTCCAAAGCAGAAATCTGTGTGCTGGCCAATAGCATAAAGATCTTGGGATATGAACACATTCATTTTATTATAAAGACAAGAACAAAAAAAAAAAAAAAGGGGGGGAGCAAGAGGAGACAAAGTGATATGTTTTCATGTCCCTGGTCCTGAACCAGTCCCCAAAGAACAAAAAGCCCATCTATAGAGGCTTTGGAGGAAGGAATCTATGTGACATTTAGTAATGACAATTTACATTTAGTAATGACAATTTATCCCAATTTTACATCTTCTGACCAGAACAGATGATTTTATGGACTACAAGCACTGCCAGTAACTGCTACATTTGGATAATGCACAGGGCCAGGTATAAGAAATCAAAACTTAATAAATCCAACAGCTAAACTAGATATTACTTGTCATCACTCAGGAGGTAAGAACTGTGAGTAAATATGTACGAGGATTGAGAATAGTAGAAATACCCTTGTTGTCAGACAATTCCCTCGAAAAAAGATGGAAAAAACCCAATAAACTCATTAAATTTTAATGCACTGAAATTCAATTATAAATCTACAGAAGTGATTAATGAAGAGAAAAATGTTAAAAGAAACAGTTATAAATAGAAGCCGTGTATCATTGCCACTGGCTTTTCAACTGCAAGATTCATTAAAAGAGAAAGCAAATAGCAGAAGTGGTCTGGTGAAAGATCTGTATGTTCAAAAGCCTGTTTGCTTTCTCAACTATGTTACCTGGTCAAATAAAAGATACTACCCTCTTCCAGAAGCTGTTCTTTTATATCCCTAAAACATCAGAGATACAACCAAATTAAGAAAACAAATACATTTTAAAGGCTTTAGCTAAAGTAATTTGTCAAGCATTCTAGATATACAGTCATTTGAAAAAGAGAGTTTAAATATGTACTGTCAAATAACTGCATTTTTTTGAATGTACATAATCACTTTACAGCGCATTCCACCTGTGAACTGCTGTTCAGAAGTATTTCTGGCAAAATAGTTGCTCAGGTTCTTCGACACTTGCTCCTAAACCAATGTTTTGGCATTCTAATAAACCTAACTTTAGTATAGATTCAAACAGCAATGAAAGTCAAGATATTGCAAACCAGTTTGCCTTAAAGTATCTGAATTAAATCTGAATTAAGCATGCAGAAGAACCTGATTTTTGTATCTGCAGTGACATCTAGTGCAAGAAACCAAAAACACATTTAAACAGGCTTCTAGAGAAAGAGAAGCTATCACCATTTATTGTGTGATTTCTGATGGAGATTAAAAAGAACTGTTCGTATCAGCCCTTTTAAAAATTTCTTAGTATCTTGTCTTCTGCACAACACTTACAAGCCAGCTGAAGGGAATCTCATTAAGCATAATATGTTAATAAGAGACTATTTAACACAAAGGTGCATTTTTCTTTTCCATACATATTCAGTTTGATAAATGCACATATAGTTCATAATTGTTGGAGGGCAAACAATTCCTGAGAAAGCAAAAATCCCTAGGAACAGAGCTGTTATTCTATTTATTCTATCAACTTTTCTAAAACAAAACAAATTCAGCAGTAACATCTGACTTAAAATATTTCTGCCAGCTCAATAGATATGCAATCCTATTTTAATTTTGCAGTGATTTTTAAACCTTTCTTAAAAATTCAGGCAGAAGACATAGCTTGTAGAAAGAAAACAAAAACTGGAAGCAGCAACGAGTGTCGTCTAATACAGATGACAAATAGAAGATGTTGTAAAATAAAAAATAAAATTTGTTCAAATGAAAGTACAGATTTAAATCTCTTGTTAAAAGTACACAGCTACACTTCAAACAGAGCCAACAACAGACATTCTAACCAAAATGCAACACCAACATGTCTAACTAGCAACAATTTTACAAAAATGATTCACTTACTGAAATGTGAAAAAAACCCTTAGAAACAAGTGTTATTCCTGCCAAACACACAAATAAACACATATGCCAAAGCTGAAAATGAACAGTTTAAATACAGTATCATGCATCCATCGTTTTGTGTATAAATGCACACCATTCCTTTAACTGCCCCCCCCTTTTTTTTTTTCACTTGACCTGTAAATACAACCATTTTAGAACCTGCATTTTAAAGGCACGTGTCCAGAAGCATTAAAAAGTCACACATACTTTTTAAGAGCAGGATTAAAGCCTGTATTGGTGTCTTTCGTAAAAACTTCACAACATGCAGATTTTCAATACCCAATTTACCCAACCATAAAACAATTAGGTTGATATAATTAATTACAAATATCAAGATGTATTTTTGTTCATCAGGTAATTTTATGTAATTTATAAATTATAAAAAATCTCCAGCCATTCATTAGTGATCCAGGACAACTACATTATACATCAGGTTCCTAATGTTCCAGTAATCTTACTACGGAATAGGCACAAAACCCACAAGTTTTTGTGGGTTACTAAAGGCATTGAATGGGAAAGCGTCACAAGTACTGGTTTGTGGACAAGAAGCACATGCTACAGTTAATGGATTATCATCATTACTAATGATGCAGTAAGTACTTCTTGAAAGTTGTAAAGTTTGTTCCTCAGGAGCCCAAGAGCTTGCACAACTTCTCTACACTACAGCCATCAAAAAGTGGATTTAGTAGACACAAGAATTTTATGTGAAAGTAGGTGTTGAGACCACTTTTCACCTGAGGTTGTTAAAACAAAGACATGAAGGAATGAAGAAAACCAATGCTTGTGGAAGACATGAAGGAATGAAGAAAACCAATGCTTGTGGAAGGGCAAGGTACTGGAGCAGAACACAAAACAAGTGAAAAGAGGAAAAGAAGACAAGGCAGTCAAGGTTAATAGCAAGTAACAAAAAAGTATAGAACAGGAAAATGGTGATGTATGCCCAGGCTTACAGGTGGAAGAACTGAGACAGTGGGGTTTAAATACCATTCAGCAACTGTGGTTTAAAAATTATCTGGAAATGCAAATAAATGTAGACTAATGCAGCATTTATATAGAACACAAACTGCTCTTGACAGAGTTCACTACAGTATGCAAGCCAGCATGGAAAGGAAATGATTAAAATCAAAATCTATTAGCTTCTGCCACCCTAATCAGCACCTCATAAAGAACAACACAATTACTTTGAGTCTCCTAGTGTCTTTGCTATGTATAGCCAAGATTCCTAAAGAAAGAAAATTCCCCTGTTTAGATGAGTATGTCTACCAAAATAATTGTTTGTTATTAGTCTGCATTTATTCATAATGGTAAGTTAAGAGTATTTCATCTCTCCCCAAAAAAAGCATGACCTAAAAAAATAATTATAGGTGTTAATATGCTTGAAGACAGACACACAGTTTTCTTCCCCAGGTAGGAACAACCATTGTTAAGGCATAAAAATGTACTACTAACCAGCACAAAAAAAAAGATCAAATAAACAGTGTTCAATAACATATTTGCACAACATGTAGTAAAGTGCTGCAACAGAATTAGTATTATTGATGAAAGTGAGCCTGTGTCACTAAATCCAACAGGAGAAAGCCAGCTGAAGCAGCTACTAGTTAAACTATTGATCACGAGAATTAGACACACATACAAAAAAAACCCTTGTCTTTTAATAGACTCTGTGAAGACAGATCTCTTTGCATCCTCTGACATCAGTTGAGCTCTGCCACACAAAGCTAATGACACAATTAGAATCAAACAACAGGATAACAAAAAAAAGGTAAATTTAAAACTACTTCAAACTAAAAAAAATAAAAAAAGAGCATGCTAAAAGTCAAACCAATTACTACACAAACAGTAAAGGGGAGAAGAAATCTAAAAGAAAGTTTGGAAGAAAAACCAGCAGAGAATTACAAAAAGGAATACACGTTTTACAAAGATTAATATAAAAGCTGCTAAAGGTTAGAGAAAGAAATTGGAACATGCACAAAAGATGACAAAAATAAGATGCCAGTAAGAGAAAAAAGATCTGTAGAAGAATGACAACACATGCGGTCAAATATAGCAGACACATCAAAAGAAGTTTTGTACCAATTAAAGCCTCAAAGAAAGAGAAAAATCGAAAGTTGGATAGGTTACCCTAACATCTTAGAAAGTATCCAAAGAAATTACAAACCGCAGAATTGATCTTTAACAGAACAATATAAAAAGGACTAAACCAAGGAAAAGAGCAAATAGTTTTTCTTCCCTCCTCCTCTTCTTTTGGGGGAATGTGTACAGAAGAACATTAACAGAAGGAAAAGAAAATCCACAGAAAGATTCAGTTAGTGAGATGAAAGCAAAAATGCTACAGTTAAGTGCTGAGATTGCAAGACACCTGAAGATAGAGAAGCAATGTAAAGCGGTGCTGTTTTAAAAAGTGCAATTCTTTTGACAGCTGGTGGCATTGGAGGAAATAACCCAAAGCCTATGGGCTTCAAATTAAACACTGATTCTTTGGTTTTCAATGCAGTATTTCACCTAATGCTGAAGCATCATTCCACATATTTATTAAGTTTATTAAGCATTACAATCTCCTCCATCTGATAAGAGAGAGGGACAGAGGACAGATTGTAATACCAGGTTAGTAAGGTTAGAGTGTCACGTTCTATGAAAGGATGAAAACAAACATCACCACTAGAAACCATGCTTGCCACTTCAGGCAGATTTACACCACCGAGAAGCTGCCAAGCTATGCACTAAACAATACTTCATATAGCCAGCACCAATTGAAAACCCCGATGTATGCAGTGTCCTAATCCTTGCATAAGGACAACAGGAGGATTTGAGCTTTACGTTGGTGTGAGTTGACAGTAATTCCAACTCCAGAGGAACCCAGACAGTCACTCTGCAAAAGGGCTCCCTCCAAATGCACGACAGACACCACGCTATCAGCACTACCATCACCAGTCCACGATGTCCAATCTGACAACGGCACATCTGAAGGATTATACAAGATGTTCACAGCTGATAATGGCATTCAGCCATACAGACTCTGCACCAAATCCAGAACTGACAACATTTATAGATAGAATAGTTCAACATAGTCTAAAAATGCAGACTGATGGAAAGCCATAACTTCGGGTGAACTACATAGAGACAAGTGTCAAAGGGGATAAAAGCTACAAGCAGAAATAAGGAAGAACACTGGGATGTACGTCAGCTGCACACATGGCACTGTGCCTACTGAAATAACTGAATTTTAAGCTGCCAAATACTTTCTATCAAAAACTTGCCTTCACACAGTATTCTCTCTTCCTCAGTATTTTCTAGCTGAATAGTATTTTCCATTCTCTATGAATTATTTTCAAGGTAGCATTTAGATGTTGCTGGTCTAATTCAAAACAAGGTTCAAAATAACTGGCAAGGGTGAACAAGTCTGAGGAACATCTTCCCTGCAAAACAGTAAGCATCACCTCTTTGTCAGCCCTGATGAAAGCACTGTATTCAGTAAAAGTTGGGTTACTTTTTCCAGCAGTATCTGTTGATCTGGTAGAAGACACCAGTATGCCCTATGAATCTGGCTTCCTGTATACTACAAGGCTTATGCAAAATCCTTTCAATTATTTTGGATTTAAACGTTAACAGATTTTCCCACCAGCCTGTGAGAACAATTCAAAACCACATGAACTCTGATATTTAGAACCGAGTATGAAAAGGCATAACTACATATAATAGAGTAGGAGATACCATTCTGCTGCTAGCAAGCACACTTGCATCTGGCAGCCATATATGAATAGGTAACAGGTAGCTGTTTACGCGAATTCTCAAATCAATTGCCTAAAAGATTTGGAACAAAAGGTATTTTTGTTTTACAAACGGATGTGTACGGTCTCTGTGTGCAAAAAGGAGGTACGCCAGTAACAAAACAAAAAAGCCAGAGAACTTATAGGAAGTCCATTACAACAAGAAAATTCACTGTGCTCTATAGTTTAAAATCTGCTTTCCAGTGACTCAGCCTGGCAAACTTAAAAAAAAAAAAAAAAAAAAAAAGCCCTTTTCTACTCGTATGCTGGCAGTGATTTCAGGAATCGTTAAACAAGGAGTGAATAAAAATATGGATAGCTTCAGTAAAATAGCGTAAAATAAAACAACCAAGAAATCTTTAGCAGATTCTCAGGTTTTTAGGGCCAAGAAAGTTTTATAAACTGCCTTTAACCCAAAAGTGAAATATAAGCTATGTTCGTGTACTCAAATATAAGCATATAAAAGTGCAAAATACAGAAGCTGTATGAATTAAATTAACACAAGCTCAGTACCAGAAAAGCAGAATTACAGTGTCTGTGTTTAAATTCTTTATATTCAACTATTTAACAAATGCACCTTTCCCTTGTTTATATAATTTGTTCAGTTAACACCTCCTACCATTCTGTAATTTCTGTGCAAGAATCAGTTCATTTCCAACATAAAGCTTTATAAACTTCTCATATGCTACATCATGTTCCCTTTCACAACTGACCAAAATTCACAAATTCTTCATGTAACAACAAACTCCCTAACCCAGATATGAGTAAAGAGGGAATTAATGAAGTTCCATATACATATAGATGCTTCAAAATAACACAGAAGTAACATAAAACTGGACCAAAACATCTCTGAAGAATATGCAAATGGTAATTCCCAGTTCTCTATCACGACAGACATTAAACGGTCCATTCTGTCATGCCATCTGCTATGCAGTAACCACCCTGCTCTGTTCTCTATTCTCTTTGTGCTTTATTTTTATTTTTAAGCATGGAGTCATTCAACTTATTTGGAAGTCAGACAAAAGACACAAAAAAAATCTGAAGGAATCAAAAAGTGATACACAGCGAAAAATCAACTACAAAACCCAACTTTCAGTGATAAGGCAAATTAAAAAATTACTTCTAAATGCTTGTTTGGATTGCGCTCCAAACAAGTTTATGTTCAGCATATACAGCAAGCCATGAAAGCTTAACCTTTGTTTTGAACATTCTTATTTAATAAAAAATAATAGTTAAATCAGAATACTTAAAATATTTGGCAAAAAAAAAAAGTTAGTTTACATTATGGAAAAGAAATTGTGGGAATTACTCCTCTGTGTGTGTTTGTGCACATGCACACGTGTGCTTGATGCGTGTATGGAATTGTGAAGTGTCCCATTAAAATATTACCCCAGACTATCACCTTAATCACAAGCCAAATACCAATATAAAATCTTACCAGTACAACTAGACAGCAGGAAAGTAAAGATTCACGCAGAGAACACAAAAGTCTCAGCAATGCAAAAATTTTATATCATGCGAAACAGAGTATGGGAATTGCCAAGTTGCCCTCTTAGATCTGTACTAAATCTACAAAACAAAGAGAGGACTGTGAGGATTTAACTGCTGCAGAAACAGTCCAGAGTCACAGAGTGCAACAAGCCAGCTTACATGGATCAGCTGCAAAAATCCCTGTGCTTGGGATTCCAGAGCATGCTTAGATCAGATGTATCTGTTTGGTTTGAAGAAGACCTACTGGAGGAGATTCAACTGAAGAAATCCCATTGAAAGTTTTCAACTTTTTTTTTTTTTTTTAAGTTGTAAACTGTTCAAGTTCACAAGCTGTTTCTGGTTGAAACATAAATGTGAAGGCCGATGCAAAAATATGTATCTACTATGCACTGCATGCACTGAGACACCCGGGATAGCACAAAAAGGTGATTATTCAGAGGTCCTGCTGATACAACACAACTGCCAAGGGGATGAGGGATCCACTTGTCCCTGCCTCAGGTCTTCTTCATTTGCAACTCAAAAGAAAACCCACCACATATATTCAGTAATTTAAAGACTTGTTGAAGATCAGCTGTTTCGCACTGAGGTCACTAAGGTGAAGAAAAGGTTGTGTTAACTTCTGTTAGTATTATTTAAAAATCTTACTCAAGAATACCACTGTGCCTGAATATTTACTCTTAAAACCCCTCAAAAACTAATTCTCTAGTATAAGCTAAAACAAGCCTGAGAAAATTTCACGTTATTAAAAAAAGACAAAGGTGGAGATGTAGAAGAGGAACTTTTTTTTTTTTTTGAAGGAAAATCGCTAAAGCTAGTGTAAAAGACAAGCTGAAAATTTATTTATTTGCCTTACTTTCAGAATATCTTGAGTTTCATTCCACTTGTTTGTCCACTCCTTGGTCAGTTCTTGTACCTATAAAAGAAAACAAATATTGAGGAAAAAAAAACATATTTTCTGAAGTCCTTGATAACGCATTCTCAGAGAAGTACTAAACCTTTGTGCAATTCTTTGTGAAATTTAATACTTAAATATTTAGAACAGCACTATTGTTCCTACATTAAGTGGCCATACATACAACATCTCCCTCCAAAAAAGGAAAATCACAAAACTCTTATTTATAGTACCAAATGAAGGACAGGGATAGCCACTTCAAATAATGGCAGGCATTTTCAAAGAAATGGAATAATTCCATAAACTGCTTCATCAGTACTATGAAGTCTACTGCCAGACATTGGTCCCTTAGCTGTAACAAGATGACAGCTCCTTTCCTAAGGCACAGGTAGGCATGTTCAGGCTAAAATACCCTTTAGAGGACAGTACGCAGAGGAAGCAGCAGACAGGCAGCCTTCAGGAGAGAACCAGAACAATGTTTGCTGCAACTTAGAAATCACACACTTGGCTGAAACCAGCACAGAAGTGAGAAGCTGCTTGCAAAGGCATTACACACAAAATTTTACTATTTAAATTCACTTCATCCGCAGAAAAGCTGGGGGGTAAAAAAAACAGCTATGTGCTTTTATTACTTTAGATATAAAACCACTGTAAAAAAAAAAAAGTCTTCAATGCAGTTCCTCCAAACATCTCCCCATTTGCCACATACAGCGTAGCTTCCCTGTTGTCTTTGCAAATCAGCTGCAAATCAATGCGAACTAAAGAAAATTCTCTTATCTCCACCTGTATCTCAAGATTTCAATTACAGAAAGCAAGCACATTTTTCCATGCATCATTATCAACCCCAGTGCTGCTAGTCGGAATGTTAAAAGAAAAAAAAAAATTGAAAAGATTAAAGAAAAAGATGAAGGTCTATCCTAAGTCTGTTTATCATACCAGCACAATTTTTATTCCTCAGAAACAATTTTAAAATTGTTCTTATATAAGGACAAATCAACTCATTAAAGAAACCCACCATATATTAGTCAGATAATTTAAATATGGTGATAAAGTCTTTAGATCTGTATAAACAAATTAATTATTGCACTCATTCAATTATAAAAAAAAGCTATTACCACTGCAGTATCTACGATTCTTCAGTAATTATGTCTATTGTAATTATCATGAATAGTAATCACATAACCTTTTAATGAGGCTGACAAAAGATAATAAAATATGCTCGATATACTCCCCACACAGAGGGGCCAACACTTCTGAGCAGGACAAGCAGTGATTACTGTCAGAGCATGAATAACACTCTAATTAGCATAGAGTCAGCAGTTTATTTTACTCAGCTACTCTTAGATAAAAGCTTTTCATTTGTGCACAAAAATAAAAGCACACCACATACTAACAATATTATCATTCCTCTCTGATTCAGCTAAAAACTTTTTAAAACCTAGTACAAATATGAAAAAAAAATAGTTTGCAACTGAAGGCTCATACTATGGTTATGTAGGTCTTACATAATTATATTATTATATTAATAATAATATAATTACGTATATAAATAATATTAAATTATTACGCAATTATAGAACACAGCACAGTAAGGATTCCTTCATATATTACAGAGATGTAAAATGCATTCCTAGCAGAAAGCTGGCTGATGGAGAAGCCTGGAGTCTACTTTGCAGCTATGGTTCATACTAATACACATATTACTTTCATTTTTGTCACAAAGTTTATTGTTAAGGTATCATTTCATTGAAAAGTATTTCAACACGTCTTAAAAATTGGTATTACCAACGGGAATCCTGAGAAGCATAGATACTGTACCTACTACTTAGGTCAAAACAGGATTCTCAAAGCAACATATTCATTCTTTCACCTTCTGAAAAGGTCTAAGCAGTACCAGTTTTTATTTTTTATTAACATTATTATACACATTTATATTATACACAATTATAAACATTATTATTTAAACCAGGTAAGAAGCCCTTATTTTTTCAAGGCATCATATCTACATTCGATTGACATCTTATTGACAACATTCAGCACTAAATATTTGCTGCCACTTAGCTGAATGATTCCAAATACTTTCCTCTCTCCTCTTCCAAAGTCTGAGTAATAGTATTTTTTTTAAAAACAGTTTGCAGTAGTTTTACAAACAGGCTATAGAAAAGAATTAACACAGAACGACAGAATAAAGAATGAAAGATTGCAAATTAGAGAGAGTACCATTGTATCTATATTCTACATTGGAACCTGTGAGTATATCTATAACTGTTAGGGAATTTTTCCCAGCCTCTACATTGGGCTGGATTATTAAAACAACTTGTTGTGAGGCACACTACAAAGTACTGAGACGCTCCCCCAAAAAGACAGCTAATTAGGCACTGAACATATTTGTACATATCAGATTTAAAGACTGAAGTTTTCTGAAAGCCTATCCCACAACACAAGTTATTAATTACTTGAAAAGAGTTGACCATTTTTCCCATTAATCTTTTACTGTATTTTTTACACACAGAATGCTTTGCTATTGTGATTACTGGTTACTGATTACTCTGATTTAGTGGTTCTTCCCTTTCCATTCAGTTTACAAATACACATTTTTACTAAAGCAAGCTGGCCTGGGAACAAATATTTTCATTAAATAGAACTGTTATATAAATATCAGGTACACTTTATTCTTAATTATAATGTTATCTTACATTAGTAGGATAACAAAACTACAAGTTCACACTTTTTTTTTTTTAAAAAGCACTAAGACAACGCTGTTTGGTGGGAGCAAATTTAGTTGTGTATCAAAAAAACCATCCTGAAAATTATCAACACTCTTGCATCCAGACCTCCTCCTCCTTTTCTTTGGGTTTGGTTTTTTTTGTTGTTGTTGTTTAAAAACTGTTTTATGAAATTATAACTCACCCTTGCTTCATTCTGCTGAAGCTTTTCTTCCATACTTAAAGCTGTTGGAGAATCCAAGAGGGCAATCTAAAATTGTAAAAAGTAAGGATCAACAAGTTAAAAAAAAAAAAAAAAAAAAAAAAAAAGGAAGAAAAAAGTAAAAATTTATGGTGGAAAAAAATTAAAGAAATACAGTTTTTCAAGTTTTTTGTTTATTTAAGACAAATTGTTTTAAACTCCAATATACACAATTTTACCTTGAAATACTGTAAACAGACTAATCAAAATCTTGTCAAAGGAGCTATTTCAAACACAAATCATTGGTTTCAGTACTATCTTCATTCACTATGTATATACATGGTCACACACATGCAGACACTGAAACTTGAGACATGTTTATAATGTGTAATTCCTGATACATCTATCTTTTATTTCCATGAAACATGCAAATTTATTATGCATCAATACTTAACCATTTCACTATTACACATATGTATATTGTTTAACTTTAATAAATACATATTAAGGTAACTGGCCTTAGAAAAGGAAAACTACTACACAACACACACACACAAGCAATACTCATTGTTATGTGACCTTCTATACTGAATCCAGCACTATATTTTGATAACCAGTATCTTCAGTGATCTACAGAAGCATTTGCAATACAGTATTCTAGGAATATAAAGGAAAACCACAAAAGAAATTATACAGAGATTAATATTCTACTGTGCATACATAACACCACCTGCTGTTTTACCAACCATCACAAATTCCATTAAGTAAGTTCTCTATTGTCTCCCACACAGCCATCTATCACACCCTACGGCTGAAGCAGATTTATTTTGTGATAACCCCTGTTTTACAGCTTGGAACTAGGTTAAAGCATTAGATCTTCAAAGGGGTCCAAGTTTCACCTACTTTGCTAACTTTAAAACAAAACATATTTGAACATAAATTAATTTCCCCCTCCCAAAGAATACAGGAGAAACACAAGTATAATAGAGTAATGCAATCCCACAAAGACTTTCTAATTCTTTGTGACAAAGCAGGGCTCTCCGCTTCAGTCATCTACAATACTAATTACTGCTTCCAGCTGTGGTCCCATTACCTTTTCCAGCAAATGTTTTACAGCACAAAATCTAGCTGAAGTGCTAGCCTTCTATTAAAACAAAGTCTATGCTGAACTGACATTTGACATTGTACAGCCCACCTAAAATAAAATCATAGAGAGTTCTAGAAATAAATCTGAAGTATCATTTCAGATACTTTCAAATGGTAATTGTTCAAGTACGACATCTAGCAGTCCCGAGTGACATTATTTAGAAGAGACGACTGGCCTGAACCAATTGCATATTCCTTACTGTTAGCTTGTTTTCACCATCCTGGAAACAGATGAGAAATTAAGCCTGAGCTGTGCAGTTTCTAGTGGCTAATACTGACAGAAGGACAGAGAACAAAGAGGATCATGCAAAAGAGAAGCATAGCATGACGCGCTTTCTTACACCACCACAGAAAATACTTTTACATATGTAGCAAGTTACGTGCTTTCTAACGTATTGTGCAGTGAAACACAAGTAAAATGTATTGTTCAAACCAATCCATACTCTTAGATTTTTTTATTTACACATCTTAAATACTTCATACCTTCTACACTTCTTTTAAGATACTAGATAGAAGTAGCTCTTCAGTCCATCAGGCTAGACCCAGGAAATATGCTACTACTCAGTTTCCTTATGCTGTGGTGACAACCCATTCCATCGCACACTGCAATCAGGTTCTGATTATATTAAGAGAAAACTAAAAGCTTTGGGATGACAATTTTTCCCCCCTTATGTTAAGAGGTAATCTACTGGCCATATGGAAACTGATTCAATCAGGAAAATAATATTCATTCATAGCCTCATAGAGCTTGTTTACTCAAATCAATATAATGAAAGATAATTATCTCATTACATTCTAGAAATAGATGTTACAACTCAAGGAAAATTACACATAAATTTCAAGTAAAGCTAACCTGATTCCCTTGAGCAAGCAGGGCTTTTAATCGGGCTATTTCAGCTCTCAGCTCACGGATCAGTTTGACGTTAGGATCTTCATTAATAGTAGGCTTGTTGATGATGTTTTTGGCTCTATTTGCATAGCGAAGTGTACTTAAAGTTTCTCCATAATTGACATCAGCAGGTGAAATAGCTAAGGAGATGAAATCAGAAACAGTTCATCCAGCACCATATGTTTCATTTAAAACAGTTAGTTTATATTTTTAAAGTCAGATAAACTCAATGTGGATGAAGAGACAGAAATACATGATTAACCAGTGTGGCTACAATTTGTTCCAGTTCTTCACCTAGCTCCACTGCTTTCATGTCACTGTAATTTTGCTTAAGTAAACACAGTATTAGAAAGAGTGTATTAGAAGAGTGTATTAGAATAATCAGGTCTAACAATCAAGCTCTGTAAAAAGATATTGCTGTCAATCCACTTACATTTCTCTGGTAAGCGTAAACACCCTGTATGAACACTCTATAGGTTTTCTTGCAATTTTTTTACAACAGTAAGAAAAATGGTGAGTATTTGGTAAGTGTGAATGTAATCACTGAATGGAAAAATCAATTCAGGTAGAAACACAGTAGGTATAGTCCAAGTTTTGAAGGGAAATTAAAAACAGCATTCAAACAAAAAGCAGACATGAAAACAAAAACAGAGAAGAGCTGCTGTAATTTACAAACCTAGCTGTTCTGCTGAGCTGCAAGTATCTGGCAGCCTACAGAACTGTTAACTGTCTGATGCATCAAGAGAAACCGGTATTATTTTTATGGGCAACTTAACCAGGAAAACCAACGGAGTTTAAATAAAAGCACTAATGCTATTCTTCACTAAATTTTCCTAATAATATACAAGATGCTCCCAATTAAAAAGATAATTACTGCATCCAAACAGATGAGAAAAACACAGATGAAAACAGCACATAGGAATGATGAGGGACCAGAAAAGTTAATAATCAAATCAAACAAGAGACCCAGAGAATCAGACAATGTAAACACCTGAAAAAATAATCAAGCAACCAAAATATTCTGGTCTTTCTCATTCTCTCAACAGTAATAAATATTCTTTTTGTGGTAGAGACTCCCTGAATTAGGGAGATGCACTTGGCAACAAACTACACTTCCCCTAGCTCACACTACCACTTCCCTACTTTATCTATTGCCTCTTCTACACTAGTCAATTACTCTCTTTCTGGAGGGATGTTATAATATGTTATAGAAATATGACAAATCAGAATTGGATGTATTTTTAAGAACCTTTCCTACAGTTTGAGATGATCTTCCTGCTTTTTTGGTGTTTAGTTACAAAAAAGGCAGGCCAAACATATCCATACAGCTTGTCAGGCTCTGTTAGGCAATTCAGCCACATTACTAGTAGAGTTACTATTGGAGAAAAGCCCAACCATCAGGGCTCTGCCTAGCAGAAGCATCATTAATAGATGAGAAAGTAGTTGAAAAAGAGCTGGGCACCGTAATTATTAGTGTAGGCACTGAAAGCTCACTGTGCTTCTCAAACTTCCCAATCTTTCTGTCAAAAAAAAACCAAAAACAAAAACAAGAAAACCCCTCAAACAAACCCAAAACACACTAAACAAATTACTTAACCATGTAACTGAAAGAAAATATCAAGAAGAAAGATAACAGCACAGTGTTACTTTAACTGCCAGAAAAAACAAGGCAGTCTGGTCCACAATTCTCTTTTGGTACTACTATGATCAGCGTAAGGAAAAGTAGCATGGATTTCAAAATCATCCCCAAAATCATGCATCAAAAGAACTGCTATGCAAAGAATTTGACTGTTACACAGCAACTGAAGAACCAGAATATCATCCAATGCATTTTATTCCCTTGATTCTGCTCTTGCACCATTCCCAAGAGAGGACTGCATCAGTTAGACTGCATTTCATTTGAGCAGGAAAGTGACAGAAACTTCAAAGCTGCTCTTTTCTTCACACCTTGTGTCTCCAACATCCAAAATCCTCCCCTCCCCTTAATCATCTCCCCAGCTTCACTTGTGGTTTTTTGAGGAATGGAATTCCCATTACATTTTGTTGAAGAAACTGCAATACATATATTGTAGGTAGGGTTTAAAACCAAATTATCATTACAGAGCTTCCTACAGGTAAAAAGGAAACTGTAAGAAAAGTTTGCAAGATTACATCATAAATAAATTTAGACAAAAAGTTAAAATGCTGTGTGCATTCAAAAAGTAGGTTAAATAAAGATGACAGTCTTAATCACTTAATGTCAAATGAGACCAGGTTGTTTCTGCTGCTAATATAACAAACACTGCCACAGTTTTGGAAAAGCAAACCGATTCACACATCAGTATTGACTAGATGCACAAAGCTGGTGGGTTTGGTTTTGTTGGTTTTTTTTTTACTGGAGATCCAAGTCTGCAACCTGAGAAGAAGAGGTGTAAGGGGAGAGAAGTACAAGACTACATCTAGGTCCACGTTTCAGCATTTACCATGAGTAATGGAGCTGTCTGGAATGCAAACAAACCTCAAGAATAAACAGGAACTATGACTTGAAGTTTAACTGCTCACATTAGCTAATCATTACACTGTGCATATGTCAAAGAAGCAGCAGCCAGGTAGATGTCAGAGGAAATGTAAGCCATTGGGCTATACATTTGGATGATCCTTACACAAACAAGCATCTAAGGACTGTACATACACAATCTGGATGCCTTGTTACGCTTGTGACCAAATACTCAGCAAGTGATATAAGCACCCAAAGAGATAAACAGCAGATGAAAATGAAGTTCTCAAATTCGAGAGGCAAACCTGCTGTTGTTCATGACATTTCTAAACCACTAGGCTGCCCCCATATACACAATGAGAACCCACATGGTTCTACTGTTGGAAGAGATGTTCTGCAGAGTGTAGGTAAAGGCCCAGTATTACTAGAAAACTCTGAGAGAAAGAAATCACTAATATGTGTAAACAACATTCTGCCTTAACAAAGCATCAGCAATCTAAATATTTACAGCCTGTCACTTCTATTAAGCATGAACTGTTCAAAATGCAAAGAAGTAATTTAAAAACACTTACTAGCAATCATTATAGTTTTAGAGTTTCCTCCCAGGCTATCTTTTAACAGCCAAGTCAACACAGAGTCCCTGTAAGGCACAAATACTTGTTTCTTCTTTGAAAGAGGATTTGTTGCATCCTGAGATAAATCAGCTGTGATGTGAAGGTAAAAAAAAAGAAGAAAAAAAAAAGGTAATTATGTATTTTAATTCATTTTATAAACCAATATGCATCAGGCCACTATTTGTGTAAGTAAATAAGCAGAAAGGTATTTAATGACTAAAAAAAAAAAAAAAAAAACAAAACAGACAAGCACAAAAAGCAGACTTACCTAAGGCAGAAATTACATTTCCCAGAGTAACTAGAGATTTGTTAATATTCCCTCCTTCCTTTAATCTAACCCCGGTGGCACCAGTGGCATCTGCTCTCTCGCTTCCAGCAAGATCTACCAAATGAATTTTGCTAACAGTTTCACAAGGCATTTCAGAATCAAATTTAGCCTACATAAAAATAAATAAAAAAAATAAATAAAGAGAAGTACATTAAGCTATGAAATTCTGAAATTTTACTGAGTCCAGCACAGTGGCCCTTTTCATGTTTACCTTAACTTGTTTACAAAAGCAGAGTTTCAGAAGACAGGTATATTAGAGATATCACAGAAAGGCATTTGATCATGAATTGCTGCATAACTCCCACACAAGTAGTAACTACTTTAAATTGTAATATTTGCAACTTCCTAGCCACTTACAGACATGTGCTGACAACTGCGAATTGGTATTTACATGATGCACAGTGAGTATGTGCTGTATTCATTTTATTAAGCTTTCAACAGCGGTCTCTTTTCCCCAGTGAGAAGTGATAGGACAAGAGAAAACAGCCTCAAGTTGCACCAGGGGAGATTTAGATTGGATATTAGGGAAAATTTATTCACTGAAAGGGTTGTCAAAGCATTGGAACAGGCTGTCCAGGGAAGTGGTTGAGTTACCATCCCTTGGAGGTATCTAAAAGATGTGTAGATGTGGCAGTTAGGGACACAGTTTAGTGATGGGCTTGGCTATGCTGGGTTAACAGTTGGACTTCGTGATCTTAAAGGTCTTTTCCCACCTAAATGATTCTACAATTCTATATTAGCTTTCAACAAGAAATTACAGCATACACAGACACATTTACAATCAATTTCTCTACCTGCCTTTGAGTTCAGGTAAGTAGCAACTACACTTTATTCTATGATTTTAACTGAGGCTTCCTCCCAGTTTTTATCTTAATTAATATAAATCAACTCAGAGTGCCCTGTTTCAAACTTCCTTTTTCACTTTTGCAGTACAACAGTAGAACAAAACTTTTTGCTGCCTGCCTCTCATCCTCTTTTGAAAGCTTTGCAATGAGCAATTCATCATTAGTGAACAGCTGGTGCATGGGATTTAGTGTGTGTGTGTGTGTGTGGTTTTTTGGGGGAGAGAAATGCAAAAAGTTCTGTCAGGAGAGTGAACCACCGCTCTGCTGACTTCTCTTCACCTAGCAGGTTATCTGTGGACTGTCTAAAAAGCCTCCCAAAAACAGCGAAGAGTAGGAGTCATTAGTAAAGGAGCTTACTACATATAAACAAAAAGATCACCATGCTCTGAGAAAACATGTTAAATCTCTCCATTATTCCATTAGTAAATCCAGGAACATAAAACAGGTTTCCAGCAGTAACTGATGAAGAGTCAGCAAGAAAACACTCGGAAAATATTTCCACCCTCTAAGATTTCAGCCATGGAGACGTTTTGGGGTTTTTTTCGTTAACCTTGGATAACATCAGTGCATAAAAGGTAGCCCATGTTCAACTCCGGCTGAGGTCTGACACAACATGCTCCTCACCCACCCCTATCCCAGCAGCATCGTAGAACACACCACCACTGGTCACTGTTAATCACCCTGAACTCCCAGTAACTTTTTCCTCAAAATCTATTAAATAGCATTTTAAGTAATCACATTACACTGAAAATTTTAGAATTATTATCAGTTATAAACCTATTTATGATACTCAGAACAGTATTTTCACACTTTTAAATTCCCCTACCACAGGACAACACCACAGTCATTATCTACCCATACTTGCTTATCTGACAACCTTATTTTTTAATTATTGTATGAACTACTGAATGTAAACACATATTAAGACGGGGAATGGGTGCTTTGTTACCTGAGTGAAGTTGATAGTGAAAATGGCATGCGACCTACTACTGACATCATTCATTCCAGTTGCAGCCGTTGTTCTATTTATATTTCCTGCATCCATAAGTTCCTCTACATCAGCATAATTTTGCACTAAATGTTTAGACAAATCTGAAGAAGAGCAGAGTGTTACAGTGTGCTCATACATGCACTTGATTTTCTTTACAAAAAGACTCAGATTACCCCCACTACTGCAAAGTATTGCTAAATTAGTGTTTATTGTCATACTTGTTTATCACTTAGGAAAGCAATGAGGCCTCATGTGAGCAATGGAGAACTTACACATTTACAGTAAATCAAGAAAAAAATATGCAATCTTACTAAAGTATTTAGTGCATTAATGTAAGCATAATCCCTTGAGAGCTGTGAACCTTCCCTAGTAGAGGACAGATTAAGACAATTAGATGCTAATAGGTTCTTTCCATCTAAACATTAAAGATTTATAAATTACAGTCAACAAGTTCTTAAAACCAATTGCATCTCTTAACATTATTTAAAAATGTGGTTTAAGTTTACAGATAAAAACTGTGTATGTATAATAAACTTAGAATTGGGAAAGCGAATGGGGATACAAAATGACAGGATATTCTCCTTTAATACTTTTTTATCAAATGAAAGCACCGTATCCATCATTATTTATATTTTAAAAGATAAAAATGTCCTATGCAATTAGATGCGACATTTTACAATAACAAAGGTAATAAAATATCCAGTGCAAAACACTTTACCCTCAACATACGGCCCTTCCTTCGGATGTTCTCGTATTCGTAAATTATTAGTTTTTGATGACTTCCGTCTGAGAAGATCTCTCACACGTTCATTATAAATTTCCAGATAACTGAAAGAAAAAGATTAGAAAACCACTGGCTGATTCAACAGTCTTTAAAGGAAGGAGAGCTGTCTTAACACTGTGTTTGAAAGCAAGATGCCTGGAGAAGCTAGGCTGCAAAGCTGGCTAAAGATAGTAATGACTACAGCACACTTGTATCATAAGGAAAAAAGCAAGAAGTAGAAGGGAAGCAGACATTAGCAAGATCAAGATCTCCTAACGCCAGTCTGAAATAAAGGTACAAATAAGGAAGACGCTGTTCAGTACCAAAGGCATTTTCACTATCATTTAATCAAAGCAAAATGCACAACTGTTGGATTGAAGTTAGAAGTACTGCATATTTGACAACGACTGCCAACAAAAATCAATTATAGGATTGAGGCCAAGCATGGAAAGTTATTCGAAAAGACATATTTTTCTCAGAGATAAAGTGAAACTGGGTGGTTTTAACTGTAACAAGTTTGATAACCAGCAAGCTATTAACACAGCAAGACCTACCTGACTTCTGTTCGAAAGGATGCTTCATTCCGCTTTGTTTTCTCACTTATTTTGCTGAATAATCCTTCACAAATTCGAGGTATTAAACCTGCATCACCCTGCAATAACAATAATTCCTATTTCCAAG
>JAVJGJ010000032.1:8825463-8852375 GCA_035590215.1 Microhierax caerulescens
AACCTGCATCACCCTGCAATAACAATAATTCTTATTTCCAAGGCTATGTACGCATGCACAATAAATTTTGAAACATAAAACCCAAGATCACTAGCTGAACATTCCAACATCCAGGAAGGGGGGAGGGAGAACAAAACTTTTCAACAAATACTCTCTTACACTTTATTTAACTGAAGTCACCTTGAGACTTTAATCCTTGTGTGTGTTGGAACTTATATACTAACTCCAATTCTTTGCTATTGGGATATATCTTGTCCTTCCCTTTCATTTCAAATAATCCCAAATGTTTAAGGCAGAAACCAGCTCCTCAGAGCAACATATGAACCGCCTTATCTCAATAACATCTCTTCTAACTCCTCCTATCTCATTTCACTATGGACTGGGCAACACCTGCAGAGAATGGGACAAGAGCCATAAACACGCATCCATGAGCCATTCTTATTCTTATTCAAACCCCAAACCCCAGCTCACAGTCCTTCCTGTCTTGAAGGATGCAGCAGATACCATGCAATAACAAAACTAAAACTACAGTCACCGTATCCCACAATGCAGCCAAATTAAATTTGGTATCTAACTTCTGAATGCTCAACTCTGCAGTTAAAGGGTTCTTAGGCATAAAGCGCTCAGTCAGTTTAATAAAGCAGACAGAAAAAAACATATCCCTTCTCACAGATCCCTACAGACTACATGGTTTACTAGCAAGGCTGCAACTATCCATTACAGGGTCTTTGCCACTTCAGCTAACAGAGCGGCCAGCAGCAGCAGGACGTCATTGTCTCTGTTAACTGGCACTTGAGAATTGAGCCTCATCCCAGTGAGTCTGCGGCTCCACTGCTGATGTCAAACATGCGTCAGACTGCAAGAGATGTCCAGAGACTTCGCATGCAGCTCTCCTCTCCACGGTGCTCCAGGGATCTCCTTTCCAGCCAAGCAGTAAATGAACGGCAGGGCTACCCCAGCCGCAGAGCTGGGAGCAGGGCAGTGCATGCAGCTCTGCTCTCAGCTGACAAGGGGCTGCTCGCTCCCAGCTGCCCCATTCCCACCGGGTCTGATTACCAGTAGATGACCAGCTACCTGCTGGGCACACCTCCTCCCCAATACTTCAGGACAGCAGCTAACACTCCTTCAGAGCTGGAATGAGTGAACACAGCTCCCAGGGAAAAAGGGAGAAGACATATACGTACAGATAAGCTTTAGGCTCAGAGCTGCAAACTCAGAAGTAGCTTACAGAACAGCCTGTCAGCTATAATTTGCCTCCAGTCCAAAAACGCGTAAGAGATTTGATGCGACGGACTAATTCTAATTCTACGCGCCGCTGAGTCAAGAAATGTCCTTGCTTAGAGTCAGGGGCCTTATAATTAAACAGGAGGCAAATAGGACAAACCAGACCAAACATCCAGCACGAGCACAGCCCAGACACTCCAGGCACCCAAGAGTTTGCCTGGTGGCATTCTACAGACACCTAGCAGCAGAAAAACATGAGGACGGCAGACTCCCCTGCACCACACTCAGGCAGGGGAGTGCTCCATGAGCAAAGGTTTCTCTTCTACTCGGACCCCCACATAAAATCTGACCATTTTTGCCCAAGTGCACTCCCGTCTTCTCCCACACTGGTCCCCTCTGTCCTCATTCTTCGTCTTCCCCCTGCATTCTCTGTCCCAGCAATCTTCTTCCAGGTGCCATCTCTGAGCTCCTCTTCCTCTTTCCTTTGCCCTGATATAATTCCTCATTCATCACCCAGGTGTTTTTTTTTTAAAAAAAAAAATCATACTCTATCCCTCCATTCTGCCCTTTTCCAACTTCCTCCTTTTAATCAGACCCTCTCTCTGTCCTTCTCAAACCAGGTCTCATTCTTTGAAATAATATGTTCTCTCCTCCTAGCCCTTCAACTTACTGCACTTTGGTTTAAGAAAAGGAAAAAACCCCAAAAAAACAAAATCCATACAGAAAAAAAAAAAACAAAACCCACAACAACTCCTAGATAAAGGGAGAAACTTGCAGTTTAATCAGGCTTTTTTTTGAGGCAGTTGCCTTTGGTAACAGAGGAGCAGCCTTTCCCAATCTGTATCATTCTCTACCTCCAGTTAAAGTTTCAGGGTTCAGTGTTGGAAATTCCTATATGCTTTTTTGTTTTTTGAACGCTGGAAGGGGAAAAAAACTTTTCTTTCATCTCAGGCTTGGAAACACCTGAATAGTTTTAATTAAAGATTAATGAAAAAATATGAAAGATCCATCACAAAGTTTCAGGCAAGTCATTAGTGTCTGACATCATTTAGCAACTGCAAAGGTCTCAAAATAGGAAAATTTAGGTCTAATTGAGTAACTTCAACCATAGCAATATAATGATGAGAAAGGAGGAACACACAGTTCCCAGCATATTTTATCAATAAAATTTACATCTTACAGAATGTACACTCTTTATTAGAAACTATATTTAAGTATTTTCTCCCTTTTCACCCCCTACAGCTCCAGGGCAGAATCAAATACATATTTGACAGGGTTTTTTTCTGGGTTACAGAGTTACTAGCCATGGAAATCTGTAAAACCAAAAGAGGTAGTTCACTCCAGAGCTGAATTTTCTCATTAAAAGCCCATTTTCCTTCTGTGCTACCTAACCAGAAAACTCCTTATTGTAATGTAAATGTACTGGGTTTTACCTATCTACCTTGGACAAAGGGAACAAATTATTCCCTTCCATTCTGCAACCGCCTCTTCATGACTCGGAAGACTTTTTATTTCTCCACTATCTTCCGTTCTCTGCATAAGCAAGCCTGACTTTCCCGACAGATCATATTTTATAGATCTCTGATCATTTCAGTATCTCTGCTCAAGACTTAATTCTAACTGGTCCACATATTTCTTGAAATGATTGTTGCACACAGTATTGCAGAAGAAGCCTTCCAGAGCCAAGAACAGCAAATATTGAAAGCAAAATGAGAATAGAAATCATACTTTTTAAGGAGAAGTAAGGAAAAAAGAAAATTTATTTCCAATTCAAGTTTTCTTATAGCACCGCGGTCTCTCTGACAGGGCCATCAATTTTCAAGCATTTAACTTGGCGGCTGAGTATATTTTATACACACTCTGTACAAAGCCAGATTAAAGTATTTATGTATCATGGCAAGAAGATTAGACCTTTATTATTGAATAGTGTCAAACAAACTTCAGCACCTATTCATTTGCAAAATGTCTTGATGATTACGGTCATTACATACAGTGAGGTAGTCTCATAAAAATGTCACTTTTATAAATTTCTTAAATAGAAATCCACATCTAGGTCATAAGATCTTTTCTGGTTACAAAAGTCTATTCTGCTTACCATTTTGAAGTTAAATATAAAGCTACTTATTCTGTGACAACTGAAAGAAAAAGATTTACAGCTAATTTACTCTCCTAAGCTAAAGGAGGCACAAAGTGGCCAATCTTACTACATTTCAGAAGAACGATTTATCTAAGGAAGGACAAGCAGTAATATTCTCCTTTTCAATTCTGCTGGGAGAAGACATGATGTATTTTTTTTCCCCTTACATCCTTAGAGGATGAAACCTATAGAGGCTGCCTGGCAAACAGGCTTCATCTCAGCTGGCCCTTTTAAGCTGCTCCACTCCCAACAGTTGAGTGGGTTCTTTCTGTCCTTGGACAGTCACGGAGGCAACTGCAAGAAACTACTTCCATCCTTTACTCAAAAACTGCCAAATAGTCCTCCTATCACACCTTCCTCTTCCAGGGTCTTCACTGCAGTGCTCAACAGGACTTAATCCTTAAAATTAAAGTTACTCGATCATCTTCTAATGGTTTGCTGAAACTTACATTTAGCTACTCTCATCCCCAGTTTCTACTCCTCAACTTGATAGTCTTCTCTGAACAGGGGCCAAGGAGCTATTTTAATCTTCTGACCCTTCAAAAGAGGTCTAAAAGACAGAACTCTTCAGAAAGGGATCATCATCCATGTTCTCAAAACTAGTATCTTTTTTTTTTTTTTGCCTTGAGTTGGCATAGAAAATAAGCAGAAACATTTGGAATTTTGGGGTTTGTTATTGAACAAAAATTATTGCTTCTCTTCCAACATGACAAAGCATTACTTAAAGACACTTCTTCCAACTGTATATATCTACCTATAAAACAAACAGCTTCTGAAACCTCAGATTACATGGAGGGTGAGCAGCATATAGACAGTATCAGTAATAATAATTTCACAAAAACATGTTCTTGCAATAGCCTAATTTCAATGCATTGGTACAGAAAAAAAAACAAAAAAAAACAAAAAAAAAACGAAAACACCTGCTCAGCTGATGCAGGGTGAGCAGTGGACATTTTCTACCTGGATTTCTCCAAGGCTTTTGGTACGGTTTCCCACAGCCGCCTCCTGAAGAAGCTGATGCACTACAGTCTAGACAAGTGGTCTGTGCGGCGGGGGGGTAACTGGCTGACGGGCTGCAGCGCGAGGGGGGGTGGTAAATAGCTCCCTTTCAAACTGGCAGCCTGTCACACGTGGGGTCCCCTGGGACTGGTAACAGGCCCAACACTGTTTAGTATCTTCCTAAGTGATCCGGATGATGGGATGAAGCGTACCCTGAAGAAGTCTGCTGATGACACCAAACTGAGTGGGGAAGTGGACACTTCAAAAAGGACAGCCATCCTACAGGAAAACCTGGATAGGCAGAAGAGCGGGCTAACAAACACCTTATGACGATCAACAGAGATAAATGTAAGGTCTGAGAAAACACAATCCAGGAGTAGAGCACTGGCTGGGATCTACCTGTCTGGGGAGAAGCAGCTCTATGGAAAGGGACCCAGGGGTCCTGGTGAACAGCCAGTTCAACAGGAGTGAACAGCGTGCTGCTGCAACAAAGAAAGCCAACAGGAAGCTGGGTTGCATCTCCAGCAGAGATAAAGTCATTCTGCCGCTCTTCTCAGTGCTTGGCAGGCCATACCCAGAATAGTGTTCAGTTTTGGTCTCCACTATACAAAAAAGATGTGGACAGGCTGGAAAGAGTCCAGAGAAGGACCACAAAGACAACCAAAGGACTGTGAAGACTGCCATGTGAGGAAAGCTGAGAGAACTGGGTTTGTTCAGCCTTGAGAAAAGAAGGCTTGGCGGAGACCTTATCATCACGTTCCAGTATTTAAAGGGTGGCTACAAAAAAGGTAGACTCCCTTTTTACAAGGATTCACACAGAAAAGGGGTAATATGTACAAATTACTCCTGGTGAGATTGGGTTTGGACACAAGAGGACAATTTATCAGAGTCAGCCATTGGAATAAACTCCCCAGGGAAGTGCTGGATTCCCCAACACTGGACACTTCTAAGATTCAGCTGGACAGGGTGCTGGGCCACCTTGTCTAGACCATACTTCTGCCAAGAAAGGTTGGACCAGATGATCCTTGAGGTCCTTCCAACCTGGTATTCTATGATTCTATGAAAATACAACATACCGCATTTCCCATCATGGTGTAGGACTTCCCAGATCCAGTCTGTCCATATGCAAAAACACAAGCATTATAACCTTCAAAAGCAGATTTAAGCACATCTGTACCAAGATTTTTGAAAACCTAAAAGCAAAGAAAGTTTTTTAAGACAACAGAGGCTTGCAGAAAAAAAGTTATCAGTCCAGCATGGCAAATATTAAACAATAAACTACCACAATATAAGCTATTGGCAGCATCAATTATATGTACTATAGGACAGGAAATTAGTACTTCAAATACAATACTGAATTTTACAACCATATTTAGTTTACAGCACTGCAGCAGTATATTTTATACTTCATTTTCTGGCAGAGATCTGCTTGGCATGTGGAAGAACAAAAAAATGCTGCTGAAAGAAATTAGAGCTATAGAAAGAAGGTAATCTCAGACACTTCATATACTTCTCCTTATTTTTAATATCTACTCACTTTTTACCTCACTTTAGATATTTCTATTATCTACTCTACTGCCAGTTCTCCATGTCCTGCAAATAATATTTCAGTGATCCTGGTAGGTTTAGGGTTGTGGTTTTGGAGGGTTTTTTCGTTTGATTTTGGTTTTTTGCTTTAACCAAGTGTAAGAAAACGGCCCATTATTTTCTCCGTATTTCCTCCCTAACTGGCTTTTATGTACCAATACTGTTTAGGCTGACAAACATGGAAACATGTTTTCTATATGCTAAGTAACCCTCTTTCATCAGCTAGCCCCTTCTCTTTTTCCTTCAACATTTACAAACTGGTGATGATCCTTCCTCCACATCCAACAATATGAGAGTCTGTTCTCACCTAATAACTTCAGCTCTCACCAGATCTCTTCAGCACCTTCCTCTGCAACACTGGCTCCAGTATCTGTCCCAGATTCCTGACCTTTCATTGCCATACCCTTCATTTCCATCCATATCCCGCTGGGCAAGGAGTAACACTTGGTACAGCACTTCTACTTCCTCAACGAAAATATTGATCTGAGTCTCTCAATACAAACACGATTTTCAAAAATCTCATCGATGCTTCAGATAATTTGGCTACTAGACCACAGTATATGTGGTTTAAATTAAACACAGTGCACAAGTAATTATTAAAAGCAAATGGCACGTGCACTGTATAATTTTGCTACTCCTCCCTTGAAGGACTGCTGATTAATTTCTTTAATCATTAAGGCTCAGTTGCAAGCATGCCTTTGGAATACCCAAACTTGACCTTTCCTTAAGCAAAGGAGTACAAAGATGAGCCAAAGCACAATTTCCCTTTTGTTTTTCATTTGAAAAGTAGCATCTTAGTTGAATTCTCTCCCCTGAGTAAACTGCTCCTTTAGTCCCCCCGCCACTTTTCCCTTTCTCTGTGTTCAAGTTTTTACTTCACCACCTGCACCAAGTCTTTACGCACTGTTTTGACTACATTTTCCCTTTTAAAAACGTGTGCATACCTTGCACAGTGATTTGAGGTAGTACATAGGACAGTTACAGGCAGTGTTGTCTGAACAGAGGCTTAACACACAGGTTAGAAGAAAAGTCATTGTTAGGATGGGACTCTGTCAGAAACAAATGTCTGGGATACTGGTTTGTCACAAAAGGGCAGTAAACAACAAAATTCTATTTATTTCTCTTCTAGAAATACAAACCAAATAGCCTGATGGTAAATTGCGACTCCCACTCTATTTTTGAATACTAAGGCATATTTTGCATCTACAAGGCATATTAATGGGGCATGAAATATTAGACAGACTTCCATTTAATATTTTTCTGCCTTTCAAATGGAAAAATATAATAATTGTGAACAAAGCACACTAAGCAACTGCAATGCCAACAATCAAGATCAATTTTATTCCATGGCAAGGCAAATGTGAATGAAAGATGCCCTTCTTCTACGCCACTGGTGCAGTGAAGTAGAAATTCTTCAGCAACTTGATAAGAGCTTAACTACAAAGTCTTCCAATTAAATATGAAACGAGTAACAAACAAAACAATAGCTTGTGCAGCATTTGTTCAGAAACTGCGCTCCCACGGTTTGAAAATTCCTGTTGTTTTCCATGCGCTGCACACATTGTAATTAAAACAACACTTGACACAGGGGCAAAAATACTGTGTGGCGGAGCAAATGAAGTTAGCATTCTTGCCAGTAAGGATGAAAGAGGCAGTCTGGGGTTGCGGGACACACTGGAATAGCAGGGTATTGTACATGGACATCTAAGCCATGCTTAGGATTTATTGTTAGCATCCTATTACTACAAACCATAAAACTCACACCTTTAAAAAAAATCATTGCTCAAGGCTGCTGCAGTGATCCCTATATGGGTATTTTAATATAATTTTTTTTCTCTAAGCTTCTGACAGGTAAGTTATGCTGATCTTGCCTCAACTTTGCTCTGAAATGGACAAAATGGCATGAATTACAAAACTTAAAATATGGAAAATTTAGTTTATCACTTATATGCGGAAACTGGACACCAACACAGGATACAACTTGGATATCTGTTTATATTAATTCAAGTTTTACAAATGCCTGACTTCATTATTTCATACCATATTCAGATTCTGGAAAAAACCTGCATTGTAACAGCAACAGCCTAACAATGGACAATTTTCTTGGGATTATTCTAATGAGTCTCATCTAACATTGCTTTCCAGAAGTATCTAAAGTCAGGTAAATAAACACCTCCCCAAAGGATCCAAGAATTAAATATCCATAAAGCTAAGCTACAATTGGTGCTTAAGAAGAATTTCTATAACTACTTTTATGGTACTTTTTGCAGAATTTTCCAAATATGCATTGAAACATCAATAATACTGTTTTATGGAGATGTACTCATCTATATCAGGAAGAACTGAGAATCTGGTTATCAGCTATTACTGAGAAATACATGCATTTTCATGAAACCAATAGTAAACTGAGTCAATTTGTACAAGCAAACTTAAGGCAATCATCTGTTGTGTCTGCAGAACCACAACCAAAATCTCAAGTTTCAGTTAGAATGTTATCAGAAAAATACATGATCAAAGCTGCTTTAATTAAAATAAATAATTCTCTAAATGTTCAACTTAAAGCATTTGCTAAAGTTCTAGTAAAGCCATACGGCCTGCAACACTGGCTTATAGAAACTAGGATTCCAATTATTGCACTCAAATACACTACTTGAATTTGCCACCGTGCTTAAGTAATCAGGGTATTTCCACATCAATGCCCAAATAGATGTATACTTCTTGATATTTCAGAGAATGTAGCAAAAAATATATTATTTAAATGAATATCATCAAGTAATAACAATGCAGGAAGTACAAGAATATACAGGATCAAATGTTTGGATTAAACACTAACTAATAACTCAGTGAAATAAAAAAGGAAGCTTTCAGGAAAAAAAAAAAAAAAGAGGACCTACAGCTTACACTGATGGTTAAGTAGAAATTTCAGGTATAAATTTCCTTTCAATTACAGTCATTAAAATATAATAGCAAAGCTTGTCCCTCTCCTAAATATTTTTTATATTGGCTTGAACTTCTTGTTTCTTATTATTAGTTTTAATTTTGAGGCTTTTAGGATTAGCCATACCACTATCCTTGATTTTGGGGGTTACAGAATAGATGAGGTACATACCAAAAAAGTATCCAAGTAGCTTACAGTATATTCAGCAAACCCTTGCATTATTCTAAGGGGAAATAAATACTCTCACTTGAAGCTTACAGCACCCCAAGTTCCACAAAACCCAAAAAGATAGTAATCACAAAACACTTGATTTTTACTTAATAAATTTATTGGGAATGTAAAACAGCAAAAGGTTCAATGTTCACATGAAATGTGAGGTCAAGGGAGGATCTTTAAGTAATACCTATAGCTCTGAGTTTCATTTTCTGTTCTGAGTATGCAGGCAGAAAGGCAATTTTGTCCTTTCCTAGGCTGAATAATCAAGGGAGGAGAAATAGGAGTCTTCTTTAATGTGCACCAAGACTTTTGGACAAAAAAACCAAAAAACACTTCAACCAGATAAAAGGATTGTTTCTAAGTGAATTAAAAATACATGCTTGTTTCTTAAAAGTGACTTATTTTCAAAAATGTTTTTTAGAAACAAATTTAGCTCTCAGGGGAGTTTTCTAACTTGACTTTACAAGACAAATCAGACAAGAGAACTAGAAAGAAGGCATTTAGCCTGCTGTATTAGAAAACACTGTATTTAACCATATTAGATAAGTTTGGGGTTTTTTTAAATAAAAAATCAAATTCTCAGGTGCCTAGGGAATTTCTAAATTACACAAGAAGCACTTGCAGTGGAAAGAAGTTTAAAAGAATGCTTTCAAGCCAAAGGAAAGAGGAAGGAGAAAAACAATTTAAACATTCAGAAATCCTACCATTTCTTGACAAACAAAGCTGGGACTTTTGCTGTCTGCTGAGAAATAAGAAAAATCATAGGTAAATGTCTTAGTTCTTTCTCGTCCTGTGTCTCCAGTACCACCCTCTGGTACCTATTTAAAAAATAAAAATACCAAAAAAATAGAGCTGGTATGATACAACCTGATGAAGCAATTAAAAGCATTTTAAAATAAATAATCAGAATGCAAATTCAACATAAGGCTATACACATTTAGAAATTTATAATGACAGGTTAGCCTATTACTCCAACATCAGCGAAGAAATTAGCAACAGATATTCCCTTCAGCAAGAAGGGCAGTTACATTACAAGATAGCACAGCAGGAATTATTTGGGTTTTAGCTTACTGCTTCTACCACGGTACATTTTTGTCACAATATTTATGTCCAGTTAAGTCAGTCCTGCATATGAAATTCAGATTATAATAAAGGATTATCCTACACACATAATTAATAGGAGCCAAAGAGACCTTTGCACTGTTAACAGCATTTCAGTGTGGAGTCATAATTACAGTGGTGTTACATACTTGCTGCTTAAGGCTATCATCATGCTCAAGGCATGACAGCTCACTATACTTCAGCAATACTCACTGCTATCTGAATCAGTCTAAACAAACTACGCACTGAAATTCCTTTTCATATATTTGTCATTGAAAACAGTCTTGCAAAAACATATTTGCTGTGCATGATTTCTCTTGCTGAAAGAGATGCTAAAATATACCACCAAAATATTACAGCAAGTGGTGGGTACTTTGTGTTTAGTTCATTTTCATATGAATTCCAGAAGACTACTTCTACAGATGAAGCAAAGGTTTGATAGCTATCAGACAGGTACCACTCTTCCATTGCTGGCTTTCATTTTTAAGCTAAGTAATGACCAGAGTTATAAACCTCAGAAAAACCTATGAGATACAACCTGTAGAGTGGTTTTCAGAACACCGAAGTGCAGCAAGTAAATGTTAAATCTGTTTGCCAAAAAAATCTCAACCTTGTATTTTAAAAATTAAAGGCTCTTCACAGTGCAGTGAACACCAGTGTTTTGTCCAGACGTGTTTTGGCAACTATTCAGTTAGTTCAGTTAGGACTTTCTTTTTTAAATCATGTTTGCTCACCTTTAAGTTTGTGATTGTAGTTTTATTTTTTTCCATTGAAATAATAAATTTTGCATTAAGGTCTTTCTCCCTGGGGAAAAAAAAAAAAAAGAAAGAAAAAAGACAAATACATTAAATAAAACATATCACAATTATCTACAGTCATATTTCCACTCAACAGGTTGCTTGCCACAGCCAATTATCCAGTGAGTTCATTTATATGTCATTTTTTAATTGTTGTGACCAATGTTTATTTATTGTTATGGGATATATTTGAAGTACTTGGGCTTGCCTCCAAATCCCATCATCTAGAAACAGAGCAGCAGCTTGGGGAAACCTGCTTCAGAAGTTTGACTCTGCAAGTCAATTAAGTGGTTTGTTCTTAATTTGGAGTACTCTGATCCAAAGCCCAGCGAAGTCAATTATATGGCTCTAAGCTGCAAAACGCAACACTACAAGATAAGCCCCAGCCTCTTACCACCCCCCTGCTAGCAGCAGTTCCCATTTACCCATAAGCCTAGGAAACAGGGACTAAATATTTAAACCACAAAACCCCAGTATTTAAAAACTCTCTTAGAAATGAGGTACCAAATGTATTTGTTCAGTTGTGATGCATCACAGCTGTGCAGGAGAGAGGCTCTGCTAACAAAGGAATGTCACACAGGTTTGTTGCTTACCAAAACACACTTGTGTGTGTGTGTGTGTGTATGTGTGTACGACCCAACCTAGTTCTACAGCAGTGTTTTCATGTACCTGCCATCTATTTCACATCACATGTTTCTGTTTTCAAAACTATCATAAAAAAATCACTAGCTTAGTGTCTAAAACCAGCTTGTATCAACCTGCTTGCTAGAGATGGGATTTCATTACACTTAGCCATGAGAGTAACACAGGCTGCTTTTGAATGACATCTCCTGTGTTATTAAAAACATCCACATGAAAAAGAGCCAGAAGAGGAAGACTGCTATATACACCATACAAAACCTCTCTTCCCAAATCTAACACACACACGTTCCAAAACCATCTAAGTCACCTGACAAACCAGAGGGCTTTAAAGTGCAGCTTTACCATATTGCACAGGATCTCAGCAATTACTGGATATCCATTGCACCAACCAAAAAAGAAAAAAAATAAAAATAAAAGAAAGAGAAAGAGAAACAGAAACTTCCTCCTAGTAACAGGACACCCAAGTTCAGGATTTTGGTGACACTTTCTTCCTCGTGGTGCACTGGATCAGCCAGTTCTATGTTCCTCAGCTGACTGCGCACCCACCCTCCATTCACATTCAGTTTTCCAGAAGAAATTCTAAAGAAAAGCAAAACCCATATAAAAATCTGTATTAATGAATAAAGATTTAGCTAATAATGTACTGATATTTCAATAAGCACTTTTAAGTTATTTTCTAAGCTAATAAAATATATAATTGCAATAATTACAGCATTAATTATACAACTGAATTTAGATCTACCACAGAATAACATGCCTTAAGAGATGCACTTTCACTTACTTCCATGTCATCCTCAGCAGCTTTTACTAGGTCTACGCTTAAGAGACTAAAATACACCTACAGGTAACAGGGAAACAGAGAAGTGTCCAGTGGTACTTTTTAGTAGGAAACAAATTTTGGCATTACATAACACAGCTTGTGGATGGCTGCCACCCATCCTGCTTCCTCAAGTCTCGACCTGTCTGAAACTATTTGCTCAGCGAAGGTGTAATAAGTCATGTGGCCCAATTAAATGATCTATCTTACTATGTAAATCTGTTTCAAATATGATTTGTGACCTGCTTGCTCTAGGAAGTTTGGAAAGACTCTAGGTGGGAAGACATTTGGGCCAGATTTACTCCTTTTTTGCCTCAATTTCTTCATGCTTGAGATGTATAAAGGAAAACTGGTACTTTCTTTCCCAAACCTAGCCAGCTCTCCATATTACAAAAACCAAAGCTACTCAGTAATGGAAACCTGATAAAAAACATTTAAAATTCTGAGAAGCCTACAGACATTATTTTTTGTGATAACACTGATGATACTACTAAACTTTATTAAAGAATGAGAATTTCAAGGTAAAAAAAAAAAAAAAAGCAATAGCCTGCAGAGCAATAGCCAATAAGAAATTCATGAACAGAATTTTGCTTTTTCATATGGGAAGGCATAGGGAGAGGACAGCCTGGAACAGTAATACTATGATCAGAATCAATAAGCCAACCTAAACAAAGTGAAAAGAATTCATGGGAATCAAATGCTAAAGCTTCATTTCAAGACAGCCAAGTATAATTTATTTTACACACAAAGAGTTTGAGAGGATCCCGTCAAAAACAATCGCTTGCATGATGCCAGTTATTTCCAGGGACTCATTTAATACAGTTCAGCAGGGGCTGAGTCCCTTTCAAAACAGTTTTGATTGCAAGTTCCACTTTAATTAAAGGTTCAGGCTGTAAACAGCTGTACTCAGTGTTAAGTACCCTTCTGAGAACCTTCAGGGCTAGGAGAACCCTACTGCAACCAGCATCCATAGGAACCACCAGCCCTCCCTCAGCCACCAACCAAACTGCCCCGTTAATTCCAGCCCTCTCATCGCAAAGCAATGTAAAAGGGCTGGCTGCCAAAACTAATTCACAATTAACGCTCTGATGATTTAGGAAAGCTTGCTCCCCCACCCACCCCCGCCCAATCTGCTCAAACAGCAGTGTTCAGGGCCAGCCAGCCACCAGGCTGCTCTCGCTGCTGTTTCATACACCACGTGGATGGAGTTCCAGGATCACAAGGGAAGGAAACTTGTAACTTGTGATCCCGTGGCCTGTAACCAAACTACAAAGTGATCAGACAAGCAAGTTTCTTGGCACAGACATAAGGAAATACATCAGCCCAGTGCTGTTATTAACCCTCTACTACTGTTGAATTCAGCTAGTCATCTAGCAATTAATTGCAAGGAAGAGAGTAGAAAGAAAAAAAAAAAAGGGGGGGTGGTGTCAGAAAAACTAAACTACTTCAAATAATACCGGCACTTTAGTATAAACAATCAGTATTAGTACCAAGATATGTTTAAAAGAACTAGTAACTTGTCTGCTAATGGGATAACTTAGTAAATGGCTTACTTGTGCTGAAGAGAAATTATTAAAACTGTGCCCAAGGGGCACGTGCGTTATGGAGAACTTCCCCAAACTGAAGGTAATTCAGCAGCTATATCAAAATGCAGCAGCTTCATGGAAAAAGCCCCAATGAAGACACCTCTATGGCAAGATACTCTCTCCTTCCCTTATATCCCCTGCTCATTTTCAGGGCAAAGGCCAGAGCAGTTTTTGCACCTCCACAGGCATCTAGCTGAAATCATACTAGAGGCAGCCATATGTTAGCAGTATCTACAGATTTCAAAATAACTTTCAATGACCCCTGTTCATTATAGCACTCACCCAGTCCCCCACAAGACTTTCTGAAGATTCTCCCACAGAGAGAAGGGACAAGAGCACAGAAAACCACTGTTACCTCACATATAAATTAAGGGAAGCTTTAGAAAAACCCTTTTCACAGACATGCAAAATGTGTTTGGCCTTCTTCCAAGTTAATCTATAAATTCCTTCCTTTAAGGTCCTTCAATGGAAGGTTCAGTTATTTAACCAGTGGCTTTTTATTAATCCATTCTGTATTATTCAGACACTAGAGCATTTATCATAGTTTATCCCATTAGAAAATCATGATATTATATTTTCCATTAAATTGGTACTACGGGAATCAGTTGTGATTACTATAATACCTGTCAGACACCATGCCAGAAAGAGAACAGAAAGAATGAGATGTGTTTCATCCAGAGGGTGGGAGGGGAAAACCAAAAAAGACAGGATAGAAAATGCAATCAGTTTTCCCAAATGGTGTTTCGAAAGACCACTTCAGCAAACCTCCAAGGATGCACAGACAAGGACACAGCCACTACCTGAACCGCCTGCTGAGCACCTCTGTGTCAAAATAGAAAAAGGTCTGTAAAATATACTTATGGAAATTCACTTAACTGTAGACATCTAATGGAACATCTATTGTGAATGGATTATACTGTAGAGCAGGTGTGTGATTTTGTTTTCAACTACTCAAAAACATAATCTGAGCACCTGTAAAAGCAACTCAACCATGCTCAATGGCTTTTCTTTTCAGCAAAGTGCCTGCTACTCTTTATGTTCCCATTTTAGGCACAACGTTACGAATTTCCTGTTTTATCACTCTGCTTGTTCGCTACACAGGTGTATTTCTGGGGTTACAAAGTGAAAGCATGAGGGTTGCTTAATGACCAGGACAATTCAAGGTAGATTTAACTGAAAAACAAGAACAGTGTCACAGAAAGACCTTGGCATTTTCTTGTAGCTTGTAACATACTAACTGTGTGTTTGCCCTGATGTCCCCTTGAATTACACAGACCAAGAGCACTTTCCTTTGTCTGAGTAACTCTTCAAAAAGGAATAGTCTATTCAACCACATGCTTTAAAAAGTCAAACAAAAACCTCCTACACAATAAATTCTTTGTTACTTTGTGTAACTACAGGAAAACTGAAGTTGATGCACTCTTTCTCTTTCCTATCCAGATGTTTTTGTTAGGTTTTGTGGTTTTGTTGTTTTAACTTCTTCAATGCCTATTGAATTATGTTATAGATAGCATGTTGGTTTTATATGTGATTCCACACCTAGATGCAGTTAAAAACATCTGTCTGGTGGTCTGTATACAAAAATAAAATAATCTTCATTACCCTTTGGGTTAAAGTAATTTTTTCCATAAACATCAATAACAAGCAGTTTCAATATGTTGGCTAAGACCTAAAAATCAGAACAAGTCAAGCAATCTGGCTTAATCATAAGATTCTGGGCATCCACTACAGCTTAAAAGTCACCAGTAAGTACTACATGATTGCACAGAATAAAAATCACAGTTGTCTCCATAGCAAGGCAATAGCCTGGCATATCCTGAGCTCAAAGTGACCCCATGCTATTAACTGATACGGCTACAAGCCCATATTAACTAACTGAAGCTATGTTTATACTAATACAGTCTAAAAGTTAACAACTACAAATCGTACATCAAGGAGCGCAACTGCAATCAGATGTCCTTCGGATTTGGTTTGAAGGGAGGTTCCTAGGTGGATGCTCTGGTAGCAGATCAGTGCTGCAGCCTCCCCCTCACTCAGGAGAGCTCTGCAGACTCTGAACAACACATCTCCATTATCTCCAAGACCTCTACCAAGCTGTCAAATCCAGCTGACCTCGGCCAGCACATTCAAAAGCTGCTAGAGGAGACCAAACTGGCTGACAGACGGGCTGTGCCGTCTCTCAAGTTTCACCTTAAGAAGCCAGACAAGAAAACAGCAGAAAAGATTCACGGGGACTGAAGCGAAAAGAAATATGATTGCAATTGTGTCTCAGTAAGAGAAAGAAACTGTGCACACACTTGACACTATTTAAAAGAGTTTTGTCATAAAGCACATTTTATGTGGGCATAAGGTTTTCTGTGATCAACATAATCTTAGTAACTTGCTAGTGGAGACACAATGATATCCACATTCCCTTCTGTGATACCAGTTTTTAAAAAAGCACTGGCAAACTTTAACTATTTGCAAATGAGATCGTTCTGCTACTCCCAGAATTTTCTTCCAGTGCAGCTGAAGCCAAAATAATAAACCCAGTGACAGAGACTGCAGAAACGGGAAATCTTATATATCTCATGAAACAGAAATATTCCCTAAATTCATATACTAGTACACACTTATCAATCAGTTCTTGTATGAAGGACAACCTAGATTAAATGCCTTTAGCCATAAGAATAAATTTTATCAACAATACTGAAAGGCCGTAGTTTAATCCACAGCAGTAAGGCTCTCCTGGAACACGAACATGCAGATGTCCTTGTGCTGTCTTCTGTCAAATGATTTCTAGCTTTTTGGGGGAAACTATGCACTCATGGTAACACATACAGACTAGTCACTACATTAAATCATGTACTTGATCTGCTTTTTAAATTTGTATTTTCAATAATATTATAGGTAGAATTCACCTCCCAGCAACTCAGATTAGGTCTTGTGGGTAGCCACAAAAGCAAATTTTTAAATCATTAGCAATAGGTAACTTTAAAAAGTTACTGTATCCACACATTCCACATTCAACAACTGCATAGTAACCTGAAAAATATTTAATCTTCAATTAGCAGCTACCTCAGCAGCAACTTTGCCTGAATAGATGGAGCATTAAGCCAGGCTCGGTAATGGTCTTACCAGCAGGAACTAGTCCTGCATAGCTAAGTTTTAAGATATCCACATGCGAACCCCCTCACACACATTTCTGATGCCAGCCTTTAAGAAAATGTAGCAAATGCCCACCTTTGGGAGAAGTAACGTAAGACACAACCTCAGACGTAATCAAGTTGATTTGAATGACATCTTGGAATTTTGTTGTAACTATTATGATAGTATGAAATTTCTCTAGGACACCTGGATTTTAGTCCATGTGATATTTTGCTTTTAATACCTTGTTTCTTGTGGTCTGTTCTTTTACTCCTGCCATCCCAAGACATAAAGAAAGTACTGGCTTAACCTCTTGTGTACAGCAAAGCATGACTCAAAGAAGTCACATATTTTCCTGCAGTGTCCCTTTCCTTTTGGGGCAAGAAGTCCTCAAATTAGAAATTTTTTTTTTTGGGGGGGGAGAATTGTACCTAACCTCATAAATCTACTAGCCCCTCAAGTAATCCATAAGGCTGTTCTTCTATCATTCTTTTCCTCTACTGAGACACATCCAAGCAATCTGGACTGAACAACAAATGACTTCAGTTATCTAAGTACAAAGATCTTTCAAATGTATAAGCATACAGAAAAATGATGGGTGTATTCCAGATTTCTCTATCTCACTATTAACTTTTTATTTACAATGCAAACTCTTTGGAGAAGAGTCTTCATAAAGCAAACATTTGAAGTGTCTGAGCCTTCAACAATAAGAACTTCAGCCCATCAGCAATTAAGATGCCCAGTGCCATGTATGCCCTCTTTCTGTTAAATAACTCTGAAAAACCCTCTCAATAAATAACCCTGGCTTTGTATTCATAGCTACTGCAAAACAGAGGACTTTGCTCTTCAATTCAGTCAGCTGTTCTTACCAACAATACCTGCCTTTCAGATACTCAGACTTCTAAGAGCCTTCAAGTCCAAGAGCTCAGCTAGGTTAAAACAGACAAGTGCTAATCCCATTTATTTCAAAACCGATCTTAATTTCAAATAAACAAAGCCTGAGAAACAGACTCACCTTTTTCTCACTTAGTTTCATCAGGAAAGTTACAATACAGACTCCCTACCTTCTTCTCTGCTGGTCTCAGATAGATCTCAACAAAAAGCAGAGTTTGAAAGTATTTTATTGTTCATCATTTTAGTGGTAAAACATGCATAGGTAATGTGGCAATGTGTTTGAAAATACTCGAACTAGGAAACACTACTCTAAAACTAGGTTTTTAAGTTCAAAATGCTTAAGATTGTGAAGTTTTAGGGATTAGAAACTGTAAATAAGGCCAGTTTAATTACGTTGCCCCACACATGCCCACACCACCACTGTTCTCCGGCTCCACTGGCACTGGAAGGTCCTTGTTCTTCAATGCTAGGGAGGGGGACAGACAAAACAAGGTAGTCATTGTGACAAATCCCACATGCTTGAAAAACTTCTGAAGCATTTGCAATAAAGCAGTAAAAAGGACAGAAAAATAAGCACATGTAAACAGAGGCTATATGTGGGCTTCCTGATCTCTAATGGTTTATGCAAGATTAACTGTCAGTCTCAACCATTAACTCTTCAGTTAACAGGAACCCAGTGTTTTGCTGAAACTCCTTAGAGCTCCTTCTGCAGCACTCAAGGCTGCTCCTGTTTTGCTGCTCACCAACACAAGGATAAAGCTCTGCACTTCAGACTCTTCCTCCATTATACATCTCAGTTGATATATGAAAACAGCAAGATCCCCCGTTTTGAAGACCACACACACCCTTTATTATCTCTCTCACATACAAAGCTGTGCAAAAACCACTGTAGAGGAGGCCACAGGTAGAATGGCAAGCATGGGAGCTACTTAAAAGTCACCCAGGTCTACTCTCTCCTTCCCATTCAAGCAAGATAGTTTCCTGTAATGACTTTCTTCAAATAAATCAACTCTTCCCAACTGCCTGGGCTTTCATTCCCCTCAGGAGACTTGTCCACAACCTGCACTATCTCATTAGCAGTAATTCCTCTAAGCTGATCCATTATTAGCTTTGTTCGATTACTTCCATGATATTACGAAGGAGACATAACTAAATATTTAATTCCTCTTTTCAACATTTAAGCCTTGCAAATATTTCTAGACTTGCATCTTCTAATCTATTCTGGTAGTCATAACACATAGAGTACACATGTAGCTCAGTATTTTTTGAATCTATGCTTCCCATCATTTTTTTAGATCTCTTCCAACATAATTCAGATAATGAGGTTCCAGAAACAGGACTTTATGAGATATTGACCCAGGGGCTTGCTGGGGAAAGCACCAACCACCACTTCAGTGTTTGGCTCTGCAATATATTTGCAAACCAGAACTGCACTGTGATTGTAGCACACTCCAAAGTTCAAATTATCACTTTAGGCAGAAAAACTTCAAAAGATTAACCACAGAGGAAAATGGCATAGAACAAAGAAGAAAACAAGGTGAGAAAGGTGAGAAATTCTAGAGAAGCAAACCATCAGAGAACACTAGCATTCTACTATTGCTTGTACCCCTAAGTTCCAGCTTGCTTCAGCACTCCTGACATCTGCTGTTGTAGAAAAGCCTAAAGAGAGTCCAACAAGTTTTTCTAGAATATCCTGACTTGTAGCATCTCAATTCCCAGCCAACTATCATCCTTGGTGTCAGCCTCTCTAGTTGGCTTTACCTTTTCATTTTAGCAAAGGCCATACCTTCATCAGACCTGGCTCCTTAACACACTTTTCCAATACTGCATTTTACAACCCCTTAGGAAATGCATGGCTAGACCTCTTGCAACTTAAACTCTTCAGCAGAGGGGCTGTTCTGTTTTTTATTTGCAATGTTCTCCTTCAACTACCAAGTAAAATAACTTGGGCATTTTCCCTCCCCTTCATGGATGCTGCTTGTGCCATTCTTACATAACCAGGCCTGAATTACTTGTACGACTTACCACCCTTATGCCAAACAAAACCTTAAAACTTAAACACCAACCATTTCCCAAGCTACTATATTGATTGTAAGATTTCTGTCACCTCTTACGTATTCTTGCCACTGACAAGACTTTTCTGTAAGCCTATTAGGGTCCTCTTTTTTTTTTTCCTTCTCTAGCCCTTACAAGTTTGAGTCAATGCTCTGCTACAAGCAAGTTGTCCCTCCTACTTCATTTGCTTCAACAGCAAGTTCTCCAACTCTCAAGAGAAAGATCTCTTCCCTCAATTTTTAAATGGCCTGCTTGCAACCCTATAACACAGCTTACTACATCCCTTTCTCAAATATATGATCCACATAGATACCAATTAGAGGAGCCTCATAATACATAGCACCTGTATTTCCTAGCAAACACTGCTAGTTCAATTGCATCTTCATTCCAGAACTGCAGACAGCAATAACAACAGCCATAAACTACCATCACCACTAAGACTTTTATAATCTTCAAGGGCATTTTCACATAATTACAAATGTTTATGTCACAATTTGTTGTTGGCACCTGTGCTTGAAGAATACACGTTCTCGTCACGTTTAACAAGCAGAGGCCTCCCTAGCACTAGTCAAGCACCATCAAAACCAGGGGCCAAGAGCCCCTTCAGAACAGGCATACCTGTGTGCCCTACCCACTGCTCCTTTCCTCTCAGAGTCCTACACCTTAAACATGAGGGCCATACAACGATCACTTCATTTCGCCTGTATGGAAACACAGATCAGATTCTACACTTCTTTCTCACAACTGAACAAGTACTAGGTTTTTGTGCTCTCTCATGTCCGGCAGCCTGCCCGTGCTGAGCTGCCAAGGCCAAATGAATGAAGCAGCCCACTGCTCATTAACCCCACCCCAAAACCTGGCCATACCCACCGGGTATCACCAAGCCATTGCCAACCATAACCCATCTGTTAAGTACATCTTCAATCAGGTCAGGTAAGGTAGTGATTATTAAGGAGAAATGACACATTTCTTGTCATGCCAATGCTCACCCCTCTGGTCCTGCCTGGATTTGAGGACCTGTTCGGAGAAGGTGTGCATGACCATATTGTAGACTAAAACTCTAGCTACTGTTCACTCCTTTTGAAGAGGTGAGAGATAACAAATAGAAAATACAACCATTTTTTAATGTACCTTACAAAACCAAAAGCACTTTTAATTTCAGACTTCAAGTTCTTAGTATCAGCTTGATATAATCCAAGAATTCAGATCAGAGTTTACACATTTATGCACTGAACCAATGCTAACCACACAAGCAGCACACTGATGAAGGCCCTTGTACACACATATATGCACAGCTTACTTCCAGGGAGAGAACTGTATCTACTCGGAACACTTTTCCAAAGGGAAGAACATGCTGGAGGTCATTAAACGAGTTCAAGGTTTTGGACAAGAAATATGGCAAGGTGAACAAGTCACATTCAGAACTGCTAGTTTATCTTGCCAGCTCAGCATTGAAGCAGATTTTTATTGGATTCAGACTCACCCACAGATAAAGGCAGAGGCAAGAGAGAAGTACACTCACTCCAGGCACACCAAAGCCTCACTTATCTTTACAGGTATTTCAGCTTATTTTTATAGTAGAGAAATTATACATGATTATAAATCAAATCACAGGCACCATTATTAAAATGGAAATTCAAAGAGTTAAGGTAAGAAACAGCAAACTCAGCTTGCTGATAAATGGGTTATCCTAATGGGTACTGTAGTTCATAAAGTGACAGTACTGCAACACTTGGCCATATTGAAGCTCAGAGTTACATTTCTGCTATCATTCTCGATGCCTCTTAAGAGCAACAACCAACAACCAGTGCTCAGAAACAGGCACAGCAAAAATTTCACCATGCACTTCAGAGACTGATATGATATTTCACTGCAGGTGTCCTTGCTTGTAATCCCTCCGTCTTTTCTCACTCTACCTGTGTTACACTGATGCTGTACACATTTTGTCAAAATGCTCTATCTTTACAAATTCATGAAAATGAAAAATATACACAGTAACTGACATTTTAGACACAGCAATTCATCATGAGACACCAATTCATTCTCTCTTCCCTGCAATGGAAACTCTGTAATATATTCTCCATGTGTCTCTTCCTTCCCTTCTCAAATCTAGAAAGCATGGATAGTTAATTATAACTTTCAAACCCCCAGTAAACTCCTACCTAAATCACTTGTAAACATTTGGAATGGAAATTAAGACTTCAGCTGGCTTTTCACTGTTTACTTGTTTATCTCTTTTTGCTGCCACAAAGACACTATTAGTCACTTGTATGTTCCTTGTAAAACGAAACAGCTTATTTTATATCTCTGTCCTTGGCATTGCTATAGTAATTTGAGCTGTTGAAAACTTTGCTACTGATACCAAGGCTTGGATTGTCCAAGCAGTTATTATTAGAGATAATATAATGTTGGTCCTACATTTCCCAAGGTAGTCTGACAGCAGCTCCACATGTTAGACTTAAAAGCATAACCGAAAGGTGTAATAATGTAAAATCAAGAGGGCCAGTCTTACACCGAATGAATAATTGTGCATAATGTACTTGTGGATTAAAGTATTGGTATTGCATAGCTTTTAATCCAAGCAAATTCCTGAGTCACAGAACAGTCTTCCCTAAGCAAAAAAAAAAAAAAAAAATTTCTCTGTCTCCCCACTATCAAACATAAAAGCTGCTAATTTTGATGTGACAATTGTGATTGACTGTATAACCACATAGAGCACTGTAACCACTGACATGCATTTCTGCCATCCCCATCGGTCACTTCTGTTTAGAGAGCAAATCTAAGGAGTGTGTACATGCAGGTAGGGCTAAAAAACTGATCATTTAAAAATTAAATCATATTGGAATTTTATTTCATTACATTGGAAATAAGAACAAAGCTGTGGGAAAGTCTACATAGCTCATCTAAATAAACATTTAAAAACATTGAGAGCACTGGATAAGCACACCAAAGAAGAACTTGCTGCAGTGCAAACCCATATTCTGGTGTTAGCTGCATCTTCCACTGGGAAGGACAGTATATGACTATTGTTTGGTTTGTTCAAGCAGTTAAGTACAATGATTAGTTTATGCAAATGCGAGAAACAGATTACAAGGGTTAAAAATCAGAAACAGCTTGTTTTCTTCTATTACTCCATGAAGTAAAAGCTAAACAGAACAAAGCTATCAGGTATAAGAAACTGAGGGGCACAAGAATTAGTGATAGTATCTGAAAAGATCAAGTTGATATTTCCTTTATTAAAGATTAAAACATTTTTTTCATATTTAGCACATTTTAGATGGTTTAACTGACAAAAAAGTATAAAAGTGGTTTCCCTGGACAATAACTGAAAATTCTTGTTTTCCTGCAGAGAAAACATGACATAAAATGGAAGTAAGAAAAGATTACCCCCTCATTCTTCTTAAAAGAAAAGCAACGTATTTATTTGAACTGCGCAGGTGCAGTGCATAATACAAAACAGAGAGCTAGAATTAGATTCAGCTTAACAGGATCCCAAATATCTCACACTGCACAGAAGACAGTGACTAGTAACTAGTAACTGAAAATAATCAGTTCAGCAGGTGAACAGAAAAGTGCCTCAAAGCCTATTACACTTCTCTATAACCCCATAATTTTGCCCAGTAAACAGCCAATCTGAGGAACGACAGAATCTGGATGAGGAACTGCATTTTCTGGGGCCAGATATGGGATTCTCCAGTCAAGTCCTCCAAATTATAAGACAATAAATGAATGTTTCTAGTGACCATTTTGGAAAATGAACTTTAGAAATAATAGTGACCAAAACCATTAACTTGCCAGAGCAAAATACGTCAACCACCCAACCTCACCTTGCTGCAGATCTCTACTCGATAAAGAAAACCTAGTCTTCTGCCAGCTGGCAGGTTTTTAGCCACTCTGCTGAAACGTTAAAATACAGGCACAGACTGAAAGGCTGTCACTGCAATTCAGTACTGAATGAGGCAAACCAAAGGATAGGTGGAGACTCACCAAGTAACTGAACTTTCTAAGTTCACACTCACAACTGACTTCAAAGTAGTAACTTCAAAGCCCTAGGGCATCATTTTTATTATGTTAGCCAGTGATATAGTCAAAAACCTCTAGTGTAACCTCTGTGTAACAAGATTCGGGATGTTAACTACTTTAAGAATGGTCATGGACTTTAACAACAGCACTGAAATAAATTCCAGTTCAAGTGAGAAAACAAGACAACTGAAAATAAATCATAGCAGGAGGAGGGGAAAAAAAAAAAACCACTAAAGTTTGTCATCTAAGCCATGGAACAGCAAGTAATCCTTAAACAACAACCTCCTATCACATGATTCATTCCAAGATCCATGTTCATGACTTATTACACAATTAGCAGTGCTATGACACCACACAGCGCAACTGCTCCATAATGCAGTAGTCTTACCAATAACCATTAATTAACTCTGTCTTCTCTAATTAAAACTGACTCATGAAATAAGCTGCATTATATGATTAAGCTCTGAACAAACCAAAGCAAATTCAGAGACACAAAATTAAATTTAACTCTATACAGTATCAGGTTAAAGATTTTGAAAATAAGTGCTGCACAATGAACACTCAATTGGAAAGTTCCTTTGAACAAGCATAAAAAGCCTTCCTCTGCAAAACCCTGCAGCCACTCATACAGGGGAAGGGAGCACAGCTGAGAGAAGACACTTACAAGGAAAACTAACATAAGCAAGACACAATTACTACTCCTAGCTGAGGGTTCACCATACCTTCACTATTGCAACAGGAAAAGCTATTGGATCTCAGGTTTACAATATACAGCATAAGAGTCCAGTACTAACTGAAGCAGAGGAGCACCACGGACCCCAGCACTGCTCCCAGGCTGCAGTACCACGTGCCATGCTGAACAGCAACCATGCTGAAAAAAATCAAGACTTAAAGCAACATCCCACAACACTGAACCCCGCTTCCCAATAATGTTTCATAAACGTCAAGCACCTTCCCGCGAACAGCAAGGTTTCAGCAACTTGAAATGGAAGGCTCTTCACAGTTCATTTATTTCCATAGTCAGACGCCTACCGGTTTTCAGAATAACTTTATCCACAGCCTACCCACCGCCACTCAGTACACCGTGTCAAAGACCATTGTCCTGGCTTGCTGCTTTGATCACACCAGGCCTCTTGCCTGCCCTGCCTGGTCTTTTCCATCGTATCATAAACAATTTTCTGGATATGCTCTGATCCAGCCCCATCCAAGTTATCCTCCCACACACAACGCAGATGCCAGGCCTACAGTCATTGTCTGTGATATTCTTTCACAACACTTGCAAACTTCCACTCAAACTTTATCAATTGGCATTTCCACTGCCTATCACAATTAACTGCCCTTTTCTCTTCTGCCGCATGCTTTCCATTTCCTTGTCTCTTCTGTCTCTTAGCAGATCATGGGTTTAGTTCACAAACAAAACTTCTTTGCTACCAAACCACTACAAAATAACAAGTCTTATTGATACTTTAAAGACCTATGCTACCTGTTGTCACAAAGTCTTTAAGGAAAAGTGTATATATAGAATAATTATATATATATATAATTATATATATAAATTTTCTAAGGACCATATGGTGAAACTTAAGGGAGGGAGCAAGGGAAAAGCAGGAGGGCTGACAAAATTACTCACCAAGCCTGGCCTCTAACCCTTCTGCTCCATCAAACTGCCTAAACTACTTGAAACTAACCAGCAGTATTTTCCCCTTCCTACCTTCACCAATTTCATTCTCATGAGTTTTGGTTTTCCTCCCACTGAAAGTGACAAGATACTGACCAACTTTCAAAACCTTGCAAATTTTGTTTTGTAAATACTTGAACCGGCTCAAGCGAAGGGAATGATGAGAGCCTGGCTGGCTGCCCATGCCTCTAAAACACTTTCCTTTTTAACTGGCAACATCATTCCAGAACAAGGGAAGAAGTAAGGGCGCTGCCAGTAGAATCTGATCACCTTCTACAAATGGTTCTCAAGTTATATCATTCAAAATTAACTCTATTGTGCATATGACGCACTTATTTCACCAAAGAAATGTATGTATTTTCTGGACACCTCTCCGGAACCCAGTAATAAACTTCTGTCAACACAGTAAACGAGACAGACTGCCTCTTCCATACTTTGAGCTTAAGTAGCCTTCTAGTAACCTCTACTATAAGGGCTCCTCCACGAAAGCTGGTGGCACAAACGAACAAGGCACCAAACCCTTTCAAGCAGATAGAAGGAGTTCCAGTTTCTTGACGGAGCTTTATCCCCCGTTTTAGGAGCCCGGCTGTACACTCCTGGCAGGCCCCTGCCTCTCGGCACTTTCCTATCTTCGCCAACGTGGCCTTCCCGTCGTTATAAAAGGATCAGGCAGCCCAGTGCCCGAGACCACGGCAGCCCCAGCGCCCCAGCAAAGGCCCCGCACCTCCAGAACAACGCGGGAGCTCCTTCCCGGCCTGCCGGGGGGCGAAGCGCTCCCAGCAGCCGCTAAGCCCAGCGCCAAGCAACCCCTGGAGCCCCCCGTAGGGCTCCCCTCAGCCCCCAGGGCCGCACGGCTGTCACCCCCGCACGGGTGGCACACGGAGCTTCCCGCACCGCCGGCGGCTGCTCCCGGGGTCGCGCAACCCCTCACTCACCTGCGGTTCATGGGCCGCACTCGCACGGCCACCTTCACCGAAGCCATGGCTCATGCCCGCCGGCCCGCTCGGGCCCGCACCTGCTCCAGCTGCCGCCGGTCCGGCCTGGCCCCGCCCGGCCTGGCCTGGCCTGGCCCCCGCCGCCGACCCGCGCCCC
>JAVJGJ010000032.1:8877399-8904141 GCA_035590215.1 Microhierax caerulescens
CGCCCGGCGCGGCCCGCCCGAGCACCGCCCCTCCTTGACACCATTCCTCGGCCCCCGGCGCTACCTGTGCCGCGCGCCCCCCGCCGCTCCCACCTCGCCCGCGAACCCGCGGTCGCCGGCCCCGCCCCTCTGCTCCTATTGGCTCCGCACCGCCCACCGCGCTGACGCCATTGGGTGGTGAGGACGCTCATCGGCAAAGCGGTGGGCGGGACGCGTGGCAGTCTTAAAGGGCCCGCCGCTGGATTAAGGCCTGGGTTGCTGGGTGGCGGGGGGGGCACTGGGGGCTCGGCACTGGGGGCTCGGCACTGGGGCGGTGCCGTGATGCCCGTGGGGGCGCCGGCCCTCTCTTTCCGCCAAGTGCCGCTACTTCCGGCTCGGCGCCGTGTTGCAAGGGCGCACTGACGTCGCGGGGTCACGCTCGACGTGACCCCGCACCCGGAAGCGAGGTGCGGCTGCCGGTGCCGCCCCCGGTGCCGCTCCCGCTCCCGTCATGTAAAGCGGCGGGACAGGCTCCCCCAGGTGCGCAGGGGGTCAGCAGGTGGGGCCCAGGCCCGCGTCCATCCGAGGGACCCCGGTACCGGGGAGGGTGCTGCCGGGGGGCGGAGGGGGCCGGGGGGGCGGAGGGGGCCGGTGGCGCAGCTCCCCTCCCCGGGGGCCTGGTCCGCGCCTCGGCCGCCGCAAACGGCTCCCGTGTGTGTTCTGCCCTCAGCCCGGTCTGCAGCCGCCGGGAGGATGGACATCAGGCCGAACCACACCATCTACATCAACAACATCAATGACAAGATTAAGAAGGAAGGTACGGGTGCCTGCGGGCCGCCTCTGGGGTGCGGGCGGTGGCACCGGGGCTGGCTGCGGCACGGCGCCTGGCCGCAATGCCCTGCGGTGCGGCGGCGGGAGCCAAGCCAGCGCCCGGCTGCGTGTCCTGAAGCAGCAGCGAAAGGCAGTAAACGTGGCACAAAACTTAAGCCGTTCTGTAAGGCACGGGCCTCGTTTGTAAGGAAGCTTCTCGTTGCCTCTCTGCTGTAGTTCTGTAGCTAATCGCATAGGTTAGGCTCACTCGTCAGTAACTAAGGAGAGGAGCAGCGAGAATATCCGATGGATGCTGACAGGCCTGCTGGCACGTGTTCCGGTGGTCAGCGGTCCCCTCTTGCTGAAACGTGGAACTCTGCGTGCTCCTCCTTTGCTTTAGCACCGTGCAAAAGCAGCGAGCATGGCGTGAGCTGGCCTGCTTGGCATCGTGGCCTGCTTGGCATCGTCGTGTTGGAGGCACTGTCTTGCAGTGACTGCAGCCCTCTCTAGAGAGAGGTGGATTTTTAGTTCCTTGAGGTGTGCTAAAAAAAAAAATTCTGGCTGTATATTCGATGTCTGCGTAGAGCCATCCACTTTATACTCGTACTTAGCTTGTAATCTAAAGCCATCACAGTAACTTGTTATCATTTGTGAACTGAGTGGCTGGATCAGACTAGAGATACTTAAATGTTTCTTCAGGGTGCTTCAGAGAGAGATCTGAAAGTTTAAACAGCTTTGCTGAGAAATTATTAACTTATCAAGATGGTTCTACTGAATAAATTTAACTTGGGGCATTGTTTGTAGCATGTTGTGCCCTCTAAACTAGTAAGTCTCAATTATGAAATTGTGTGGTTATGATTTTTAAATGTAGGGTTTCAGATTACCTGTAAAGCTTATAAGCGTGTTTTCTTTTTTAATACAGTTTTTGAAGCTATTTTTAAGGAAAGTGTTTTGATAAGAAAACTTTAAAATGAAAACTATATAGTGCTGTGATTGGTCAAGAGCAGGGGGAGAAAGTGACAGTGGGCTGGTGTTGCCAAGTCTTAAGAGCAATAGACAAGAGGCACTACTCTTATGCTGCTGAAATATTTCAAATGTAAGATTTGTGAGTTAAAATAGTTATGCAATACAGAGGATTTATTTAGCTTGATTTTGATAAGATTAAGGTTTAATTTGGCATGTAGTGAGGTGATTTAAAATAATGAAAATAAATCCGTTGCCACTGTAAGGTACAATGGATCATACAAACATGCACTCTGATCCAGAATATGAAAAAATGTCATGTGCGTGAGAGAACTGAATAAACAGTTATAAACAAAACTTCCAAATTAGCCTTCAAGTAACTATTTTGCTGTGTTCTTGCTTTAAATAGTACCTCTTTACTATTGCGTGTCACTCTATTGATTTTCTTATCAGTCTTTGATGACTGTCATACCTCGTACTTGAATGTGTTAAGAGTGTATATGTAGATAGATACATGTGTATGAACCAACGTGTATACATATCCTTCTGTAATCGTTATTCTCTTACGATGATAGACTGGATGGTGGTACCACTTTTCAATACCTGAATACGTGCAGTGTGAAACCAAGCGTTATACACCACGTTACAAAAATTGGGCAAATAAGTTTGTGTTCATGTAAGGTACTGCTGTGAGAGTTAAAGCTGGCAAAAAACATTGTTCCTGAAGGACATCCATAAAGTGGACATTTGCATGCATAATATTATGCTTTTATATGTATATAATCTATAATCTGTTATGATCTATTTTTTGTGTATGGTCAACAGAACTGAAGAGATCCCTGTATGCGTTATTCTCACAGTTTGGTCACGTGGTCGACATTGTGGCTTTAAAGACTATGAAGATGAGAGGACAGGCTTTTGTTATATTTAAAGAACTTGGATCGTCTACCAATGCTTTGAGACAACTGCAAGGCTTTCCGTTTTATGGGAAACCAATGGTAAGTTCTTTTGTTAGCTTTTTAAAGAAAAGAAAAAATCCATGGTACAATACAGTGTTTTGGTATTTGCACTGTCAGTTAATTATCACGTGTACTTATAATTGTGCTGTTATGCAGTGATCTCACATCTTGATGAATATATGTATTTATGCAAGCTAGAAGGATGCATGAGAGACTGTAGTTAAGACGCACAGAGGCTGAGCTTAGCATTTAGGTCTCCTAAGTGATGGCTTTATGTTTTTCTATGCTGGATTAGTTTTTAAGATCTTAAATACTTGCATTTTACTCACCATGTCTTCTGTTGAACTGATTAAATTCATTCTGTAATGTTACTGAAATTAGGCACTTTCTGTTAGGTTTATCTAGAGTAACCTTAATGACTATTATACTTGTAATGAATAGTTAGAATGTGATGCTTCCTTTTTGAGGTAACAGTGAGTAGAGTGAAGATCTCTGCAGTTTTACTTTCTAGAAGTCAACAGGTGTGGCCAGTGATTTGTTTGTTAAATAGATGGCTAGTTCTGCTTGTGAGTGCATTGGGTCACCAAACCAAGTAACTGAATTTCAGTGTAACTTCAGTGAAACAAGGGCACTGCTGGCTGATAGAAAGTGATTTAATAATGTACTCAGTAACATGCAGAATAGTATAATAATTGACACATTGTGGCCGGCTTGGATAATTAGGCATCTCTTAATTCTGCAGCTATTTGTGAGGCATAATGTTACATGCAAATGGCCAAATTGACTTCAGTGATAGATGGATGTATTAATACTGGCTTTCAGCTCATGGCTTTGAGCACTAAGGAGATCACAGACAGTTGTGTTGCGAGGCCATGAGCTTTCTTTCATTAACACTTTCGGATTCTCTGATTAAAACCTTAACAAGGAATCCTGTAAGCTCGGTTCTGTCATGTACCCTTAAAGAGTTTTGTGCTCAGTAAAACTCAATAGGAAACAAAAAGTTTAAGGCTTTAGAAGCTTTCAGGTGTACTTCTCTCTTTGAATATTGCCTGCAGCATGCATACTCTTAAGCCCTAAAGAAAAGCATTTAAAATAAAAATCTTCAACTGCTGTGTAATTTTGTACTGAGGTAGTCTCTGACAGCAAAAGTGATAAGATTGTGTGCAAGTATACAGTTGCACACCTCTATACACATAGGTGAATCTGCTTACCCCCCTGACTTCTGCATTGGGCAGCCCTTGTCAGAAAAACCAGTACTGTTGTGCTGCTGACACAACTTAGCAATCAGGTTTGGATAAAGCAGGTATATGCCGTTCTATTTAAGAAGTCTGAATTTTGCTAAACTCTGTCTTCTGCAGAGATCTGAAAATCACCGTAAAATTTTAACTCCCCTTAAAATGGGTTTAAGAAACCCTCTTGGTTTTTTTTGATAGAAGCTAATGCCAGTTTTGTCAAATGTCCTTATATTGCTTTGTACATGTTACCTCAACAAATGTTGAAAAGATGCTATTAGATGAATAAAGTTCTGATTTCAATGAGTTATAATTAGTGATTTCCATCTTAGGTGGTTGGGGGTTTTTTTGAGTTCCGTAGTTGTGTTCTTAATTAATTATGAGGATTAGATACTCTGTAAGCATATCTGCAGTTTATAACATTTTTAAAACAAGAAGTTCCTGCAAAAAAATATGTAAATGCACAGTAGAACACAGTTAACGAAAGTGATGTAAAAGGTTCAGTATTACCAACTGCAAAATGTGCTGATTTGGTGTTTTTTTCCCTTAAAAAAGCGTATTCAGTATGCAAAAACAGACTCCGACATAATCTCTAAAATGCGTGGTACTTTTGCTGATAAAGAGAAAAGGAAGGAAAAGAAGAAGGCCAAATCTCTGGAGCAGTCAGCAAATGCACCAAATAAAAAAGTTATCCAGGTAAACTGCTTCTCTGTTTAAAAAGAAAAAAACAAACACAAAAGCTATTTTAAATGTTTTTGTTGGTTTTTTTTTTTTTTAGGACTTAAGCATTGTATTTTGGTACTTCTCAATTCCTTGAATTGTTGTTTATTGATATTTAATGCTCTTGAGCACTCACTAGAAGTTGAAGGGGAGGGGGCTGATTATGTAGTCCTTGCTGTTTGGGTTTGGGGGATTTTTGTTTGGGTTTTTTTTTCCGTATTACCAGATGAAAATGAAGGGCTTAGGGTAAAGATTTTAGATTAAAGGGCAAAGGTACAATAAACCAAAGTAAAAACTAGCCTGTTTTTAAAAAAAGGGAAAAAAAGGGAGGGATGTGTGCTTGTCTTCAGTGCCAGCTTCAAGTGCTGAACCAGCTTTTCCCTTCGGTGTTTTAATGTCCTATTTGCTCTATAAGCAATGAAGAATGATAAATGGGAAGAAGGTCATTCATTTGTGGTTAGATGAAAAGGACATACCTATTTTTCTCCTATTAGGTATGTCCTGTCTAGGCCTTCATTTTCAAAACTACTTCCTTCCTGTCTATTAAACTAAATTTTATAATGTGGAGAAACAGTGATTTGCTGAATCTGCCAACTCGGCCATTTGTAGCATTAGATAATACTGATGTTTTTTCTTTGATTGCCTGGGTTTGGAGTTCAGCAACATTAATGTGCTTTATGTTTCCCTGTGGGAAGTGTCTCCTAAGCAACAAATGTTCTTTGGATTGTAGCTTAAAAAAACCTTAACATAATTTGAGTTGTACAGAAATATGGTGAAGCGTGCTTAGATATTTCTAACAGAAAAGTATTTTGTACTTAATAGGGAGCAACACAAAATTCAGCCAGTGCCCCAGGGACTGCAGCACAGAATCAGCAGGTAATGCGTCTTTTTTGTGTGACTAAAAGCACTAATGTTTAAAAGTAATATTTGCTGTGAATAATGTTTTTTACACGTGGAAATGTGAGGATATATTTTCCAGCTTCCTTTATGGTCTGTGAGACATTGTCTAACAGCTAAATCACAGTAAACAAACAAAAATCCCACTTTTACTATTATCTGGTTGATATGAAATGAAAATCTGCAGTTTCTCATTACTGTACAGAAAACTGTATTGTTAACAGATCTGACCTGATTCTTAAATTTGGACTGTTTATTATCAGTTCAGAAGTCTTCCCTCCCCAGCCCTTGTTAACAAATGCCTTTAATTTATTTTGTTCTAGTAGTAGAAAAGGAGAAGGAAGACTACACAGGGTGCCAGAATATCTGCCTAACAGCTTTCTCTCAGGAGTTCAGGGGTTCTTTGCTCACTTCTTTTTTCTCACAAGTATCTTACTTTCCAAAGGATTGTGTAGAGGTGTAGCAACGACTCCCTACTCTTTATTCATCTCGTGTGCTCAGTGACCTTTTGAATGTTCCACGTGTGTTCGAAGTGGAAGTACTAAAGAGCCAGAATTTGCAGGAGGGCGAATACTATAGGAGTGTCTTTGCCTGTCTTGCATCTTTCTTGAGTACTATCATTGAGAATTACAATCCTAATCCACAGGATGTCTTGCTCCCAGTCTGGGTATTCTTTCAGGTATCATTTGCAAGAAGGCACAATATTTGTATGTCAGTTTGCATTGAAGCACAACACTAGGTATTTGTTTGAACTTGAGAAGTTTATTTTCTAATGGCACTGCCTGGAATAGTTCCATCAGCTGAAGGAAGTTGTTCTGCTGAGGTATTAACTTACTTGGCACCGTTATTAGGGTGTTTGAAGATGTGGTGTCTGATTTCTTTTTAGGTGTCTTGGACAGCACTGCAGCAAGCACTCGGGCACCTGGGTCCCACCCTGGCAGTGCTGAGAGTACTGCAGAGTCAGCTGCTGAGCTATGGACTTTAAATACGACATCTAAGACAATATGTTACTGTGATTTTTGTGGAAATAAGAGCCTCTCCAAATCCATATATCCTTGTAAAAGAGCCAAGGGGCTCTGTTTGCATATTGGAAGAAGTTACACTGAAGTCCAGCTAGCGCTTTTATGAGGAAAACTAAGGATATGCAAGTCATGGTTCAAATAATCATGCAGACAGACGCAGAGGAACAGATAGCTGTGTATAATCTTCTGAGCTTTGATCTCCTGTTGTTGCAGGTGCCTGATAACCCACCAAACTATATCCTTTTCCTTAATAACTTGCCTGAGGAAACAAATGAGATGATGCTGTCCATGTTATTCAATCAGTAAGTTTTGAATACAGGACCTGTCCTTTGAATTCTTCTGTTACCTGTATGCTTTTTCTCAGTTGGCAAGCTTACTTTTTAGAAATTGGAGCTTCTTATGAAGGTATTTTTTTTGTCTTACTGCCAAGATTGCAGATGTTAGTTCTGATTACTTGGTTCAGAAAGGAAATACTATATTTTTCGTAGCTGGTTTTGATTGTGTTACCTACCACCAATCTGCCTGGGATTTAAGACCATGACTGTAATGTTAAAGACTACGACAGCAGGAGCAGTTTTAAAACTAGCTGTAGTTGCTTCTGCATGTGCACAAGACTGAAAATTACTTCTGTGTAATGATCCTTAGTTGAGCCATGGTTCTAAGGACTGGGCATATGAAAACCTTCAATTTAAATCTTTCATTAGTAGTAACATACTAGTAGATGCTTATGATAAGGTCTTACGGCTACTGAAGAGAGATATATTATCAAACTAGGAAATACTATCTGACTCTTTTCACCTTATTTTAAAGGTTTCCTGGATTCAAAGAAGTACGCTTAGTGCCTGGGCGCCACGACATTGCATTTGTGGAGTTTGAAAATGAGAATCAAGCAGGAGCTGCTCGAGATGCTCTCCAAGGATTCAAGATTACTCCATCTCATGCCATGAAAATCACTTATGCGAAGAAATAACTGGATGCTCCTATAAAGGAGTTCTGTGGATAGTTGTTTTTGTAACACAATGATACTTTGATCAGCTAGCATGTTTGCTGTTTTCTGCAGAAAACCTAAGACTTGAGTAAAATTGTCACAATGGCCAGGACACATGTAGGATTTCCATGGATCACTGGATAGTAAACTTTTGTGTTGAAATACTAATTTTTATAAAATAAATTCAGTTTATGCTGTTTTCAAGCCATGTTTTTCCTTGAATCTTTCTTATTATTGATCTGTTAAGCTTGCAGGGTTTATTCACTGTGTTGTTTTAACTACCTCTAAGGTGACGCTCATTTATCAGAAGTGAGTGCTGGAAAAACACCTGTCTTTCCAGAGCAAAAAGCATGAGCAGGAATACCAAGTGCCAGCATATTCAGAATAAACACTCAATCTTCAGCCTCATTATCAGGGGGACAGCTGCTTTTCAGCAAGAATAATTTCGTCATTTAAAAAAACAATTTATCGTTAGTAGTTGGGTGGTTTTTTTTCAGGTAGAGGTAGAAATCTGTTAGTTTGACAGCACTGTCATTCAACTTGTTTTTTTTCTTTATAATGATGGCTGGTAGTAGAAGCAGGTCTGCAGAAGAAACATAGAAGTTTGTCTGTTGTCTTCTCTTCTGCTCTTTCCAGCCCTATTACCAGTGACTTTATAAATGGTTTAGGAAGAGCTTTCTGGCTCTTTATGAAGACAATGCAGGTGAGCCTGATAGTCCATTTTTAGGCAGGTTTTTCCAAAATACGTGTCCTGATGCATCTGGGTTTGTTGGGGTTTTGGTTTTGTGTTTTTTTCCATTTGTCAAAAACCTTTACAGGTCCTGTGTGACATGAGATACACAATGCAGTGAAGTAATCAGATATAGTATTGCAAGTCATAACTTATAAATAATTGGGTGCAAAAGTCACTTCAAAAGCTGAAGTGTTTTGTTCAGGTGATGGAAGACCCAGAAAGATATTTCAGGTTAAGAGAATAATGAAGGATTATTTTTGGTGCATCTTGCAGTAGCAGTTGCATGGTGTTGGCTAGGATTGCAGTCAGACCCTTGAAGATTAATGTTTGAGAGGAAGCAGTTGTGCAGTGCTTGTCATGTTGCACCATACCTTGCTTCTTGGAATGCTTTCTCTATGAGGCCAGTAATTACCCTTTCATACAAAGAAGCAATGGTATAAAGTTAGCATGGTTTCCTTTAGATGTAGTTCAGGCAAGTATTAGAGTGGGTGATGTTTAGCCAAGAAACTACAAGGAAGATGTTTTGCATTGTAGCAATGGAGGCAGGAGGAAGAATGCCAGAGACTGACCTTTCCTCTGTTACTGTGGCTCGGATGTGTGTTGTGGGCTCAGTTGTAGCTGCAGAGTGTCTGCCCTAGCTTATGTTCTGAAACAGTTGAAATTTGACTTAAAACTGTCCCAAGTGCTGCAGCTTCAGGGAAGCATGATTGCTTTTTATAAAATCTCAGCATGCTTTGTAGTTCTGACATGTTCACTCAATTTCTGAGCAAGTGCTATGTTATCTGTAAGCATAAAACTAGCTATATAAACCACCTTTTTTGCACAATACCTGAAAATTTGAAATTTCATCTTCTGCTCCCAGAGTATATTGCAAGATAATGTCCATTCCACAGTCATCTCCATTACTGTCTTATCTTTATATATGTGGGTTTTCATTCTTTCCAGTGATATTTTTAGTGTGTGTGATTTTACAAGTATTCTAATACTTGCAAGTGAAAATCATTTCAATTGCCTGTAAGGTAGCAGAAATGGCTTTAGTATTCCATCACGAGCCTTATGTATTTACTTCTGCAGTCATAATTGTATTGGTATTGATTATGCTGTCTTTGCATCCCACTAGTCTCTGTATGTGAGACTGCCATTGCATACAACCACTCTTCACCTTTATTCACTTGGAAGGGTTTGTGTGGAGCTGTCTGCCAAGGAAGTTAGGCGCTGTGTACAGGAAGTTGGCAGAAGGAGTAATGGGCTGGAAGGTGAGAGGATAATGTGGTGAGTTAGCTGCATAACAGGAAGGTTGCGCTAGAAATTGCAAGATGCACTTTCTATGAAAGAGAGTGTGGGATTTTTGATGGTGGATTCCTCTGTTCTGCTTGTGGACTCAAAGCTGGTAGAGCCAGCAGCTCTTCAGGCCTCCTAGTGAATCAGGAGGCACTGGCTGTCTGGAGCACCATTTGGGGAATTTCCAAACTTGCTCTTGGTCACTTGTAAGGATTGATCCAGACCAGCATTCTGTAGCCTGACAGCTATGATGCGAATTGCTTACCGTACAGCAACTAGTGGTTGTTCCTTTTGTGCGTGTGTGCACATCTATTAAAATACTCTCTAGAAGTCTTTCCTCCTGTGTGCTAGGACAAGTTTTGGGGAAGTTAGATGAATTCTAGATGTCCTCTCCAAGGCCTAAAGAGGACCTTTTAAGTCACCCTGTGTCACCGTATGTTGTTCAGCATCTTGCGTGTGCAGTCTCAACTGAGCTCAGCTATGTAAATAAAAGTGAAATGACTGCCACCCTGTCAACCTGCATATTTTGCTCTTGACTGTGTCTCCCTGTGGAAGGGATCTTGCCTACACAAGTATGTGGTGCTTGAACTCATAGTTTTCAAATTTAATTTGCTGACTTGTGGGGTTTGGTTTTTTACTGGTTTTTCAACTCCCTAATGGTTTGTTTACATTTGCATCCACCTGTTAGGGTCCTAGTAGGTTCTGTAAACTTTAATAGGGGAATCTCTGCCACTGAGGTTTTACAGTCCAGTGAAGATTATGCTTGTCAGCGAGTATTTATGAACATGAAAAACTTGAGGATTTGCAAGCATGTAATTTCCTTTAGCACTTACCAGGGTCTGACAATTTTCACTCTCAAACTTTGCTTGAGGTAAGATTAAGACAATGGACAACTACAGGAAGGCTTAAAATGTTTAAATAATACAGTTGCTGATTGAAATGTTAATGCAGAATGGCCTTGGGAGGGGATTTGGCTTTGTGAGTGGACCCTGAGGTCTTCCTCCTGCCTGTGGCTCCTCTGGTAGGGTGGAATGTTGCTCTGACCCCTTCCCATTGGCCTGGTGTGTTTGTCCAGGTGCCTGCCACTTCCATAAAAGACGGAGATCACTGGACCCAGCACATTCGGCAAGTGCTGCAGCAAAGAAAAATGACACAACGTGTTCATTTGGTGGTTTTACTGTGTTTTGAATTAATGTGTCATCTTGTAACTGGAATTTTTATGGACAAGCTTGCCAACAATAAGCTGTGTGCTGATGACAACTGTGTCTGTAAGTAATTTTGCATGAATTTTGAGGACAAAATAGTCTCAAAAATGACTGGAGTTTGCATGCAGTAGTGCAAGGGAAAAGTATTTTGTTTATTTAGGTCTATTATATTTGCATCGGGTTGTCAACTGTAAAAGCAGAGTGGGAGGGTTTGTGTGGAATGGCACATGCAGTTTTACTGCAAAAAGGGTTTTGTAAAGGACATTATTCACTCAAGTGAAAGGTAAGTGTATAGAGGAGGATTGTAGATTCCACTGTGATGAGATGGCACATTCTTAAGCTGTTACTTTGCTTACTGAAGAACACAAAACTGAGCAGAAAAAAAATCTTGAAAACTTTTATTGATTTCAGGATAACCTACTTTTATTTGTAGGAATAGTTTTGTGTGTGTGCGTACAAGAACACGTGTATTTATGTTTCTCTCTCTAAAAGCATGTTTGTATTTTAATTTGTCCATCTCATGGTTTTTTGGTTTTTTTTTTTCTAGACACCATTTCCCTTGCCAGAGCAGAAGAGGATTATAATGCTCCAGACTGCAGATTCATTAATATTAAAAAAGGGCAGTTGATTTATGTTTACTCAAAACTAGTGAAAGAGAAAGACTCTGGAGAATTCTGGGCTGGAAGTGTAAGAGAAGATATTTGTGTATATGAGCAAACCAGAAGTAGATTAACATGCATTTCTGTCAAGGAATGGATGTTAATGCTGAGCTATTGTGGATTTTAAAGCAGCAACTTAGTTTTCAAAGTGAATGTTTAAACTTAAACTGATTGAGGAGTCTTGAAGGTTTCAGTATTTTTTTGAATGAAATATCTATATGGTAGTTATGAACTGAACCTTAACAGAAGGGCTCAACAGTTCTTTTCTGTGTTTTTTTTGCTGATGGAGGAAAAAGATTTTATCACAGTTAATCATAAAACTCATAAATTTAAGGGAAGCAATGACAAATATTAGCTGCATTTATTTAAAAATTCCAGATAAACTGTAAGTGGTATTAATTTACTCCAAAAAACGTATGCCTCTATCAGAACTTTTCTTAATGGTTTGTTTTATGTGCCAGCTAATTGGAAACTAGGAAATCTAAAATGAGAGTAAGAAACATTATTGGTAACTGCCTTTGACTAAATCATGAACTAGCTCAAACCAGATGAGGACTGTTTTAAGGCACCTAATTATACATCTCCTTGCTTGAAGGTTTATGGAGAACAGTATGAAGACCATATGGGGACAGTTGGTTATTTCCCTAGCAGTTTAGTCTCAGAACAACATGTCTATCAAGAAGCAAATAAGACCGTTCCTACAACGGTAAGGAATTTGCAAAAGCCCAGCTGGCTACATAATTATACTTGGCTGTGTAATGCTAATTTGCTGTAAAAACAAATCATAATTGTGGCAGTTGATTGTAGAATATCACAGATGCTTAGGGATCCAATCTTTGGGCCTTTATACAGGCAAATAGCATCAATAAAATCCCTAACATAAGCTCTGATGTTGCAGACGTTACAAATACTGCATTAAGGGCTTGCTTCTATTAGAGTTCCTATTGTTTTGAGTAGTATTCCTTCAAAGCCATGTAAGTTTTACCTAAAGCTTTCTTAGAGTCTGGATATTGTGCCACATACTTCAGTAACGTACAAGGGTGCTTTCTATTAATTGTATGTATATATGGACACTGTCGTACAGAACTTGTGATTTACTGAAAGTATGCTTGCTTTCTCAAAACAAAGTTATTGGTATGTCAGAAAGCTTTTGGAAACATGTTAGCGTTCTATGAGTAAGTAGCTGTATTTCTGAAAGGAGGAATGTCCCTTACTAGGTACAGAGTGTCTCGTATACCAGACATTTCATAATTTTACTAATGATCTGAAACACTCCACAGAGGATTGGAAGAGGAGGGTCTTTTCTCAGAGGCTGGTATGGTTTGGCTTACAGTTAACACTGGTAGCTTATGTCCGTGCTTAAAAACAAATTGACTGGTAGTAATTACAGTAATTACCCTCATCAATACTGAATATTCAGCTATATGTTGTTTTGAAGCATATGGTAGAATAAGATTAGTGTGTCAATCTTGAAATTGTATCTGGAGTCTTTCATCCTAGGTCCAGATTATAAAATGGGTTTCATTAACACAGAGGAAATAAGTGAAAGGAAGAATTTTGTTTCACATTAACAGTTGCTAGGATTTGCATTATAATGTGTCTGACAAGCTTTATTTGAGGAAATGCGAATTTCTGGTAAGTGATTGTTTTTCTTGACACTACATTAGGTTATTCTGAATTTGGCCCAGAAGCACTGCAGCAGTTAGTCACAGAACATGAAAGAATGACTAAAGTATGTTTCTAAGCTTTGTTTCTCAACAATACGACAGTCAGCCTGCTGTATGGCAAGCTGAACTGGAAGCAGAGGTAGGTTAAAGCTATGGCTTAGCCAGTAGGCTGACTTGGGGTCCAGAATGGACCATTGTCAGGCTGCAATGCAGAACTTCAATGGAAAATTTTCATTCACAAAACTACTGACACAGGCTTTCACAGTTGTTTTACCCTTACTTTGCATTCTTGCTATGCAGAAACTTTGCAATGAAAATTAAGGGTGATACAGATACATTCTTTTCCTTGTTCTGCTCTCTCAGCTGTATATTGCAAATGTGACCTTAAGGATCTGACTCAGATTAAGTTAACATTTAAAACAGTCTACAGCACATCTTGACCAATCTGCATATGAGAATGCTGCTTGCTCCAGAAATATCCCCTAAGGGTGTTGTTTTATACAGAGCTAATGTTGCACACCACCACATATGCCTCTAGTGCCATCAGCCTTCCCATGTGCAAATTGGAAGCTGCTCTCTTGCTCACAGCTCTGTCACCTTCCCCCAAGTCCCTTGCACCTATGAATCCCAGTATTGGTGTTATGATGGGTTCTCTTGAACGGCAACCCCTTCCATATGAGGGGACCTGATGATGCCCAAAACTAAACAATTAAGTAGTATGTAGCACTGCCCCTGATGGAAGCACTGAGTGGCGCACACAAATGGCATTGCATGGAGGAATGACTGATGGGGAAAAGTGGTGGGAGCACCTGCTGTGCTGAAGAGAAGCCTGAAAGAGGGCATTAGCCTGGGGGTCTCTGTGCCTCTGACTCTCCTTTTGTTTTATTTTTTTTTCCCCAAAAAGTAACTTTTGCTGTTGGAATCAATATATGCCATTAGCTACAGAATCCAGCTAATAAATGTTTCTGCCTGTATGCTTCTCTCATCATCCTTTTGTGCAGCACTAGGTAATCCATGCCTGTTGGTTGCTGTTTAAGCAATAAATCTTAGATACTTTTTTCTCCGTGCTGCTACTTCTGAACCATTGAATCACATTGAATACAATAGAGTCAACACAATAGACTGTGTGTACTACAAAGCAATGTTGGATTGCCTGCCTTCCCTCGATAACTTAAAATTGGCCATTTGCTGGCTAAGATGAGAGTACTTTCATTACCAGTAAGCATCTGTTCTGAAACAGTTCCCTGTCTTTTGCTTTCAGTGGACAGACATATGTGATACACTGGTCTAATGTAAATGTCATACAGTTTGAGCACCACATTGTGATAATTCCCTGTAGCAGAACAGAGATATACATAGCCATATAAGATAATAGCAGGAAGTTAGATGAAAGCAATATGCTGTGGAACTCTGTCCCATGCTGGAAGTTTTCAAGCAAAATACTGGTGTTAATTTTCTAGTCACATTTCTCTGTAGCAAGTGTATCGCATATCCTTAGTCTGTTTAAGGTATCCTTTTCATGTGTGATTAGGAAGTGTGTTTAAGGATAAAGGGTTACATATGACTGATAAATCCAGGTATGGATGTGAGAATACAAAAGAAGAGAGATAAAGGAATAATTTGAAATGAAGAAAGAAGGTGGTACTGCCTAACTGACTCTAAAAATTTATGGCAGGAACAAATCATCCCAAAAGAGGAGTCAAAGGACAAAATACCTTTATCTTTTCCAGAATATTTCGAGTATATTATAGTGTATTCTGTGTTTGTGTCTACTCATTTACCTTTGAGGGGGATGATAAAGGAATAATAATCCTTCAGTAATCTCAAAACATCTTTCCTTTTAATTCTCTTTTTCAGGACATTGATTTCTTCTGTGAATAGCGCTGAAAGTGGTCAGGTAATCTCTCAGCTGCTACCAAGGAGAACTGTCGTGAGGAAACCTAGATGCCTGCCCTGAATACACAGCCCTTCCTATAATAGATTACTGGTTTTACAAACATTCTTCTTTAACACAAGAAAGTTTTCTTTTTAAGGGGGGTAATTTTGGATGAGGGAAATAGTCCCACAGAGGATTTGTTCTTTAGGATTTTTTTTACTTGCAGCTACTTTGTTGCTTGTTAATAAATCTAATAGCCTTTGAATTGCTGTAATTCTGTGTAGTATAAATATGCTATGTATGGAATTAATGTTCCATCTTGACCTGCATTTTCCTGCCATAACTTTACACCATGCAGTAGATATTAAAAATACCTTTCTTGGGTGAGCCATCTGTGACTTGGTAATTTTTGTTGCAAGAGCTATCTAATGACTGAGAAAGCATCAGTAACTAAATTCGGGCTTTGGCTGTGCGTTGAAGAGTATCTCACTTGCTCTGTTTGTGTGCTAGTATGGCGCACATTCAAGCTGAAACTGTGGCTCAGAGCCACGTATTGAAACAGGAGGATAGGGTAAGGCTGGGGCTGGCACTTGGGCCGAGCCACCCCCAGCTCGGAGGCAGTCCTGACCCCAGTTGCTTCCCCTGAGCCCTGGAACAGAGAGCACTGTCAGCCGCTGGCAAGTTCAAAGTAGAAGAGTTGGAGGAGGTATCCTGCTGATCCCTCTCTGGCTCTAGCAGTCGGGCTGCCGGTACTGGGATGCCTACGATGTCGTGGGGAGCCTTACTGAAGGAAAGAATTAGCAGATTTAATCTTTCATAAACCAGCGCTTTCCCAAGGCCACGGAATGGAGGAGAGTAGTCCGCCTCAGAAACTAAGGCCTAAATGCGTCTCCGAGTGCCATCTTGTGGCGGCCCAACAACAAGTGAAGCCTCGCCTGCCCTCAGAGCACGCCTCGCCCCTCAGCTGGCAGAGAAGCTTTCAGAAGGGCGGGAAGGAGTGCCCGCCCGCGCGGCAGCCAATGGGCATCGGGTATCCCCTGCCCCGCGCCCCTGCTGGCGGGCCTGGGGAGAGGGGTCTGCCTGAGGGGGAGAGAGCCGCCCTGAGGGGAGAGGGGTCTGCCTGAGGGGGAGAGAGCCGCCCTGAGGGGAGAGGGGTCTGCCTGAGGGGGAGAGAGCCGCCCTGAGGTGTCACAGCTTTGAGGGCGGTGGATAGCACACTCTGCTGGCCGGCTGCTGCCTCCATCAAGGATAGGGGATGCGTGAGAAGCCACTGGGCTAAGCATTCACCCCCTGAGTGCCAGGCTGGGTCACTCAATGTTAAACATGCTTTTGCCTGAAAGCAGTGGTGGTATTCAGACTCTGCACTGTCAAGCCTCAAAAAGTGAGTTCTTTGAGTAAAATTTCATGATTTGGCAAGGTCAAATGACATAACACTTTAGGACTAACAGTACTTGCATTTGTCAAAGACCTCTGGTAGGGTTGTTTATGAGCAAACAGCTCCTTTTTAACGAACAATGTGTAATTTTTTAGCTGGATCGGCCCCTCAGCACACTTTGCAAGATGAGGTGTTTGCAACTGCATACATTCATTTTAAATAGGCTTGCTGCTTGGTGGAAATGTATCCTACACCTGAGCACCCATTAGAAGCTGCAAGTACCAGAACAGTATGTGTAGCAGTAGGTGTTTGCAAACAACACAAAACACATTAAGTTGGACTGTGGATATGAATAAAAATTATAAGGTGAGGTTTAGCACTTGCCATTGGAAAATATGAGCTTTTCCTCAAATCATCTCATATAATTCCTTACAGTTACTAAGGTACCCAGTTCTATGTGGATCTATAAGAGGCAAATGTAAAAAACTTCATATAGATTTCTCCACAGAGATACCATCCTTTCCTCTTCACTTACAGTGCGGGAGTTCCACGCCAGCACTGGACAATCTGTGGTATAAAGTGAGACCAGTGTTTAGTCCTTGACATTGTGCTTAATCTTTAAGTCATGTCCTTGTAAAGAAAAGCTTGAAGACATCACTGGTTTCAGCTCCTGTTTCCTCTTTAACCAGCTTGTGTGAGCCATGGATACTTCAGGACAGCAAAACAACAACCAAGAGGTGAATACTTTCAGTGCAGGATGCATATTACAGGGAGTAGTTTACATATATTGTTCTTTTTGAGCTTGCACAAAGGGCAATGTTCAGAGTATTGGTGTAAAACAGACTGCTATGACTTCTTTGGCAGTTACAGCAAGTCTGGGGCCATATCGTGGCAGAGTGTGGGCAGTGTGTATTTATTTCTCTTTGCCTTTTCCCTGGCTGCCATCAGAGATCCTGTTCTGCAGGATGTTTTCTGTGCAGAAAAATAACTCCGCAGGCTTTCAAGGGGCATCAAAGTCTGTCTTTGCTACTTGAAAATCTAATTCTGAGGAAAGTAAGATAAGGCTTTACTTTGTGGTATTCATAAAGCACCTGGCTGTGAAGAAGCATTTCCCTGGCAAAGGTACTTGTCTCCTGAATTCAGCCTCCAATGTGCAACTGTTGGATGGTTTCCAATCTAATGAAGCTTTATAGCTCCTTTTGTCTGCACAATGCCAAAGCTACTTGGTTTATACATTCACATTGTGTAAACTGTCATCTCACAAGTATTGGTAACCTACACTACAATTTGAATTCTGGTGTGATAGGGTCCTCCAGCGCAGCATGAGGAAGGGCTGCTCTAGGGCAGGGTCATGATGATGGGTTTCTCCAGCAGGGCATAATGGACAACAATTCCTGTGGTGGGGTAGGATGAAAGGCTCCCCCAGCACAGTGCAATGAGGGGCTCCTCTGGAGTGGTGTGATGAAGGACTCCCAGAAGAGCTGGGCCCTGTGGTGAAAGAGGTCCTCTGGGGTAGCACGACGATGGGCTCCTCCAGTGTGATGTGATGAAGGGCTACTCTGGCATGGTGCGATGCAGGGCTCCTCTGTAGCGGCGCAATGAAGGACTCCTCTGAAGCAGCAGGGAGCATGGGTTGCCTATAAGAAACTTTTTATTAATGTGAAGCTGACAGCTAAAGATCAATAGTTTTGACAGTGAACACAGATCTGCTTTCTGCATTTCACTTTCTTAGGTGAAGCTCGTTTCAGAACACCACACAGCTTGCCAGCCACTCAACCCCTAAGTGTTCATGCTGTAGCATACCTGGCTGAAATAAACAGAAACTGACTTTCAGGAGAAGGGGAGGAGAATCAATATTAGGCTAGCAGGCAGTGGAGGATGCTTTTGATTTTCTGGTTTCTTTCTTTTTCCCCTACAGTGATTATTGTTCTTGCAGTTTCTTTAGAGAAATCACAGCAGTTTCACCATCATTGTTTTAGTAATACGTACACAATATCTTACATGCAGTGTGTGCTGTTTGAATGCCAAGACCTTAGAGTCTGTCTGTGTTCATTTTATCCCAGCACAGGGGAAATACACACACAACTTGATGTGTATTTCAGTGTTGTGTTTAAAGATGGTTGTGTAGGGCTCTTGATGTAGCCTTGAACTATGCTCTTCATTTGCAATCTCATGGTGTCTAATTTGGCTGAAGTTAGCATTAAGTTTTCAACCTTAAGTGGGGATTCAGAAGCTTTTAAACTAAATTGCTGTGTATTTTTCAGCAAGGCTGGCTTTGAAGAAGTGTAATACTCCTAAGTCATTACCTGAAGTAAAAAGTTTGTAATTAATAAAACCTTCCTGCCGCAATGGGATTTGAGCCTGTGCTGGAGGGAGCAGCGCTGTTCGGTGAGCGCAGGGTGACCTCCAGCGGCTGCCTTCTGCCTGGCTGTGGGAAGGGCTCGGCTGGTTAGTAGCATGGCAGGGACACCCCAGCCGGGAGGGCCCTGGGGAGGTCACAATGAATCCATCCACATCAGAGTACTCACGGATTTGCCCAGTCTTTAAAATCTCCAAGGACTCTGGGTAACTTGTTCCTTAATTATTCTTATAGTGAAAATTACTTTCTTTATCTAAACACCGATTTTTTTTCAGTTTATGTTCATTGTCCCTTTTCCTTCACAGAGCACCTCAATAAAGAGTGCAGATCCATCTTCTCAATAAGCAGAAACTCCCTTGTAGTTTCTGGGGGGCTGCTTTTGTGTTCCGTTGAAACTGTTTCTTCCCCAGGCTCAACAAGTCCAGCTTGCACAGCCTCTCCTGTTGGGGTTGGTGGCCCCCTGCTCATCTGAGCATCTCTCTGCAGAACGTGCTCAAATTGCACAGCATCAGGCTGGCTTTCTGATTTGTCTTGTTAGTAACAACAAGGGTGACCGAATTTATGAAGGAGTCATTCACAGTTACCTAATTCTTACTTGTGATGGGACTAATTGCACTGTGGAGATTTTTTCCTAATTACATAGACTACTGTAAGCATCTTGTCTTTACTCTCCTAACAATAAACATGCCTCAGGGCTTATGAAAGATGGAAAGGAGTTCACTCAGGGTTTTTCTGCTATGTGTTTCTTCCACAGAAAACGTGTTCTTGCCACCACAACTTTGTCATGCTAATGCTCTCTGACAATGGTGTGTTCCAGAAGTGTGCTGACCTTGTGGCGAAGAGACAGTGCCTGAGGTACCTGTACCAACAGTGAGATGGTGTTACCAGTGTATTGGCCAGCTCCATACAACAAACTTCAGCAACAGAAAACTGCAGGTGGGTGGTTAAATGCTGAGTTACTTTCCACACCATTGCAGCATGAGGGCTTAGGAGGAGGAGAAACAGCATCCCCAGCTGCCCTGGTGCAGGGCTAATGAAAGGCTAACTGCAGCCCTGAGTGGGATCAAGGGAGGGATCAGTGACAACTGCTATAAAAATCATACCTTGATAGGGTGAGGGGGAAGTTGGAGTAGGTGAGGTGGATATATGGTGATCTCTCATCTTAAGTATGGTGGCCTGTGCTCTGCTATTCTCTGTTACTTTATTTGATCTAGTTGTTGCAAGAAGAAAACTTTGATATGAATCTGAAACCTCTCATGACTTTGAGATTTAGGAACCCTTGGTATGGACCAGCCAGATAAGGAAAAGAGTAACTGGAGAACACTATTGCTAATCTCAGGGCCTGAGCTGATTCTCCAAATAGCGCTTGCTATTAAACTATTCCTGAATTATGTTTATTTACTAGAAATACCTGACTTAAGCTATAAGGTAGTTCGTGTTTCTTTCCTCTTTTCTGGTAATGGAGAGATGCTTTTTCTTCTGTTGGCTGACACTGACTTGTCTGCAGGGTTTTTTTTCTCTTGCAGCTTCCCATCCCTGCTTGGGTTTTTTGAACTTGTATGGTACGGCTATGTCACCAGCTCTCAGAGGTGACATGCATTTGTGGAAAAATGTGGCTTTCAGGCTTAGAAATGGCTGTTTTTTTCCAGGAGTGGATGCAAAAAAACTGCTTTGGGATGGGGGAATAACATTATGTCAATACAAATCACAAGGAAGCAGTGTGAGGCTGATTATTCTTCCTACTCAGGCTGAAATTACATTGCCAGTCCATGAAAAGCAGGAGCTCAAAATACATGGTTATAGGTAAAACTGTATGAGTATTTACTAAATAGCATTGCATTTATAATTACACATAATACTTGAATGTCTTAGTGCTGCTTGAACAAAGCTGTGAATGTCTCTGGAGAGTATAAAATGCAAGAGAACACTCAGTCTTGAAGAAGCACACACATTTTAAAGCTTGTCTTACATGATAGTGCAGTGAGAATGCAGCTTAAAGACGGCTCTCCTGGCTATATTGTAATTCTTTTTTTCATATATGTTATATCAAAGCACTGCCTATGGTCAGGCCCTCAAACAGTGGCAGTGATGTTTTCAGATGTATGGAATTCCAATAAAAGGAATTTGGGCTCCACTGCTGTATTTTTGCCACAAGAGTGTGTATAACAGCTTAAGGGATGGGTAAGTTTAGGTGCGTAGTACCCAGCTCTACTTGGATTGGATTATTTGTCCTCCCATATAGCGTACCATCTGAACAGCAGCATGGAAGAGAAAAGCTTCTAGTCCATCTGCTAGTGGCTGTGTTGGAGTATAGCCTACACAAGTCAGTTTTCTGTTACAAATCTACTAGAATCTGATGTTTTTTTGGCTGCAGGTTGCTCAAGTCCCAGGCAAACTTTCTGGAAGACAGATGTGGAGAAATCCCGCTGCAAGCATAAGAACCTAGGGGGCTGGACACTCAGCTGTGATAAAGGGAAATCCTATTTCTAATTCCTGGTGGTTGAAACTGACTATCTGCCTCCTAGTTGTGCTCATTTCTGAAGGTTACTGGGACAGTTGTTGCTGACAGAAGGGGATGGTTTCCAGTTATGCTGCAGAATAGAGAAATTCTTCAGTAAGAAAGCTTCACAGAAGGAAAAGGTCCTACTTTCTTCTGAGTTCCAGTGGATTTTGCAAGTCTGTGTTAAGTGAAATGTATTAGATGTTCCAATGAATGGCTTCTTGGTGGTGGTGTAAATGCTAATGCCCTGTTTACTCTTTTCTTTGGAAACAGTGACACAGCTTTGTGTAAACTAAATGCATCTACCTTGATATCTGGGTTCTTCTTTAGGTAGTCTCCAGCATGTTGAGCTACAAAGGGTGAAATTGCTAGCACTAGTCTGATGTAGAGTAAAGCTAGTTTAATACACTGTACAGCATGCATTGATCATGATGCCAGCCAAAGCATTGAACTTCCTTGTATCTTCTTTGATATGCAGATAGCTCTCTGCAGTGTTCCACAGACTGTGCCTTAAACTCTAGAATAGAGAAATTATAAGCTGTCTGTTTTAAGGATATCTGTAAACATCCTCATCATTTTATATTGCCCCTTAAAAATAATAATTGCCAGTGATTCAAAAAGCAAGGTAGCTCTGAGAAGAGGGACAAGGTAATAATTCCTGGGGAAAGCTGAGAATGAAGGACAGTGGCAGTATGCAAAATAATAGGAAAAGCAGAAGATGCAAAGTCATTATGATATCTTTAATGTGTCATCCCCTCACACCGTGTAAGAGGGAGCTCTAGAGAGTTGGCAAAAGTTCATTTGGACTATAGCGCCTTCTCAAGACCACATACAGAGAGGTTATGCAATGCATGGAGGAGTAGATCTTACTCAAGTAGCTGAGATCTGCAATTGTTTTCCAGTTCTGCTATAGACCTGTTTATCATGTCTTTTGCTAGTAGTAAATCTGGCTTCTTACTGTCACATTGCCCTTTCCCCTTGGCATACAAGTAACCTTGCTAATTAGTATTTTATCCTAGGTTTTGTGGAAGAAGGTAGTGTATGTTAGAATGTGGGCTCAGTTTTCAGGGATCATGGGACACTTGGCTGCAAAGATACGATGGTAAATGTTTGAAATAAATCAGTTATGAGGAGTACTTGATCTATCATGGTCACAGTCTGGGAAAAGTTCTCCGAGATCACTGCTGTAACTCAAAGCAAGACAGTGCTATAAATGTAGCAGTTTACAAACAGGTAATGTCTCCTGGCTCAAACGGTACCAATGGGAGTAAAAGAACGGTGGACTGAAAGGACACAGTGGGAGACTAGGTAGAGAACTGGAGCAGAGAAATGCCTGGATCCTCAAAAGAGCTGAGAGAGGCAAACTGAGATAGGAGATTGCCCAAGCAGAGGTAGTAAGGCACAGATGTTGCAGCTTGTGCATTCAAGAATGCCATCATCCTGTGGTAGATGACAGATTCATCCCTGTACTCCCTGGGTGAGAGGTGATGTCTTTGCATTTAGTAATTCTGGATGGATTCTTCTTTCACAAGTTTTCTTTGTTGTTTTAAAGCTCATCCCAGTCACTGTAGCTTAAAATGCTTAGTGTACCTGTGTAGTTCCACTTTCTAAGTCCTAAGGATACTTAACATGCACCAGAGTGTTAAGCCTACACAGCGCAAAATCCTGTTGTTACAAGCTGTGGGTATGTGGCTCCTGAAAGCTGTTTGGCCATGTGAGTTTGACACTAACTGGTGTAAATTAACCCTATCTTTCAACTCACTAAATATCTGTTGCAGCACACTACAGTGTTGCAACTCTAATGTTCACAGCTTGCTCAAGGCTCTCCTCCTTATGCTACTTTTTGCAGCGTAGACAGACTTGTGGATCTTGCTGTTAACTTGGGAGAAAAGGTTAGAGTGTTGTGGCCCCAGTTCTGTGCTTCAACAGGAAAAGCTGTGTATACAGAAAAAGCCTTATGTCATTAAACCTAATCAATAGAGCGAAGACAGTGAAATCTCTGTCCCTAAGGCACTCCACCACCTCCCTCCCTGGGGAGGCATGGTTTTCTGCCAGAACAAGTTCAATATGCTTTCACTGGGTTGTGGTTTGTTTGTACTGTAGAATCGTAAGCAGATGCTATGTGTTCTTAAGGGTTTGAACTGCCACCTTTTGTTCCTATTACAGAGCTCTGTTCAAAACACTGTGCTCTTTTTTTTTTTTTTTTTTTTTTTTTTTTACCCTTTTGTTTTAAGGGTAAGAGGAAACAGCAGAAGGAAAGCTAATCAAGGATACTCAGAACAGCCATGGCAGAAAACTAATAATTCTGTGGTTCTGGCTGTTAAGCTATGTCATCTGCTATTGGCAATATACGTGTATGTGAAGTGTAAAGTCATAATATGCTGCTGAGCAAATTCTTCTGTTTAGCTTGTGTTTTCATTTGTGTTAGACACACTTGGGCACTGGGAAAATAGAGTTGTTTGGAAGCTCATACAATTTCTGAGTGAATGTTAGCGTGTGACACTTTCTGGAGTTGTTTCAAATTGCCTGAGTATGACCACTGAACATGGCTAGTCCTGCAGACCAGCTCTGGAGCTTTCTCAGAAGAATGATGTTGCACTGGTATCTAGCTAGTAGAGTTTATGAAAAGGAAAAAAGTGTAGTAGAAAAAGCATCACACTGGTTTTGGTTTGTAAATCCAAATGATGTTTTATTGACTGAGTTGTACAATATTGAGGCGCTCCCATTTTAAATTCTTCAGGAGCCAGAACTGATAATGTGAACTCTTGAAACTACGGTTCATGAGTCTGAGTAGTACAGCCCAAGCACGGGAAGAGAGTTTGTACCATAATTGGATTGACCCATGGATTCCTGATTGCAAAGACTGGGAATCTGCAAATACAGAGCAACTGATCACACTTGGTCTTTCTGTGTATTAGACAAGGCAAGACCCAGCCCACCTAAATGTTATCTCTGTTTTCATCATTCTTGTCATTGGTCTGACATTTCTGTTTCAAAGATCTGTCAAAGGTTGGCAACAAGGATAACCTCAGATTTCCCAGGAGAGAGGCTGGCAAGAGCTGCAATAGAAAGGCCTGCAGCAGCATCACAGAGCTGTGTTGAGAACCTGAGTCTCACAGTGATTTGTTGACAGGCACCTTAAAATTCCTTCCTGAAGGCCTCCCCATAACTTGCTTCCTGTGGGGTTTATATAGTTCTAGGTTCAGTAGAACTTCATGAAGCTGAAGAGACAGTTTTCCCTGTAATTGGGCACGGTTGTTGCGAAAGCCTTTTGAGACAACAAAACAGATTTCTGTTTGAACTTGAAGAGACAAGATCTCTTTGGATACAACACTCTATTAGCAAAGTGCTTTTCATTTGATGTTCTTAACCCTTCCAGTAGGCAGGCTGTTGAAGATTCATCATTACTTTGCTTTAACCTGTGGGTGCTAAAGAAAGGTGTTTTTGCAGGCTATTGTAATGTTAATGGATCCATGATTCTTACCATCTGATGTACTAGTTTACTGCTTGCAGAACTCAGTCTACTTCATTCATGTGCAGGTCTGCCTCCTCCAGCATAATACGGTCAGTACGGAAAGGTGTGTATGCCTGGAGATCTTCAGTTTAAAGGAATTAGGCTTAGGGTTATCTGCAGCTTTGTTTTATATTTTGGCTATACTTGTGTGATTATATTATTATTATTATTATTATTATTATTATTATTATTATTATCATTATCATTATTATTATTATTATCATTATCATTATCATTATTATTATTATTATTATTTCTTTTCAGCTCATACTTACTTTTTGGCCTGTATCTGTTATGTCATAGCATCAGCCTCAGCTGCAGTATTGACTTAATTCAAGGAGCTTTATTTGGGCTCTGCAGTATTACAAACTGATAAGCTGCTTATAGATTGAAAGATCTCTTAATCTTTCCATCAAATACCTGATAAAGTGGAAGGAAGGTCTGTTAGGTGATAGAGTGAAATGATAGCTGGATCCATTTGGGCACCCTTCTGTAAAACAATGAACTTGTACATGACCAGCCCTGTGCAGCACCAGCCCTGTGCAGCACCATCCCTGGCTTATCTAGGGCAGTGTGGGACTGACTAGGGTTAGACCTCTACAAGCTGGGACGTCTACAGAACGACAGAAATAGCTGTTTAGACATAAACTAACAGATCACAGAACTGGATATTGGCCTCACTGGTCAGTTTTTTTCTTTCTGTAAAGGGAAGTAGGAGAGGGGAATGAAAACTATGAATGCTTTGCTGACTGGTCAGAATGGCTGGGGATGCTGCTGGGCAGGGTGTAGGAGACTGGTAAATTCTGATGAAGAGCTCTGGTCTTCTAAGGCTTGAGTGGATCCTTATATCTTTGGTTTGGCTTTTGTTATCCTAAATACGTGGAATTTATTAACTTCTGGTTAGGTAGTCCAGACTCTCCTCTCTGCCTATATTTTTGAGGCATTATAAATTGTGACTAAAAAAAAAATGTTGTTGAGGGCTATTGGCATTTGATTTGGTAAAGCAAGAAATTATTGGAGAATAAAAAGCCAGCTGCTTTTTTGATGCATCATCTTATTAAATCATTCTTTGCAATGATCTGTATATTTTGTGTTATGATTTTATGCAGTGCTTTTGATGAGGTTTCTATGTGAGAGTTAGTGATCAGGTATCAAAATCCTTTTCTATTTCATTTGTATTTGTTTGAGATTCTGCATACACAAGCAATGTTATTTTTGTTGCTGTTGTTGCATGTCAATTAGATGGAAATTGTTTTCTCAAAGGGTCAGTCTGTAGATGATGGGGAGCTAAAGTGTGTGAGGAAAGAATTGCTGAAGTGATTTTATGAATTGCGCACATCCTGTTTTTAGGAGGCTCCAATTTAAAATTAAGTAAAGAATAGTTATACTTGCAGATCTTAATCTATAAACTTAATCCTAGATTATGTTGTATTCAGACAAAAAAACCCCATGTTGGTTTGTTTGTAATCTAAGCTATATTTTTGAGTAACATGTTATTGAGAGGGTTGTTTTTTATTTTACTGAGTACAAAATATTTACAGTTAAATGAAGGAAAGTAATACTAAGATTTTTGATTGATCACATGCTTTTCTGAGAACATATGGCCAGATTATTACAATATGCCTACAAGTAATCATGCTGCTGGACAGTGCGAGCTGCTTAAGCAGCTGAGTGGGCCTGTTAGTGCGGGGTATGGTGAGGGAGGGGTGTGCGGGCCTTGCAAAGAATCACTGCAGATAGAGCTGGCACTTCAAGTCCCAAGTGTCACTGTGTGAAGTTACACTAGTCTTGAGGAGTGTAAGGAGGCATCTCTTGCCACACTGGGAGTGCCACAAAATGCAAGTCATCTTTTAGGTAACAATCAGCAAAAAGTCCTAGATGTTTGTGACTTTATTAAAACTCTTGAGTTCTTCAGACTTCTTTTTTTTTTTTTTTTTTTTTTTTTAAAGTGTATGTAGCAGCATTTGGCCCTCTTAAATAAAAGCTTAATGGCATTATGATTT
>JAVJGJ010000032.1:8904241-8916703 GCA_035590215.1 Microhierax caerulescens
TAAGATTTTTAGGCATTGTTGTCTAACTGGCTCTCAATTATTTTTTTTTTTTTTTTTTTTTTAAACTGTATGTAGCAGCATTTCTCCCTCTTAAATACAAGCTTAATGGCATTATGATTTCCAGAAAGAACAGCAATTCTATTGGAAGGCCTGTATGTAGAATACTAATTCTGCAATTACAAGTGAAATGGCAAAATGTTGTTTGTACAACACTGGAGAAACTGAAGTACACTTGGCTGCAGTGTGCTTAAATTTGTATACTTATTTTCAAAAGTATTCAACACCATGTCTAACAATATGTGCCCTAGGGTAGAGTGAGTGTTTTTTCTTGGTGTTTCTTTTTTAATCTATAACTAGACTTGTTTTGCCTGACATCTACAGGCTTGGCAGCTGTGATAGGCAGCGTTTTTAACATGGCAACTGCTGTTGCGCACTCATGCTACAAATTGCAGTTTTCAAGGGCCAGTCCACATGCTACCTGCATGATTTTCCAGTCCCTCTTGTCTTTCATTTGTTTAGAGCCTGAGAAACAACTAATCTTCATGCAGCTTTTTTTGTTGTTGCTACTTGACTGCCTGTATGGACTCCTTGGGGAGAAGTTTTACTTGATTTATTTGCCAAACAAAATATCACTGTGAATGTATGAGCACAGTATTTTTGTTTTCACCACTTAAGGGGTGCTGGGTACAGTGCATTCTGCTGATTTTTTGTTCGTTTTTTTTTTGTTTTTTTTTATTTTCAATAAATGCGAATAAACAAGTAAAAAGCATTCAAAAAATGCTCTATGCTTTGAAAAGCTTTTTTGGCGAAGTTGCTGTTTTCCATTTTCTTCCACAAGTGGTCTACAGACAATCCTGTAAACAAGTCTCTCTTGTAACCAAAGAAAATCCTAGGGATCCATCCAAAATGGGGGACAGGGGAGTACTGTGGTGGGACTGTTGGCAACAGTAAATAGAAAGGCAAGTGCTTTGAATAGGTCTGTGATACTTGCTGTGTGGACTACATCCTTGGACCTTCTTTCCCTCCTTTCTTCATTTGAAAAAGGTTTGTTTGCACCTTCTCTTTCTCTTTTTCCCTCTCCAGTTTCTCGAGGTTACCACCACCAGGAAATAGCAGTGAAGGGGATAGAACAAAAGGGCAGGAATCTGGGGTGTTTCTGGCCCTGGTTCAGCATCTTGAATGGGAAGAAAGGGGCTGGGTTCTGTCTCTCTCTTCTGTGCAGAAACGTACAGTGTTGTATGGAGAGAGGTCCTGGGGCTGTGAGCTGGATATGCACTTTGTTACTGCCTGCTCCCATCCTGGTAACTTAACAAGGTTTTGCTTCTGACTTTGGCACAATTCTTTACTGTGTTTCTGGAATGCTGGTCTCATTTCAGGGAAGAGCTTGCTTTGGTCAGCCTAATTCATCACTTGTGAGTAGTGCCTAGGTAGAGGCCTTGTAACAAACTAGAGTTAGTGACTCAGCTGAAATGGATAATGGTATCTGGGGGAAGAACTTTCTTTTGCAGCTGTGGAGCATCTAATGTGGTATCTAATGCAGAAAAGCTTCTTTGTCTTGAACCTCCACAGGTATTTTTTGATGTAACATTGCAAGCTGCTGCCCTTCGTTGTTGAAGTACCTCAGCCATGTGCCCAGAAATTTTGCTGTAAGGGAGTGATTTATCTTGGACTTAAATGTTCTACCAATCATAAGGGTTTAAAAACAAGTAATGTCAACAGTTGTGAATAAAAATCCATAGACATTTGAAGGTGAAAGCATTGTTGGACTGTCTCATTTTCCACAAACAGTTAAAATGGTCCTTATGAGCAAAACCAGGAGACTGAGGAGATGAGGTGAAACTTGCTGTCATGTAGTTTTGAGATTTTTATTTTTTTTCCCCCCTAAGCTACCTCTTGCATGTAGGGGAAAAAAGGGCTCCTGCCTCTAGGGCTGTCAAGGATTGTTAGACAAGGCAATGTCAAATACGTCAGCAATGTGGAGTGGAGTGGGTGGCTAGTTGCTTTCCATCCAGTGCTGATGGGGCTTGACAGCTCATAGTCTTATGTAAACAAACCTGACCATAACAATGTGCTCATTGATCTAGTTAAAAGAAATGCACTGTAGCTTTTCTGAAGTCTGAAACAAGTTTCCTTAAACCATTTATTTTCCTGGAAATGGATCTGTCCTCCCCTCCTTTCTAAACAAGAGAGGCTAGAGCGGTAATTATGAAGCAGAGAATTCTTACTCTCCTGACAACCTGGTTAATGGGCCAGTTATTTTTCCTTCAGGATTTATTTCATTTTTTACTCTAACCTAAGCATTCATTTTTAACATGTAGTGTGACTACAGATCCTAACTAAGCAGCATTCTCTTAACTGTTAAACCAGGTGAACAGTTGGGAAGGGAGAAACAGGAGAGCTACTTTGAATGGTGCCTAAAGTGGTGCATAATGTACCAGTTGACCAGGAGAAGACAAGATTATTCTATAGAATATCAGCAGCCTTGAGGGGAGATGAAAGATGCCTTGTACTTGCTTATACTTTACATCTGAAAATTGAGAAGGCCAAGCAAAGCATGAAAAAATGCAGTACATACCACTGAAGGAGTTTAGGAACAGACCAGATCACCCAGTCAGTGTAACATCTCATGCAAATGGTTCCCTGAGACATCAAAAGGTGTTTTTTTCAAGTATATGCTGTAGCTACTCAAGATGAGCTGCTGTCAGTAAAAAATACCTGTTTTCTAGTGACTTAGAAATGAAATGAATGAATGAATGAATGAAACCAAGAATGAAACCCAGACTCTCAGAGTAGGTTTCTACTTACCTCTTCAGGGGACCTTGGGGAGATATAAGCAGCTCAACCAATAATAACAAAATAAACAATATTAAAAAAAACAAAAATCAGTGTGTGGGGGTGGGAAGTAGGAATTTGAAAATGAGGAGACAAGGAAGCCAGTGAGTGAAAGGTATTCTGAGATCAGTTTAACCAGAGGGAAAAAAGTCAGTGTATTTGTTGAGAGGAGGACGGTTATTTGGAAGCTGAGTGTAGAGCTAAGTGGATTTGGATTTCATGGTGGAGATAGAAGTTTGTAATGTAGAGTGAAATGTAAGGGATGAGGAGGATTCAGAGGCAATGGTGTGTTGTATCCGGGTTTCTAATAAAAAGGAAGTAGAGGTGTTAGCAGGTGGGGCAAGGCATTAGCATTGGTCATACTGAACCAAAGGCTGTTGGGGGGAAGGCTGAAAATAGAGGTGGTCACATTCGAGTGGAAGCAGGGGAAATTGTTTCAACAGAACTATTTGTGTAGAATTACCCACTGTAGTCTCTCTAAGAACTACTTTTAGTAGTAGTAGTTCATGTTACAGATGAGAAATGTTGCACTGTGTGGCCTAAATGAGTGGGTTTAACTTTTTTTTTTTTTTTTGCTGCTGTGGACAGGTATTAGGGAGAACACATGAAGCTCTCATATAATTTGGAAGCATAGATATCTGGGAGAACTGCCTGTGCTAGTCTCCTCACTGTGTGTCACTGTGGCGTGGCTTGGAGAAGAAAGGGAGATTAACTACTGAGCTGTGGCACAACACGTGAAGCGGGGAGGTTGTTGAAGATGTTAGCAATGTCAGAAAGGGATCTGTCTCCATTCATTGGGAAGGTGAATGCTAATCAAGGATGACATAAAGCTATGTTTGCTCACCGTGAGAAGGTGAGCACATCAAAGAATGGAGCCTACTGCAAAACTGCTTATTTTACAGACTAATTTCTGGTTTTAGTTCAGTGGCCATGAAAATCTTCATGGAACCAAAATAATTTTTGCTGTAAGAGAAATTGGAAGCTGTAGGTTTGATTTGATTAGACTTTGAACAAATAGCTTGGCTTGACTGCACTTATATCAGTGTAGAACAAGGTTAGGCCCTGTCCCAATGGCAGAAGCAATTAAGCTATCTTTATTTCACAGTATTAAACTTACTTTGGTGAAGAGACTGAGGCCTTCTGAAACACAGAGAAACTATGTCTATCATCATCAAATGTATTAGGAAGTCTGTGAAGACAAAAGCATCCTAGATCTGTGTCACAGATGACAGTTTGTTGGTACTTGAATGAAGTAAGATTGCTTTCTTTTTTTTTAAATAGCACTCCCCAAAATGGTCTGTCTCTTCAGCATGATGGTAGCCATATTCTTGGCCTTTAGTATTCTTTCTCTTGAAGCCAAGCTCACTCTATTCAGTGCCAGTATACCTTCTGAAAGTAGCTAAAATCAGGAAGGAGAGATGCATAAAAAAATGGGGAAAAAGATAGTAAATTCTCACGCGCTTTGTTTGCCATCAGAGTAGCTATTGTTCCTGTTCTTTTATTTTTATCTTATATTTATTTTTATTTTATATATCCTGTTTTTTATTGTTAACATCCCTACAATCTCTTTTGTAAAAAATTGTGTGACCACACTGAATTTAATCAGACTGCTTTCCAGTACTTGTACATGCTAAACTTGCTTGCTAAACATGGGTGCACAAGTTATACACAGGGAGAGCATGTCATTAATGGGGTTGATGTGTATTATAGATACTTCGTGCTGCATAAGTTTCCTCTGTTGGAACTTGGCTTGTTTGCACAGGTCACACAAATTTGCACTTACTAGTAGAACTGAAATGTGTATCTACTTTGAAAATACAGGCTTTAAATGCTACATGAAAAACTAGAGCACCTGACATAATGTTTTTCTGTGGGTGGTTTAGAAAACTTAGTTCGCAGTAGAAAAGCAGCTATTTATATATAGTTAGAAAATTCACTAGTATGAAGTGAACTTTCTTTCTAGCTTGGGAGTTCATGCATATGGATCAGATGGTGGCAGATGACTTCATGTGCTAGCTCTTCTCCCTTGCATCATTACTTGCAAATTACAGCAGCTCATGTAACTTCCAGACCCAAGAGTCAGGGTAGCTTTTGCTCAACAAAATTGCTGACCCTTTATAGCTCCCCTGTCTCTTTGCTACTCATTAGGTTTTAGGTAGATTGACTTTTCATCCATGAAGCAGTTATTTAATCCATGAAGCAGTTATATTTAATTTTCAGCACTACATACGTATTTTAATCTTACTGGTAATTTGCAACATGCTAATTTGGAGTGGAGCCTTTCCCCCCACTTCCATTTTTAAGGATCCTGGAGGCCTATTAAACTGTGTTTGTGTCTGTATGAATGCAGCTACTTCACCAGAACAAAGTGTTTAGAATACAATGTGAAAGGTCAACTATACAAGGTTTTGCTGATAGCGTTTCAGGAAGGATGGGTTTTATTTGGAGGGGGAGAGAAAGAAAGGGATGTAACTTAAAAAGGAGTCTTTAAAATGCTAAGTTTACATCCACAGCTGTAGAGCATGAATGTGTTGGATAGGTAGGCTGCTGTTATAACACATCTGTACAAGCAGTTACTGCAATGCATTAAATGTACAGGCCAGATTACTGTTTTCTATCAGAAGGCAGGCTCACCAAACAAGCTATATAAGTTAAGGACATCTGTACAGATGATCCTAACTTGGTTACTTGGAAAAGCACTACCCTGACATAAAAAGCATTATCTGTTGTGATCTGAGGGAGATCAAAGAGAATAAAAATCCTACCAAAATACATTTCATATGGTGCATATCTATAGAGCCTTATTTAAGATGGTCAGAATGCAGTATAACTGAAGTCTGGGACTAAAGTGCTGCTTCACGTACTGTTGGGAATCTTCAGATAGGGAAGAAAAATAATTTTCCTTCAAATTTTGTAACTCAAATCTGCCTGACTTCAAGTCCATTCTGGATGCAACACCTTCTAGTGCTTTTGACAAAACAAAAAACACCGAACAAAGCCCCAGCCCCAAGTGTTCAAGAGTTCTGTAGACTCAAGACTCTTGTGACACTGGAAAAAAAAGAGTGTAATTCCTTGCCTTGCTTTTTTCAAGATTAAAACATATGGGGAGAAACAGTCTTGCTGATTATGCTGAAGGCTATTCTTATTCCCTTAGACATTAACTAGAATTTCCATCCTGATTATGAGGATTTTTCACTAGTACTTAATAGTTGCTGAGGAAAGCTTTTTTTTGGATTAAAGAACATCATAAAACCTCCAAAAGTGCTTTTAGGCTTTTTCAAGTGTGCTGAGAATACCACGCCTTGGCTTTCTGCTGTCATTGTACTCTATTGTGTTGACCCTAGCGTCCAGCAAAACCAGGTTTACTCTGCAGACCTTAACTGAAGGAGAAACGGGGTGCTGACAGGCTGCAGAACAGGCAGAAAGCCACTGGGTGGCAGATGAGACTAAACAACAGCTGGGCAAGTGGCTTTGCTTGGTCTTGTGCTCACCGCAGGTGTAGGGAAAGAGATGGGACAAAATGTACCCAAGCTCCTTGCTTGTATCATCTAGTGGATTTGTCAGGAACTGGAAAAGCGGAGAGGAGGGAAAAGATTACTGTAGACTTAGTAATAGACCTGTATTCTGTAGTCCAGCCTGAATTGTTAGGCTAGAATTGCACTGAGAGACAACATAATCTAATGTATAGTTATGGGGCAGGTTTTGAGTAACATCTGTGTCCAAAAGCAGCATATGCTTTTAAATACTGTCCTTTTTCTCTTTTGCTTTTTTATCCAAAAGGTAAGTCAATGGCTACTTTAGAGATATTTTTCCCATTTCATTTTCTTTAAGTTTTCAGTACACTAGAGAAGGGAAAATAAAAATACTGGTATTTTGCTTCAATAAGGTAAAAGTGTGTGGAGGGTCCTTTTATACTTTGAATTCTACTGCCTCTCCCCTCACTATTGTATCCATGACAAAGTTATGTTGGCGCTTTAGAAGAAGTGGGGAAAAATAAATTTTCCAAGTTGTAGTGTGGTTTCCTCTGATGGAACAGCTCGCATACACCTCATGCTTAGTTTGCTAGATGGGTTTCAGTTAGGTTTTTCTTGATTTATAGTTAGTGATATTTGTGCTGCAGTTGACTGCAGTTTATTACTTGATGTCTCTGTGGTGGTCTAGTGCCAGTGAATTCCCAGCGAGCAGCAATGTTGCCCACCATGAAGCAGGGAGATGTGATCGGGTCTGTGGCTGCAGACCTGTGGGGCACCTGGGCAAGGGCCGTGTTGGTGGAGGAGCAGTGTTGTCCTCTCTCTTGTTCCCTTTGTGCTGTGGACTGGAGCACCTGGCATACCACGCTTTAGCTGTGTTAAGCTGCCCCTTTAACTTAAAATGGGCCCATCCTCTGTGAACATTTACCTGTTAGTATAAAAAAACCCAGGCCAGCATCTGGTAAGTGAGCAGCAGCCTGTTATAATGTCAGTATTACAGTCCAATTATTCTTTTCCTAGTATCAATGAATGATCTAATTTCCTGCTATATTGAAGAATGCTGTGAATTGGCTAAATCTGAAGTGTGGGGACTATACAGCTGGTTAGCAACAGCTGCCTGGAGACTTGAGGCTTTGCAGGTTTGGCAGGAATAATACCGTTAAGACCACACAGATTCCTAGATGTCAGCATACAGAAATCAAATAGCAAGGGAAACATAGGCAGTGCTAGTCACTGGAAAAGAAGGGTGTTAGAAAGTAATTGTTTGCTTTTTATTTTGAAACTATTTGTGTTGTAAACTTCTTTTTGAAAGCAAGCAAGTGGGGCTACAATTCAATAAGCCTATGTTACCCTTTGCAGATAGAGCCTGGGACACACATACATTCTTGTTCTGGAAACTGTTCTCTGATTCATAAAGAGCATGGAAATAATTCACCTAAGGCCTTATGCTCTGCCATATGACTTCTTTCATGTTTAGAGTAAAGCTTATCTGCCATGTCCTAACCATTCTCTCTATGCCACAAATTAAATTGGCAAACAAAAGTCAGCTAGTAGATTTTCATTGAAGCTGTAGAAGTACAAACAGAGAAAGAAGCACTAAGGCACTTTTTCTTTCCTATTTAAACATTACAAATGTCATTCATCACTTTAGAGAATTAATCTTGGAAGGTTAAAAAATCCTTAATAGCAGGATGTGAAAGGGTAGGCAGTTAAAAATCATTAGGGTAAGTGTTAATGCAGGTACTCTGGTCTGTCACTGGTAGTGATTCAAGCAAACAAGACACTTTGCTGTAGCTTGGCTAAAGAATACTTCTATAATACCGAGAAATGAAGCGTGTAGCATACTAAAGGCACTCTGAAGAGCTATTTCCTGGAGGCCATTTTTGTTTGTATCAAAGCCTATTGTTAAAGTATGGCTGCACCTTCCTGTGCTTTTGTACTGGGTCTTTACATTCTTTGCTGTGAGCTACAGCAATGTAGGGTTGGTGCTGGGAGAGGAAAGTTTCCTCTCTTTCAGGAAGGTGTAGATGCTAAAGAAAGCAGAGGGTTGCTTCTTTACTTATGCAGAGGTTTGCTTGAAATAGCAACCCAGAAAACAGGTTGATAGCTCCTCAAGTGATGATTCAGGTTCAGTTTTGTCTGGGAGAACAACTCTTTTTTTGGTGTGTTCCCGATGCCCTGCCTCCCCCCAGCTGGGAGTTGAGAGGCTTGTGGATGGCTTTTTGTGGTAGACTAAATCTGACAGGTTGTTTACTTGTCTTTCACAGTGACTTGTTTTGTTTGCTTTACTGCATTATGGGTATCTGTACCACTGTCTTCCATTTTCTATAATACTTTTACTTATTTTCTTTTAGTGCCTGTTGTTCTTGGCTGAGCATCAGGGCCTTTAAATCCAGCCGTGCTGAGCTCCAGCATCATGTTACAAAGCAGATAAGCAAAACTTATGGGCTCTCTTTCTACCAGGAACTGGCTAGATGTCCAAGTTTAGAGCTGCACTATCTCTGTGTTCATCAGGGCAGGATGTAAGAAACAGTCCAAGCAAACAGTGTGCTGACCCCATGTGTTGTTACACCCCTCTTCTGAATTTTCCTGTATTGTGCTGTAGAGATGGATCTGTCTGTGAGGGCCCTGTTCTTTGGCTCTCAACAGGCTGACTTATGAACCCCACAAGCTAACATAAATGGCAAGATTCACGAACGTAAATCAATTACTAGTGGGCTGAAAGATTGGGTTTCTCTGAAGATAGTGTGTATTGCTCTGGAAAACTGTGTGTGGGAAGAGTACATACTGGTCCTTTCTCCATGACCAAAGCATGCTTTTATGCAGCAACTGTGTTGATGCCTGAGCTGAAGCATGGCACTTGTTTTTACAGGTCAGACTTATAAATGTCACAAACACAGAAAGTTATGCACAATTTCTGTATAACTACATAAATAACCTAATTACCAGTCCGGATTTTCCAACTTTCTTTTGGCATCAAAAGAAAGCACTATGAAATAAAACTATTTTTCAGTGAATAAAAGTTCTTATTATATTTGTACTTGATGTTAAATGAGTCATGCAGTAGATTAAAAAAAAAGTTTAAGAGAAGGAGGCAAAACTATTTCTCTATGGTGTCATCCCTATCTTCATTGTATGAGTCGTGACACAAAAGAACCCCCAGGAAACCGACTCCAGCTCTGCAGCAGGGGTCCTTCATCAGGAATAAAAATGTAGGAAAGAACCCTACGCCACTGAGATACAATCCAAATATGGCTGTAAGTGTAAATGTTTTAAAATTTTAATTTTTTGAGCTGCAGCTCAAACAATCTGTGCTCTAGCAATGATTTTTTTCAAACTTATCTCTGCTGATGAAAGTTGCAGGATTTCAGGTCTACCCAACCTATTGTTAATTATGTTTTGTTGTAGCTTTTTTGGTTACTGAATTGTTACTATTTGATAGGAGATGCTGAGAAGAAAGTGTTGATATTTAAAACAAAAGTGAAAGCCAAAATATTATTCAGGTAGTTTAAACTGCCCTATCTCCCTTTCTTAAGAATTGCTTCAGAAACAGGGTACTTCCCTTCTTCTCTAAGCCTTACAGCTTGATCAGCAAAGGCTGCAGTGTTGTAGAGGCCAGAATGCATCAGGACAGCAAGAATCAGTGGAGCTTATGAAGAGTTAGAGTGGTAACCTTGGCTGTGAGGAAAAGGAAGATGCAATTAAAACTACTACAGGCAAAATGGAAATAAAACCGCAGTGAGATCACAGTTTAGACAGGGCAGACGAAACAAAAAAGTCCTTTCTGGAATGTTCATGGTAGCTTCATTTGATGGGGAGCCCTCTTTATAGTTGTACTTCAGGTGTCTCGGTGGTGGTTGGTCTGATTCTGCAAGAAGACTGTTCAGTTCAGCCTCTGACTCCACTGTTCATTCTCCCATCAGTTCTCCTGAGGCTGTTAGCAGGGAAATGGTGTTTTCCTATGCACTACAAGCTCTTAACTCATCATCTCCCCCTCTCCCTCTTTCCTACATAGCTTCTGAATACCCTTGCCAGTGTATTGGAGTGTGTTAAAGAATGGGTCTGCTTTGGGATGTTGCTGCAGCCCTGGAAGTGGAATGCCATTCCTGCCACCTGGTTCTAGCTCATCCTTGGTCCAAAAGAGAAATGCAAGAGGAAATCTGTTTTTTTGTGTTCTTGTCTTTTAATCTAGTGTATGTGATACCCATACTTGGATTTCATAAAAGGAAAATGGTACTAATCCCACTTGCACTTCCAGCTCCGAGATAGCTCTCTGAGATAGTTGTTCCTCTTTCTCTTTGTATCACTCAGCTATTATGGAGGTGTGAGGACATCATCAAAACAAACAAAAAAAATCACACTATGTGGAGTGTTAACAGAAGGGAGATCTTGTTTTGGGATGCATATTTCCTGACATACCCAGATGTTCTCTGACATTCTGGTGTAGATTCAGATCTCCTTCTCCGTAGCATTTCTTTAGCATCTAAATCTTTAGAAATGTTAATTTCCCTTGGGTATGGTTTGTTGAAGCCATCTTCTGTCTGGATGGTAAACAGAAGCTTTAATGAAGTGTTAATGATTGCTATAGTATTTACTTGGTGATAAACAGATAGCTCAATTAGAAATAAATGCTGCCTTTCCCTGGAGCAGAATGTGTGAGGGTTGGAGGGCTTGGAAAGGGGGTAACTGATGATATGCAGCCCTTACTCTGTAGATTTTCATCTTACAGGACACATTTCTTTATACTTACTGTTTGCATGTTGCAGATACATGTAGTCTGCATGTGCGTGTCAGAGTAATGCCAGTAACTCTTTACTAGCCTGGCGAGTGGTGCCCACCATGCATGTCACAGTGTGAGTGTCTCGCAGTGCACACGCCTCACCTACCTTCCAGACATGACTGTTGCAGCATATGCCAGTGTGTCCCCGGGCAGGTGCATCTCACCATGTGTCACAATGTGGGGATACTCCTCAAAGTGCAAGTCTGTCCCCTGTGTGGTGCTGCACGACACATGGGAGAAACTGTTGCTGCAGGTGTCGCTCAGTGTCGGTGTGCAAGTGTCTCACAATGCCGGCTGGTGTGTGTCAGAGCACAAGTACCTCGTAATGTGGGTCTCAAGCACCATGCAGGTAGCTCTCAATGGTAGTGTGTCGTAGTGCAGCAGTGTCACAATAAGTGTTGCATTGCCAGTGTGTCACACTGTGTGACTGTGAGTGTCTGACCACGCAAGTTTGCTGCAGAATGTCAGTGTGTACCACGCCACCAGTATCAGTGACAGGGTGTCTAAAGATGCAGAGCGCTGAGCGTGTTAAAGGGCAGGGGTCTCACTGTGCTGGTAGGTGTGTGAAAGTGCATGGGAGTCGCACAACATGTGTGTCACACATTGATGATACGTGTAACAATGCATGTCACAATTAGAACATCTCATGATTCCAACGGGCCCTGTCACTGTGCAGGCACCTTGGCTTTCTTTAGGCTGACAGTGAGGTGCAGGTGGCAGCGGTTTCTTTGAGCTCATGGCATAGTGTTTCTTTTGGGTGCCTGGACAGACATCTATGCTTTATATTGGTTTCCTGGGCAGGGTGCTGGTGTTTCTTTTTGTTTTCTGAGGCAGGAGCCCAGTGTTTCTTCAGGCTCCCGCCAACGTACAGGGGCCTGGGGATTCCTGGGGCTCCTGGCCTGCAGCAGTGGGCAGGGGTTTACTTTGGGCTTCTTTTGGGTTTCCAGGCAGGGTGCTGGGGTTTCTTTTTAGTTCCCAGGCAGAGGACCGATTTTCTTTTGAGGCCCAGGCCAGATGCAGGGTGCAGGGTTTTTTTTTTGGATTCCTAGGAAGGGGCCCAGTGTTTCTTTGGACTCCGAGCAATGTGCAATGGGTTGGGGTTTTCCTTTAGGCTTCTAGGCAGGTGCTGGGGTCTCTTTTGAGGTCCCACCAACATGCAGGGGCAGGGGTTTCTGGACTCCCAAGTAGGGGCAGGAGACTGAGGTTTCCTTGGGCTTCTGGGTCACAGGGCTGGGGTTTTCCTTTGGGCTTCTAGGCAGGGGCTGGGGTCTCTTTTGAGGTCCCACCAACGTGCAAGTGTTTCTTCTGGACTCAGACACAGCCACGGGGCTGTGGTTTCTTGAGGTTTCGGGACACAGGGCAGGGGTTTCTCTTGTGTTC
>JAVJGJ010000032.1:8923568-8937376 GCA_035590215.1 Microhierax caerulescens
GCTGCCAGCCCCCCGCCCTCTGCCCCCACCTTCCCCCCCCGTGTTTTTATATACACACTGATCCCCCTGAGTCGATCAGAGGAAAGAATAATGACCACTATGCAAGTGTGTATTAGGTAAGATAAAGGCTTAAAGAATATGAAATAAGAACAACCAGACATCCACTGCAGCCCTTGCTGGGGCTGAGAACCTTCCAGTGAGTGAGTACTGTTATAAATGGTAGTATGGCATTTCACTGGAAGTTAGTTAGTTCTGATAGAGAGGGAAAGAGAGTCTGATGATCAGAGTATTATGTTTGCAATCAGTTAACACCAGTCAGCAGAAACAGAGGAGAGTACTATCTAATGGCAGCCTTGCTTTATTTTTAAAACAGGAGAAGTGTTAGGTCTAGAGAGTACACTGATGGTGTTACATTTTTATTAATGAGAACCTGGGGATATTATTCCTGCACCAGGTTCTAACATGAGCGTAGCTTTAGCATTGGTGTTTCATTTACAGCCAAAAAAAGTCATTTTATGTCTTCTGAGTAATTGAAGTGACACTACTGGTCCTTACCACTGGAAAAAAAAAAATCCTGTGCAAATCTCTGGGGGGAGAACATATTAATGGTTTGGCATTAAATCTATAACTGAGTCTAGCCCAGCTGCCCTGCTTTGACTTGTAGTTGTGGCTGATGTTAAGCTATTTAGCAGGGCTTTTACTGTCATTTTATTGTAGCTGAAGTTACAAATTCCTGATCCCATGCTATTTAATGCTGTCTGTAACAGTAGCTTGATCCAATATGATCTGTGAAGTCCAGATTATTTTCATGAGATTGCCTAGACTCTCTTCAAAGCAGACAGTACTTTCCAGAGCAAAATTAAATATAACTTGATCCCTTCTAGGGCTTATGGTTCTCAGCATGACTGGTTACTGGTAGATCGGGACCTTTATAAGCCTTTAGGAACATAGAGTCTTGCCATACTGCCTGCACCCCACTGTAAATACTGTCCTTTGTGGAGTAGAGGAGGGGCATGGGGGAAGGAGATGCTACCACTGCCTTTTGAATTGCTGTTTTAAGGCCTGTCCAACCTTTCTGACAGCAATTTCTTTCATTTAGGAGTAGACCTCTGCTTCATTTCCCTACCACCAGCCTAGGACAGAAAACATCCCTGCTGTAATAAGTAATACACTATTTTTTGAGTGGAGCTTTCCTATGGCATTTACAATTCAGGCACAAAATTGTTTTCTTCCAAAGCTCTTACTTTCTGTAAGTAGCTTTGCAAGCCACAGTAAAGGGGTATTTTTTAAAAGGGTAACATAGTTGTTTTTTGGGGGATGATAGCAGTTTTGTGCACCTAGCTTTGCAACAGCATACTTGTCTCTAGTACATGAGTGGCAAAGCAAATGGTGCACAAAAATAGCTAATCCTGCTCAGACTGTCCCAAACCCTCTTTTCCCAGTGCTCCTGAAGGATGATTACTTTTAATAAAGATCAGTTCAAGCATCTAACTTCTAAAGATAGTTATTGTTGCATACATTCTTTGTCTGCACTGGAATACAAAATCATTTGCCTGTTAATCCAAATGGAAGACTGTAGGCTAACACATGGGTAGTTTAGATATCTAACAACTTCAAAGCTTATAAGCAGAAACTTGTAACTAAGTTTTTTCAAAGATTTGCACTGTGCCTTCAGCTAAAACTTGAATCTGGTCTCTTGTGCTATATTGGTTGCCATGAGCTGTGGAAAGAAAGAAATATTTGGTCACTGATTGCATGGAATAATATACCAGGCATTCCTGATAGCTCAATTTGTCTTGTGTGAAACTGCTAAATCTTACTGTCAGCTTCTGTACTTCTGTACTGACAGAATATTTTTAAGGGGTCACTAACAGTTAAATTAAAATCCAGGTTTTGTATTTCTGTCTGATCTTAACCATGTTATTGCAAGACTGGTGAACACACCATGTATTTCATGCACCTATGTGCAGTTCTTGTCTCCAGCTGTTAAGATATACCTTTGGGGAAAACCAAATATCCAAATATTATTCTCACTTTTTCATTTTATCTGGTATCTATTGGTGACTCCTGTAAGTATGGAAAGCGTGACAGTGCTGCCATCAGTGTCTTGAGCAAAGATGAGCTGTTGCTGCAGTAATAACACACGTGTGAATGTGTGATAAAGCATGCTTATTAAATGAGCAGGTGCTGTGAAACTGGGGAAAAAACCCATTGTGTTTATATAGGATTGCTTTGTCTGTTACAGATCTGAGTAATGCTAGTCACTCATTCTGTCCTCACAAAGGTTACCACTTCCTTGGTTATACTGATTCAAATGTGAGCTCTTCCTGAAATGTAATGTGTGAAATGGTGAGGCTTAAAAAAAAAAACCCAAACAACAAAACAAACCCAAGCAAATGAAAATCAAGTTCCTCCTCCTATTTCAAAGAAAAGCTAGTCAAAGATAGTTTTGATATGTTTTTCATTATATATATTTTATATATATATGTTTGTATAAAAATTCACATAAACCCAAGAATAGGTATATATAGTTTAAAAACTAGCTACATACTTCTGATGGCAGATCTGCCAATGTGGTAACTCTTAGTAGGACACAAGGATGATGCTGGGAAAAGAACTGTCACCTGATGTTGACGATAATTTCCACTGCTGACAAAACAATTAGGTAACCTATGCCCTTGACATCAATAAGACAGCATTTTTAAAAAAAATAATCAAACAACCCCCACCAAACAAACAAAAAAACCCCACCCCTCAAAAAACCACTGTAGGCCAGCTGAAAACTTCCTTACAGATTGGGAGATCTTCTGGATGTTTGGATTTCCCAGGATCTTCAGGTAAATACATTCTTCCCTTATAGGAAAGAAAGGATTAAGGGTCATTGTGGTTGCTTAAATATTGAACAGATGGGGTCCTCTAACATTGTGCTGGGACTAAAGAAGCTCTTAACAGTTACGGAAATTATAGAAGTTCTTGACTTCTGCTGCCTCCTGTTTTGGACTCACACAGAGATTAGGCTGCAAGATTTAAGTACTGGGGACAAAATAATATAGGATGTGTTATTAGGATTGGATTTTGTTTCATACAGATGTAATAGCTTTAAGCCTTCAGAGCACAGGCTAATGTAGAAATATATGAAGAAACAATGAAAATAAGTGTATGCATAGCTAATCTGACTTCAGATTCATCTTTTATCTAATGCTAGTGCAAATGTGAAGCTCTTCTTATTGAAGGGGGTGTGGTGTATGGGAAGGTAGCCATTAGAAATCCATCCTTCTGATTTTTATTTTAGTTTTGTTCCGTCTCACAATATACTAGTATCAGCTTGACTGTCATTTTTAGAAAAAGTGAAACTTCGTGTCCTCTTTATAACTCTCTGTATTTGCTGTAATTTTGGAAACTGAAGAAAAATCAAAGTCCAAAGAAAATGGAGTTTGTGCTTCTATCAGGGAATTTTCTGGCCCTTATTTAATTTTAAGTTACACATTGTAAATAAAATAAATTGTGATTTGTGTTTCTTCTTTCCTGCATAAGAACAAAAATCTGGTACTAGTATTTCAGCTGTAGTTATGTTAAATATTGCCTGTCACTTTGCAATTAAGAAAGGTACCAAACACAGAAACTGAATTTGGAGAACTGAAGGGAAATATTGGTGAAAGCTGCAAGCACTTTAGAGACGAGTATTTTCATGCACTCTGAAACAAAGGCATCTTCTTGTGAACAAAAGAGAAGGGTCAGGAAACTGGGGAGTAAATAAATCTTTGCAGTGAACTTCCCAAGAGACTTGACAGTTTATCTCATTTTTGCCTTCATAAGTCTAACACTGGTGGCCAGGAACCAGTCAATAAAGATGATTAGATCCTGGGCTGAATATCTCTAGCCTTTACCAGTGGCTGTGGTAGAGTCAAGATCATAATTCTTTCTACAGAGCTTTTCTAAAGATGAGTTAAAAACATATGGAGTGTGAATTATCACCAAAATAATACACTATCAATTCATTCTGGTTTGCCTCGTTATCAATAAGCATTTCACTGAAGCATCCAGTGACTGTTGTATAGCTGACAGTGCTTTCTGTGACCTTGTGGAGGTTCTGTATCATGCTGTATCTCACCAGGAAATCTACGTAGGTATCCTAATTTTCCAGAAGGTGGTGGTAGCTTGGGAGATCTCAGTCTAAAAAAGGCATTGAAACATTTACACATAATTACTATGTAGAATAAGTTTTCATTGTCTGTTTTATATAGACATAAAGCTTTATAAATTACCTATGTGATGCCTTTTAAGAATAGATGAGTTGGAATTACGTTAATACTTCTTAAATATATAAGTCCTGACCAGGGAAATGCTGAGACATTTCTCTGCTGTATAGACAACATCCTTGTTACAGAAGTATAAAACTTCTTATCTTCAAAAGCTGTAAACAGAGTTCTTTAATGGGAGTTCTGGTATGTTTTGAAGAACATCAGCATTTCTAAGATTTGTAAAACTATTAAATACCCATGTAACCTGCATCTGTTGTACCTTTAAAACTAACAGTGTCTACCCTCCTAAAGCTTCCTCTTTCCACTGATCCAGCATGTTCTGTATGTGGATGAGAAATTTTAATGAGTAATAGAGGGTATCTAGCCACTTATGTTTGGTATTCCAAGAGAAATCCATCCATTTACTTTGGCCAAAATGCCATCTGATGCCCTTGTTTAGCACTCTGAATGCAATCTGGCCAGACAGAGGATTGGACTGATGCTCCTTAGGAGTCTGAGTGCCAAAGTAAACGGGCAGTGTTTCTTAAGAGCAGGAAGGTAATGTACCATAATAACAGATTTAGTCTTATTTCGGATTCTTGAAGCTATTAATACTGTATAGTATAGCTGTGGCCAAGGGCAAAACCAATTCAGTGTGCTGCTGTAAGTTTCTTTTACTGATTAGATTCTCACTTTCACAAAAGCCATCTCCTTCTTGATGTTTTTTGTCTTGTCCTTTTTCCTTGTGCCTTCATTGAGACAAATGGACACAATGCAAAAATACCCTTTGGATGTGATCAAATTGTTGTTTGGTGGAGATGAGTCTAAATCAGTAACACTGCAATTCTGTAGATGTAGCCTGGCTCTCCCAAGCTTCAAGGAGTGCTGAAATTCAATAGCTTATTAAGAATGCTTTGATCTTGTAGTCTTATAAAATGGCAATGTGTGCACCTTTGAAAAGAGCTAAAAGGGCTTGTCCTTGTCTCTGCTACTTCGAAAGAGATGTCATTGTTAGTCAAAGCTAAGAGTCTGATTTCAGCATTCATTCCATAGAAGAATTCCCCCAACACCGTAACTTCTATAAAAAAGGTGAACCAGAATGGTGGATTTTTTTCCAGATGCAGCATGTTCTGTGCACAATAGTAAACTACAGAAAGAGTGATAGAACTTATTCATCATTACGGGAACACTTAGAAAGTTATGACATTCAGCCCTTTGAACTGGAAAGTCTGATCTTAAGTTTCAGTACCAGCAATTCCTGGCCCCATGTCATGAACAGCAAGTTCTGAGGTTACAAACAACATGTAAGCAGCGTGGTTTTGTTTTCTTGGCAACTACTTGAAAAGTCCTATGGATTTTGAAGAGATTTGTTGATACAGCTTTTAGACAAAACTGGAAATGGACACTATTCATTGAGATCTCAGCTGAGGACTACATAACTTAGAAGATGTGCTGGGTCAGAATCTGGCTATGGTCAGTATCAAAGACAGCTGAGAATAAACCAAACAGATTTATATCTGTGAGTTTATATCATGTGCATTTCTATACCTGTCACCTGTAAAAGGGCCGTGGAACAGGAAATTAAAAAGTTCAGTAGAAAATATGGGTCTAATGTATTAGCTGTCTTCTGCTTAAAATCTTTTTCTAGTGTGTTTCAGCTTTTACATCTTCTTTTACCCAGTGCATATGCTCTGAGCTGGATATTAGGAGTTTTGCATCTCTGGTCTATCTGGAGTTCAACTAAAGCTCACTTAACACAGAGTGCTCTGAGTAGGGAGACACTGTTTCAGGGGACTGGAAATCTCTACTAAGGTTTTAAGAGTTGTTTTTTTTCTGTAAATGGAGAGCACTCATCTGCAGCACTTTGCTAATTGTAGATTGTACTGCGATTAAAAAGATAGAGAAGGAGAAATTGGAAAGGAAATGAAGCTTAAAAACAAAACAACAACAAAAAGCCTGTAAGGTTCCCTAGCAACAGGGATTTATAGGGTTTTTCTAGTGTGAGACTGCTTTTTGAGAATTTGCCCAAAAATCAGAATCCATGCTCTGCTTTGCACTTGGGGGCTTGTAGGAAAGATAAGTAAATGATTTCTCTGGCCCTGAGAATGATGAGGAATGGAAGGCCAAGAGAGGTGCTCTGTAGAGTTCATGTACTTTAGACTTTTGCTTTTAATTCTTCAGATGACCTTCTGGAAATGCATTGACGTCTTAATTATGTTCTATTGTATATGGTCTTGTTTATTCTCTGTTTTTTTTCCTTTCTCAGAATTCTACTCTAAAACCTTACACTAAGGTCAGGCTAACAAACTTGTCATGCTTGGATCATCCTCTCCTTCTGCCCACTCCACAAAGACAGGTTCAAAGTTTTTACTCAGTTGCACAACCTTTTGCACTGAGGGCATGATTTGAAATCCTTCCTACCTGCCTACCTAATTCTGGGAATTAATTTCCATGCTGAAAATCAAGAAAATATTTTAAGGTTGGTTGTTTGGGTTTCTTTTCCCTGTCTAACTTCCATTTCCAAATACTTACTAGCCACTCAGTCCTTCTTAATGTGTTTCAGTTCATCCTCTCTCATTGCTAAGGGTTCACTTGTTCAGTGTCTGTCCTTTGAGTAACTTTTTCCCCCAGTCTTCATTCAATGGTGCAATGAGCCAGCTAGAAACAAATAGTGAGCTACTGTGGGACAACTTGAAATACTCAGTGTTGAGTGCAAGCAAATGCCTTCTTGCTTGCTATGATATATGCTTCTGATGCTGAGCTTATATTGCCCCACTCCTGTCATGTCAGTCTTGAAAAGATGTGATAGCTCATGTCATCTTACAGAAGTGCCAGAGAAAAAAAGGTTCCCTAATATTTGCAGGACTTGGATTTCCAGTTCTAGAGTTTGTTTTATACTACTGAGATTAACTTTTCCAGTGCAAGATACAAGTTTGGTTGGATATCTAGGCTAAAGCTTATCTGCTTTCCTTGAGCAGCTAGGTTTTTAGGAGTATATTTTAAGGCTTTGCATTTGGTCGTTCATTTAGGTGCCTAGAGAGGATCTGTGCTTTTCCAGTTCTACATACATAAAGTCCTTGGCATCCCCTACGAGGCTTATCCACACAAATTCTTCCACTACAAATGGCAGTGTAATTACAATATTTAAGAAAAAAAACGGTAATCAGAAGCTTAAACTGAGAGGTATAATTAATGTTTTTCCAACATTGTGTCACTGCAAAAGCACCTTATCTAAATTGCCTTGGTACATACTGTGCACATCTGCTTGTGCTCTAGATACAAGAGGTAGCCTGTGACTGGACTTTGTTTTCTGGCAGTACTGAATACTGACCTAAATTAAAACTTCATATGCATAGGGACAGTGCCACATTCAGCTTTAGCTCATGTGACTTCATAGACTAATGGGTTGCTATGGTAAAAATTGCTGTGATGACAAGCCATGTGATGTCAAGCTAATATAAGATGGGTTTAGCAAAATGAAGAAAATGCATTGAAAGAAGTATTAGGCAGATATTTTGGATGAATAATGCTCTTTATACTTAATGAAAGAAAATACTACTCTACCTGAATTACTCCTCTTTGGCCAGTGAATTCAAACCAGATGGGGCTCATGTAAACATCTGGCCATTTGGTCTGATCAGTGTGCTCAGAAAAATGGGATCTAATTGACAGAGAAACGTTGTTTCATTTCATGCAGGCAATTTATAAATTTCCTAAGATTAAGCTGAATCACAGATGCTCTTGTGAGAGGAAGAATAGTGTGTTTAGAGAAAAAACAAGTATGTCCAGGGACATGTGTTGGTCCTTGTTTTTGTTATCCAACTTTTCTAAATCTCCTTTTGAGAAGTATGAGGTAGAACATCCATCACATTTCAAGATTTGTAGAAATTCAGTGAAGCCTAGTGGATTCACACTAGGATTTATTAGGCATTAAGCTGTAAAGAAGGGACATACAAGTCCTATATCTTTTTCAAGTGAGCTAAGATGAGCCTTATTTGTATTGTGGGATTTTTCAGTGCCTGATTGTTCATATAGTAGCAATATTTATTAAAATGTCATACTAGTCTAAATAGTACTCTTCTCACTTTAACTAAAGTTTTGTGAATGTTTTTTGGCTAATTTTTCAACATAGTTGTGAGTAAATGGCAAGAGAGATGCTGCAGTAATTGAAAACATTTACTGTTTTAAGTTCCAAGGAATGAAAATATTGAGAGATGTTATCAAATAATCAAGATGCAACATAAAACTGCTTAGAAATACACTAAGGAACTAGGGAAGTACCTGTTGAGAGGGCATTATGACACTTGCATGAGTTCTTTAAATCTGAATTTGACTTGAAGCTTTCACTTGCAGATGTTAAGCCACTTCCTGTAAAGAGGACGTTAAAATGTTCTTCGTGCCCTGGCAATGGTCAATTTATAAAAGTAGTAAGTTAACAGCCGTAAAACAGGTATGTGGGCTGCAATGTGGTAAATCTACTAGTTGTCTAAGGTGCTTAGCAAAAAATGGGTAGGTAACTTGCTTGAGTCTGTAAGAATAAGAGAAGCTTATTGGAATGGAGGAAGAGCAGTATAGCATTTAAAGGATATTTATTTTCTCCTTCACCTGCTAGTCCCCTTTTTCTGACGATAGCTACTCTTAAGCTCAAAGTGTGATGTGCTTTTTTAAATTTTCTTTTTTAAAAGGATGAAAAAACTTTGCACTTGACAGTTTGTTTACAGTCTGAGCTGATTTTCTGTCTTGTGACCTCTTGGACTGCTGGGCTGAAAGAAATGGCTGCAGGCTTCCTTTAACACTTGACTTAGGTCCTTCTATTCATCTCATCTTATTGTTGTTGTCACTTTCATCCAGAAGTTATTTTCAAAGCTTCCGTTCAGCTTTTCTTCCTCTGGTTTCTAAAGTTTTTTTTCCCAAATGGATTTTTCTCAGCTGTGCTGCATGCTGGTTGAGGAATGAATCTTTTACATCTGCAATACATAGATGGCTGCTGTGTTCCCTTTTCTCAAAGCAGTATTGAAGCACAAGAACACTGGTGGTGGTGTGGTTTAACAACTGCTATGAACACCTCACTGATACTTCCTAGTGCATACCCCCTCTCTGATGTTATGCTTGCCCTTGCATAGTCTCTCTGGGTCCTAAGGTTGGCTCAGGCTGGAGTGAAGGACTGAGAGTGAATCATTACCGTCCCCAGTCACCACCACTGGGAGAAGCATGGTATATTTTTCAAATGTTTTCTGACAAGCTTTTATACTTCAATTTGCTTGACTTGCATCTCCACATTACATCCAAGTTTACTATATGTACGGTGTGTATTTCATTTGTTGGGTAACGGTTCTTTGTTTTCTGTCACCCCTAAAATTATTTTTATCCAGCTCCTGGCTTTGCATTTATTTTTTCTGCTTGCTGGTGAATTACTCATAGCCTTGGGATCTCCAGTCTAAGCCACATCACCCCATCCCTGTATGCCTTGCACCAGGGGATGTTTGTGTGAGCGGTTTTGTTTGGATTTTTTGGTGTGTGTTTCTGTGAAGGTGTGGGTTGTTGGTTTTTCTTTTTTCTCTTAAAGAAAGAGTTGTCTCTTCAGCTGAAGGGTGACATGTGGCCTTTGCAGAGTACCTGCTGGGATGAGTCAGCAAATGTTCCAGTGCTTGGTTTTCCCAGCCCTGACCCCAAATGTGGATGCCTGGGCTCCCTTCTGAGTCGCTCCATGCAGAAGAGATCCTGTCTGTACCCCTTGGAGAAATCCTGTGGCACTTACTACCACAATGGGGATAGCAAAGATCAGCTAGTACTATTGGGGGAGGTCGAAGTTGAAGTCTCTTTGACTAAGGGAAAAAACTTCTATGGGCCATAGTAGGCCAGAGGGCTGCATTTTTAATTCCTCTTCTAAGATACTAAATCTGAGTAGCTTACTAAGAAAACTGTAGAATAATGCAGGCTAAGGTACAAATTCTACTTCTCTACTCATGTTGCTATGATGACAGCTTAAAAAAAATAGCTGTATCTATATTCTTCCCATGTCAAAACAAATCCATACTCTCTCCACCCAGCTGCAACACCAAAAATACCTTCAGTAGAATTTTAACACAGATTTTAACAGGATTGAATTAGGGAAGAATTAGGCTATCAAGCAAACTGACAGATGGCTTTTCTTCTACAAAGAAAGCAGTTAAGTACAGAATATTGTGCCAGCCTCTAGCTATTGAAATATCATCAACTGGATTTCCCTCCCTTTCTTTCTCTACCTCCTTTCTTCCCACCCAGGCTGCCAGGTTAATTCCATGGATACACACACACATATCCTGGGCTGCTGCCTTCCAGGTCCAAGAGGCTGGTTGGTGTCAGCTGAAGTTCAGTGCCCAGATGTATAGGGACAAGTATGTTTTTTTCATTCATGATCTGGTAGAGAGCTCATAACTGCTGCAGTACCCTGGTCTGTGGGAGAGTACCTTTCCGCCAGCTTGCCCTACACAGCCAGCAGTGTCAGCTACACTTGCCCCAGGCAGTGTTTGAAATCAGTCCAGTGCTCAGTGCACCTTGCCCTGTTCTTGTTTCATGGGTTTCCTACTGTCAGTCTCCTCCTGCCCCATCTTCCATCTTCTGCGCTTTCTGCTATAAATTGCTCTCTTCCTGTCCCTCATAATGGGTTTCTTATTCTCAGCCTATTCCAATCAAGTGACTCTATTTATAATGCTGAGAAGAGCAATAACGAATTGAGAAGAGATGAGTATGAGAATGAAGACTCAACGATGTTTTCTTGATCAGGATTAGCTGGTCTATGTATTCATTTCATATAACCTTGTCTTCATTGTGCTGAAATGAGCCAGTGGAGAAAACAGATCTTTTTTCTGCCCTCTAAAAACACTTAATGAAGAAAAGTTCCTTAAGGAAGCTGGGAAGCAAAGGTACTTCTCGTTTGTGTATTTATTTCTCATCTTTCATAAGCTTATATGGAGCAGAGGTGCAGACTTCTGCAGTGGTGGATGCTTTATCAAATCAAAAAATACTACAATCCAATCTCCTTGTGATGAGCAGAATAAATGGATTTCTCTATTCAGGCAGCATCATGTTGTATTTTGAGGACTTGGTAAACAGCATTGTCTGCCAAGTCTCATGTCTTAAAATTATTGGAAATGAGAATATTGCTCTTAAAAGTCAGAGTGACATATGTCGTTTAGGTTTGTGCATCATCCAGGTTTCATGGGCAGCTGAATTCATTCTTGCTTGTGGACTGCAATGTTTTAAATTTGTTTTCAGAACTCTGTTTTGGGCAGCTGAATTCATTCTTGCTTGTGGACTGCAATGTTTTAAATTTGTTTTCAGAACTCTGTTTTAAAGTTAGTTAAGTACAAAAGTGTTTCTTTATCGCTGCTGTGCTTCATGTAAGCTTCCAAGAGAGAATACCTCCTTACCTTTTAGCTATTCTGGTCAGAAATGTGACCTGCTGTTCAAATTTTCCAAGATGTAAACCCCTGGTTTTAACACCTTTCCTAGGAATCTGTTCAAATACGCTCCCTTAGCAGTGGTTTGAGGAAAAGGACAATTCCAGGTAAGTGAGTATCATGGCAAGTATTAGTTTGTATCTGTCTTTTGTATTAGAAGAAAACAAGGGAGAGAAAATAAGAGCTGCTAAGGCTTGACCTTTGTTGATAGACCCCTGGTGAGTGGCAGTGTTTGAAAGCTGAATGTCACACCCAATCCATTCCTGTTGCTTCAGAGGAAAAGACATGAGCTTCAAAGAATATAGTCTTACTTGCAGGGTTGGGGGAAGATGTAAATGGCCCAAAGGATTTGTGAGTCATTCCCCTAGGTGTGGGTTTGAAGGCTGCAAATAGAGATAGATTCTGACAAGTCAGTGTTTGCCAGTAAGTCAGTGAGAGAGCTCAGGTACATGCAGATAAGTGAACACTTTCAAGTGGAGGTCAAAATTTGAACCTGGCTTTTGTTTTAGTTAATGTTCTTCTTTTCTGCTTGCTTCAGCAGCCCATGTAGCCATCATTTCCCAAGTGAAAGATGCGTTTGAAGCCTGGAAGTAAATGACACATGTCAATGACTGCAGATATTCTGCTAGTGTGATTATTACAATTTCATGTCCAGCCTGGTCACTAATGAATTTGGGCTCCCTTGGACTTCAGTAAGCTCTGCCTGTCTGGGGCAGGTGGGAATATATCTTCCCATCTCTGATTTGACTTGGGAAGTCTTATACGTCACTAGCTATACTGTGCACGGGTCTGTATTTCTAAGTGCACTTTCCAATGACAGCTTATTTTTTTATATCCTTCCTTGCAAGTGCAAAATTGGACTGAAAAGAAAGGATTAGGTTGAAAGCGGTTGCATATATATGTTATTGCACACTAGATTTTTTCAAACCACTGGAGCTTTTTGAATTTTTATCCCTCAGCATTTGCTCTCTCGATCTTTCTTCATCTCACTGAGGGCTCTGCAGTGTTTTGTTTTGCTGTCGTGTGTCCGTTGCACCACCCCCCACCCCCGCCAATTTTTAGCATTACATTAAGTACTGACATTACCATAATCAGAATTTGCATTGGGAGTAGAAGCAGAGTATAAGTGGATATTTGTCCCTTTTCTGCCCCGTATAGCCTAACATGAGATTGTATGTTAACAGTCAAAATGAGATGAACCAGTGTGTGTCTAATCTGAAAATCTCAAGCTCTTCTCTTTTTTTTTTTTTTTTTTTTTCTCCTCTCCTGTCTAGAGCCAATAATGTAGTTCTGGATTGCATTTATTTTATAAGACTTTTTAATTTTATTTTTTCCTTCTCTAATATTAAAACCAAACTTCTTTTGGTAAAGCAAACAGTCTATGCAAAGCTTGTATGGTTTGGTAACTTACCAACTGTGGCTGCCAGGGAATGGGACCCAAGTCTTCTGTCAACTGTTTTGAAAAATGTATGTTTGCTTTCATAATGGAGCTGGAGTGTAGGCGAGTGCATGAGGTAGGGAGCTAGCTTACCTCTTTACACAGAAAATGTTCTTAAGAAAACATGCTGATATGTGCACAATTATAATTAGCAATTATGGCCATTTCTGAAAGAAGGGAAAGTCAAATGTAACTGAAAGGACAGCAATTTTTTCCCCCTCCTGTAGGAAGCATTACATCAGACCGAAGCTAGTAAGGAAGAACAAGAAGAAACTAGCAGAAACAAGAATATGAAGTGAGTTGAGGCAACTGATTTTGTTTAGTCCTCTAAGTTACTTTCAGTTCTAGCATTAAAAATGTTAGACGGTGGTCCATTGCTAATATAAACTGATTTAGCTCATGTTCTGACCTGCTGTGTGGACTATGTCAAATTTTTACCACAAAATAATCTGACCTAATACAAAAAGCTTGTGTTAGTATGACATTAGGTCTTGTGCCAGAGTCATCAAACTCAGTGTAATAGTTTAACAAAATGCAATGCGAATTTGTAACATGGAAGTGATTGAGAACTCTCAAATTTGTCATTCAAGCTGTTGTAAGAAGTAGAGTTATTTTCTGAAATGCAAGTTCTCAGAAAGAAAGTTGACATGGTAGCGTACATACTGCTCTGGGAAGGTCTGTGCTGGG
>JAVJGJ010000032.1:8937476-8951401 GCA_035590215.1 Microhierax caerulescens
AGTTTTATCTCATTGCTTGAATATCTGGTTTTACTGAGTTCTGGGGTTCAAGCCCCGAAGATTGTATTGTATGAACTGCGAACTCATTAAGACAAATACTCCCAAATTTGCCATTTAGGGATCACAGAGGTTGAAATATCAAATTAACAGGATAACACAATGTACTGTTACTGTACCTGCACAGATTATTAATGCTGTTCTTGCTGCTATTTCTTCCCTGTAATGCAGATCACATCTTACATGGGGCTCTTATTTTACAAATAGTTGTTTGTGGTGAAACTTCATGTAAGTAGTTCTCTTTTATGCTACACTGCAGAAACTGGGGACTAATCACAGTGTTTGAGTCTTTCCTGAACCTGGCATTTACGGACATTGCTCTTCTCTCTGTATACTTTTTTTAGTGTCAGGCCATTAAAAGTTTTGTAACAAGATGCATCATCTCTGCCTATTCCTGTCCCATTCAGTTGATGCTTCTCAGTGAAGGAGTGTATTCTGTGGTGCAAAGCTGCAGCTTTTTCCTGCAAACTACTTGAAGCGTGCCTGTATATGAGAGCCTGTGATATTCATACAGGGTTTTTTGGTTGGCAAACCTGTGTGTGAGTGGGAGGGGGTTGAGGGGAATGTAGATTTTTGCAGATGTGTTGTCTGGAAAAAAAAATTAATTTCTGTGGGTAAGTATCTTCAGAGAGGTATCTTGAATCTCAAAAGGTTTTGAGATAAGGATAGATAACATTATTTATGAAAACTAATTTTTGTCCATTTTTCATTTCAATTTTCAATTGTACTGTAAAACTGGAAAAGCAAAAGGTAGAACTGAAGCATCAAAATAAGCTGAACACTCTCTTCAGTAAGTATGCATCTGCTCCATTTCACTTTTTTATTTCGGTGTAAATATAGATAAGGTATTTTGTCCCTCTAGCCCTTAACTGCGACCTCTTAAATTTATTCATGCAAGAAATATTCCTTTTACTTGAAAGTAAATGATAGACAAAGTTCATCTTTGGCATTCAAATTTCCATTTATGGTTCTTCTTTTGCAAGATTGAAGCTACAGGTCACTATGACACAGCATGAAAATACTGTATTATTCTTACTGAAGTTAAGGAGATATGAAATGTTTTTGACATTTTCCAGAATAGCTGCGGTTATGCTGCCTGAAAGATAAATCTGGATGGGAGTTGCAGTGCCATAAGATGAGTAGGAAGAAGTAAAATCTCAGATTTTTTTGTTGTGGTGTTTTAATGATTTTCAGTAACTTTGACATCTGATACACTGATCTGGGAGTAGATTCCCATTTTCCCCATCCCAAACAACACCTTGTATCTAATTGTGAAATTACTCAGCATTATCTACCAGTATAGATTATTATATACCAGAATTTGGCATCCTAGATTTATGCCAGCTCAGGTAACAGTTTGTGCTTGCAAGATGTGTTGCTTTTATTTTGGAAGGGGAGTTCTTAAGACAAAGCAAGTCTTCAGTGTCCTTTGACCATACTGATTAATGCAACCTCTGTAATCTCCTGTGCTGTGGGAATGTGGGGTGAGATATTTTGTACTGCTAGTCATTGGCTCAAAACTCAACATGCAAAAGAAACTGGCTAACTGATTTGCTATGGGAAATAACTAATATATTAACATTTGCTTTCAGCTGTGATTTGCTGTTGGTCATTTTAGTAGACTATGGGTTTTCTGTCTTAAATATTTATTACCATGTGTTTATGTGCATAGGACAGTCACCTCCCACACTACAGCATCAGTGTTCAGAGCTCAACACTGCAAGACTGGAAATCCAGAGTTGAAAGTGAATTCACTGTAAACATGGCTGTGCCCTCTCCAGGGGTGTTGCTGCATGATGCATGAGCTCTGCTAGACTTTGCCATTCTGTGAGTGCTGGTATCCCCACGAGTGTGGCAAGTGGTGGCAGTGGTAGATGCCTCTGGTGCTGCTGATCATGCTGATAGCCAGACACTGCGTGATACTGCCTTGTGTGTGTAATCAAGTCACTGAAACGCACTGGGTAGAGCATTACTGCATTTTCAGTCCACAGACTACCACCTGCATCCCAAAGCACTTTGCTTCCTTTAAAAATACAGGTATTGTATTTTTATGTATGAAAAATATGTGTTATTCCTCGCATAACTAGAAAAAAAGGCAAGAGAGCTGGGTAGAGAGCAGACCATGAGGTACTTCTAATAGAAGATGCATGAGGTAGGAGAGCTATAGGAGGAAAAGGGTCTCTGATGCCTACGACTCAGTAGCAGCAGAGAAGACAATTTAAGAAATACACTGTAACTTGCAATAAAATGCAGTAACTCTGAGTACAGTGTATAAGACATTAATTCTTATTTGGGGTATGCACACTCCTTATGTGAAAGCGAAGCATTGCTCCATACAAATATTAAGTTTGCAGATTGTTATGTGGAAGGCATCAGTTTTATAAGATTCAGAATTTTTTCCTTAAGCAGGTCTCCATGTGCTTTGCAGAGGAGGGGTGGACCAACTCTTTTCCTCTCCAGCTCATTTTTGGAACCCGGGTAATTGTGTATCCTATCAGTAACTTGCAAAAGGTGTCATGACCTAGGAGCTACTCTGTGCACGTTGGACCTCAGGGCAGGGCTCAGTCCTCTTCAGCCCGTCCACAGAGACCTACCTGTAGAACCATGCAGTATGTATGATAGCTTCAGATACTTTACATAAAAACAGGCACTGGAGGGTTTTCCTATTTATCCTTCTTTTGCACTGCTGGCACTGCCTACTAATACAGGAAACAAGAAATGAGAATTTAGATGCTAGTATGAGTGAAAAAATGGCACATAGATATATGTTTTTACATCGTCAAAGCAGTAATTGTATCTTGCTTTGAGTTTTGCTATATCAGTGCGACTTTAGCCTGGATGTTAAGACCCTTGTGTTTTTGCATTGTGATATGGCATTTGAAGTTGGAACTGCTCACAGTTAAAATATGCCCATCTTCTCAGGCCTGCTGGGGCTTTCATCATCAAATTGTTCATTGTGTCTGAAAAATTCAGGCATGTCCCCCAAGGCCTCTCTGCCCTCCCAGGTGCCCGTGGGAATTCTGCAAGCAGAAGAAGGGCAGAAAGCCATTGCATGTCAAAGTACTCACTTTGTGAGCATGCTGATGAGCACAGGGAAGGATGCATGCCTGGGATACAGGGCAGAGAGGAGCAGCGTGGATTAATTGAAAGCTCTTAAGATGAGTGTTGCCATGGAAACCACTGCCTTTCCTTTGTGTGTACAGAGGTATGTTGGATGCTTACCTCTTGTGAAGTCAAGCTCGTATCTCAAATCTGTGATGCAGAAGTGCCTCAGAGGTCCCTGGGGCCGTGCCTGCAGGAAGTCAGCAATGTCCATATAGGGCTGCTTTCATCACAGCAGCTGAGGAGCTGGCCCGCAGTTTGGTAGTCTAATCAATATCTGCCGAAGCTCTCATGGTTTGTTGTGAGAGGGAGCAAGTGTGGTGCCCTGTCAGGCCTGCTCTGATCCCCGCTGAGGAGGGAAGCACAACTGAGCCTCATGGGACAGGGATCTGTATTCATCTCTGGACTCAAGTTCCCTTTTGTGCCTTGATTTACCCATCTGTAAAATAATATATATATATATATATATATTAACAAGTACAAAAAGATCAGGCCAACAACATTTGTGATCCAAACTGATGAGAAACTCCTCCATAAAAAGCTCTTTAAGGTAATCAAAGAATGAGCACAACATCTCAAATAGCTACGTAGCTGAAGAAGAGGCATCTGGTACCTCTTTATGTGCCCCTGCAGTCAAGGAGGGTTTGCATGGCAAGATTCCTCTTCACAACCCAGGTGCTATATAGTTTGCCAAAAATCTTAAAATTCTTTCCCAATCTGTGCAGATGCTTTAATTTTATTTTTGGTTTTGCAGCTGTGGGTCATGGGACACATGGAGGGGGATGTAAGAAGGCACTGGAAGCTGAGATAAGGGGCCTCTGGGTAGATTTCCAGTCATAAACATCCCTCCTGGAGATGTCTGGGCCTTGTGACAGGGCATGTCAGCGTGACATAGAGCTGGGCAGAGAGGACCTGTGCCCCACCTCAGAGGGAAGAGACAGGGACTTTAGTTCACGTTGTGTGTCCCACAGGACACATACAGTAAAGTGCAAGTGATTAATATTATACCTATAGCTCTTTGGTCAGATCTTCAGCTCCTATTTTGTTAATTTTGTAAGTGCTAGAAAGTGATCTGTATTTATGAATGGATGTCTTGGGTTCAGGCATGTAAACGTACCTGAGAAGTCTCTCATTTCTTCTAGGATTATTTTACTCTAGTACTGAATGCTGTCTTTGTACTTTGCTTTCCTTAATTTGTCTTTGAATCCTTTTAAATGACTGGTTGCTTTTTCTTCTTGGCATTTAGGTCTTGTTCTTTCTTCTCTTTCCATTAAAGAAAGTATCAAAGTGACCAAATCAGTATTTCTATCTAGAAAGCTGGAATAGCACTTGCACCTTTCTAATTTTGTGTGGCCTGCCTCCTTCATTTTAGCCTGTTACAGTTTAAGAAAAGTCAAGCTGAAAACATGATTAAGTCTTGTGACCATACTTCACTTTCTGTGTTTACTAAGCCTTCATAGTCCCCCTTTTAAAGACTTCTAGTTTATAGAGAAAAAAAAAATTGGGAATCTGAGAGAAGAATTGGACTCTGAGAGCTGGAATTCCAGGAGAACCTTTGGCTGTTGGGTGCAGGTCTTAGTGTGCTGGACCTAGAAATCTTTACAATTTTCACAGAGGATCACTCATTTTGAAATTTATTTCTTGGTCTCTGCTCCCTGTGCTTATGAAATGGAGATCTCTCGCCTTTCATTTATCATGCTGGAGGCAGTCAGCCTCTTGGCAGGATAAGGAAAGGATGTGTCTAATTACTGTTTGCTTCATGCTAATGCTGCTTTCAAATATTGCTAATGATAACAGCAATAGTTTCAAACTAGTTTCAAAGAGTTTCCTTTTAGTTTATTGTGACCTTGTGTGCTTCCTTATTGCCTTCTGCAGTTAGCTCATTGCATTTAAAGATACAGAGGAAACAAGAGACAGGAATCCACTGATTTTTAAAGACTCAGATTGCTCTGGAGCAGAGCAGTTTGGTGACTGACATTTACAATAAGCTCCGATATGCAAGTCTTAAAGTTCTTCCAGCTCAGAGTAGGTGTAAATGAGGGAGGTGTGGTGACTGAGATAGTTTAGTTTGTTGGCACCCTTCTGTGATCTATGCGAAAACTGTTACAAAATCTTCTAGTTGAATTTATATTAAAAAGTGGGGCTGTGGATGTAAATTTGGAGAGTGTGTACAGAAATTTAGGACCCATGTATTCCTTTAATAGGCATCATACTATTTATGGGTTGCCCTTGGGAAGACTTTGAAAAAGTTATACTTGCTCACTGTTTCTGTATAATAAATGGTGTCTAAACTCCTTTATACATTGTATATTATGTCATTGTAAAAAAAAAATAAATCAGAAAGCTAGTATTTTAGATGGATTCATGGTAGTGAGGGCACAAAACTGTAATTAGCATGTGTTGACTTAATTGTTCTGGAGTGTGATAGGGGTTCAGATGGGAACTTCAGTCACTGCTGCTTGAAACAAGGTTAGATAACTGTTCTGGAAAACTACAAAGCTTGCAAGATCGGATATTGTAACACCAAGATTTTCACTGTCTGGGAAAGATAAGTTTATTATGTAGAAGTGAATCTGCCAAGGAGAATAAAAGTTGGTAGTGAGCTACCATTGTGAAATGCAGAGAGGTCTTTTAATAGAGGAAGCAGAAAACAACTAGTTTCTATCTAGGTGGAGGTTGCTAAGAGTTGTGGATGATGGAAGAGGCAGTTTTATTGTGTTCCAGTGTAATGATGCAGTGCAGGAAAGTTAGTGCTGAATAAGAGCTACTCTGTAATCATTCATCAGGGTCAGGAGAAGGGTGTTCTCTGCAGAGGGAACATGCTGTACCCAAGATCCAGGGGGGATGTTACTGGCCAATGTATGAATGTTCTTCCAGGATGATGCTGCATAAGAAATAGGAAGAAGGGATAAACAGTTTGCTGCTCTTGGGGCTTGGGTTCCTGCTGAAATGGATTTGAAACAGACCGTTTCACTGCACAAACATCTGTCTTGCCAGTGCAACTTGTTTACTTTTGCACGCTGTCAAATACATTTCAATAAAGGTGCTGAAGCAATATGTAGGTTATTCCTTTTTCCTAAGTATCTCAGGCAGAGCTTAATTTTGAGGAAGCACCTTAGTTCTCAAATGTCATTAACTGAAAATCTAGACACCCGCAAAACCTGAGTGCGGCATTACACCTGCCCTGCTGCAGGTGTTTGGTATTTGTCATCATTAAGAAAAACAAAAAAGGAATGCAAATGATGCAAGTTCAAGTGTAGTAGCAACAGCTAAGAAAACTAGAGTGGGACAAATTTTACATGGAAGAAGAGCAGATGGCCAAAGAAGTACCACAGTATTAGAAGTAACAAAAAAGAAGTATTGAAGCTGGTACTTTAAAGTCTTTAGAGCAGGGGTCTGGAAAAAGGAAACCATGCTAACTCTGACAATAAATAGTTCTGTGACCCAGAGTGAGTCTTGGTCAATGCAAAAAAAAAAAAATAAAAAAATTCCAAAGGTATTTGGGTCACCTAGATTTTCAAAGATATTGGATGGTGTTACCTACTCTTAGAGATTCCTACTGATCTCACCAAAGGAAAAACAGAGGATTTAGCACTCCTGTATTTTAAAGAAATGTAACTAGTAAAATAATGCTAGAGCCTAGCCCTGTGGAGGGGGAGTAAGTGACATAGCAAATTAAGAGGGTAATGCCTTGCTGCTGTTTTCAGAAGAAAGCATTCAGCAATTGTTTTCTCTTTGGAAGAATTTCTTCCAAGTCAGGAAAGTTTTTTTTCTGAGACAAAATATTTGCTTTAATTATCTGAGTTCAGGGCTAGAATTCGAAGGTTTATGCCAGTCCAGAAGTCAGCTGATTCTGTCAGGTTATCTTCACATTGCAGTATGAGTTTTTCGTTGCAGTAATGGAGCGTGTGGGTAGGGTAAGCTGAATACAGTGCAGGGCCATTGTATTTTGTGGAGTTCCCCTTGCCTGCTGTGCAGGAGGGGAGGCTCAGGGAATGGTGTCCTCCTGTAAATGAACCTAGGAGCAGTGATTTTTGGCACTGCTCTACTGATTCTGTGTTAGTCAAGAGGCAGGTCTGGGGATTTATTCTTAAGAGAGCTGAATTTGTGTTCCAGGGGAGGATAGGTGGTCACACAGAATATTTTTTTGGAGTGAGGGACCACAACTGAAGTCTTCCTAGCAAAGGTCTGTGGTCTCCCTCACCACCTGTAAGACGTTACAAGGTTGTGTGTATGCTAAGAGATGGGAGACATGGGGTCAAACCTCCTGAGGAAGAGCAGGGATTTGAACCTGGACTGCCCATAGCTCTAACCAAGGGGAGTAGGGAACATGAGCAGACATGCAACTGGGTGCTGCGTGCCATGTCACTGACCAGTACTTCTCTCTAATGGTGCTGTAAAGCAGCAGCACAGTAGTGTGTTATAGGTAAAACACTAGAAATGCACGATGGAGTTGACTTAAACACTGTCTGGGGGCTAGTTTCATGATCACAAGACAGATGTGCAGAAGGTAAAGCTTTTATGGCCATAAAAAGGAATATTCAACAGAAGCCTAGTGAATAAGTTATAAAGATCTTTGTGACATCCTAAACATGTTTGAGGGAAGATGACTGATAAACTCATGGCTAAAAAGCAGCCTTCCATGCAACATGTCAAACTCTTAAAATCAATTAGAAAGCATTTATAAGATTTTGTCCCGTGTCAGGAAGGCTAGATTGAAACCTGTCAGGAAGCAAGTTGTAGGGCTCTGAGTCAGATGCACCCAAGGAATAATAATAGCATTTAAGAACTCTGGGAAAGCAAAGAACTACAGTAATTCACCCCCCAGAGGAATACAAAAAAAGGAGGGGAAGGAAGAAGATAAAAAGATGACATTTACAGTAGCTTGACAACCTTTGTCCTGAGGGGCAATTCTTCCAGGCAATATTATGCAGAGGATAAATTTAGGCTCTGCAAATTGTTCTGGAGACCATTGTCCCTTTAAAGAGAGATCCCATTCCAGGCATTTCCTTCCACATAAGTACAGCTTGTGCAAATGAGGAAATCTTTTTGCTGTTTTTAGTGGAACCTGGGGAGCCTGTTTTGTAATTGGAACAAAGACAGGAGGGAATCTTTAATGCTCACTACACTAGCTATTCAATACAGCACTTTCTCTGTTACCAAAATATCCGTGTCTGACCTTTCCTGAATCTTGGGGAAGGGGGTGAGCATCTGAGTAGCACTGGTGGGAAGAGAGACCTCCTGAAGGTAAGGTCATGTATGATTGTGTCAGTCTGGAATATGGTTCTGATTCTATGGCAGGTTTCTGTTATGACTTGAGGCAGGTTAATTGGTGCTGATTGACTTACCCTAATGCCAAACAGCAGTGATAAAGACACTTTCCTCACGAGGGTACTGTAATGATTAATGCTTCCTGAAGTATTTAGATATAATAAAGGTAAAAAATAGCAAAGAAAAATAGGTGCTTGCTGGTTTGAAATGTATTGCATATGGTCTGTGCTTATTTAGCTGTGGTAAATGAGCTGTAGCATATAATAGAGAAGACCTGACACTAGATCTTTTTCATTATTAAAGTTATGTGGTTCTGGCATTTCCCCTTCATCCTTCTAACATGCTGTTGTTATGGCAACAGTGTTTCTATGAAGAGATTCATATGAACTACTAAACCCTCTTTGTACTTTTACCTGTTTTGCACACTCGAGATACTTAAATGTATATCTTGAGTTGTTTTTTTAGCTAGAAGGACTTTAATCATAATTTTGAGCAGAACTTCTTGTTCAAAGAGGGCTTTGGCAAAATCATATCTGCTGTTAGGTACTGGGTGTTTTTTAACACAAGCTATATTAAAAAAATGTAATGTCATATTTCTCTTTGATGTCCTAGAGTTGGACACAGAGGCCTTCACAGCTACCTCCTTCCAACTTTTAATAATCATGGATGAGTGGAACATGTATCATCAAATTCACACATAATTTACTACAAAGGATTGCATTTCATTTTACTTTTGTACATTTATGAGCTCCTGTGTTCCTGTAACAAGAGGCTCTGGAGGCTTAAGATGTCTCAGATGCCACAGGATGTGCAGCTACACACATAGCAATGTCAGACCTAGCTGCTCATCCCCCATAATAAACAATAACAGCAAAGTGGCACTCTGACAGGATCATGAAATAGTCATGAAGAGTCCCAAAATAACAGATGGAGTGAAATGTTATTGGGTCTCCTAACCAAAAGGAATGGAGGTGTGTGATATTATAAGCTTTCAGATGGCAGAATGTGGAAAAGACAGCGTCATGATCTGCTCTTATGAATCCTAAACACTGCATGTCACTGATGAATGAAAGGTGTAATTATTTAGAGGGGGAGGGTGTTTTTCACTTCTTTGATATTTCACTAGTTGGATTTGTTAAGTTGCCTTATGAAATATTTTCTGGGCAGATAGAGTAGGAGCTTATGCACAGTTCTGTTCTTCAGGTGTTTGGTGTCTTCAGTTGTTTTCCTTAATTGTGCCTCAAATCTTAGTGTTTTTTTATTGCCCTGAACATAACAGTAACTTGTTTCCTTCCTATAAAAATGGCTAGAAAGCACCTCATGAACAAATATGAAGTAAACCATGATCAAAACTTGACACACCTTAGTAATGCTGAATTGTGCCTTTAACTTTCTTGTGTTTATTTGGGGAGCATTCCTCAATATGGATTTCCTTGAAACAACTTTTCAGATTTGACAGTCCCAGAGGGATGTGACTGAAAATCCTAATCTTTCTACTAATTAGTTACTACAATCAGTCTTGAGCAGTAGCTGCTTCTATGGTATGAAAAATATAAACTACATCCTGATATTAGATAAATATTTTTGGTTTTGTGATATTAGTCTTAACATAAATCACAGGGAAAAGTTAATCTTGGGCCACCGCCTTTGCAAATCACTTGAAACATAGTTTGTAATTGTGTTCTAGGTGTCCCAAAATATCTGTGTTTGGGGTTTGGATGGGAAATGAGGGCATGTTGATATTCGGTTTAATTAAAGAAACCTTATCTACTATTATTCTAAGCAAATGCATCTGAAGATACTTACCTGCACTTTCACAAGCTGTATAATTTTTAGTCTCTACATTAGCTTTTGCAGCTAGCAAACTGTTACTGACACTGGTCTCAATAACCAGCTTCTATGACTTTTGTGTATAATTTCAACCTGCAGGAAGCCCTCTAAGAGAACTTATTTCCTTTGCCTATTGCCCTTAGGCTATATCTATATATGCCAGTAACTTGGTGCACTAGCACCCAGTAGATGAAAACAAGATGCCACAGCTCTTACATCAAAATTGCGTGCTGCTTGTCAAGTTTGTCTGGGACTAGATTTAGCCTGGCCTTCTGGGCTGAGTGCTGCTACCAAACAGGCTTCAAAGCTGACCAAAGGGTCAGTCACTCTGTACGAGTGAGGCTTGGGAATACAGTCATGGAGCATTTTTAGTGGTCATGGTGTTATTGCCTTTATGCTCTGTAGGGTTCTGGGCAGTTCTGCACACCTGAGATGGGAGCAGCAACCTCCAAGGCAAAACCTGGTTGGTACAAATATTCTCAACTTGTATTGATCAGATGTTCATTATGTATCGATGATTGTCACGGGGTAAGATGGGAAGGTGGTTAATTTTGATAGTGTTTCTAATTCTCTGTGCTGTGTTTCTGAGGTGTTTGCATGGAAAGCTGTTTACCTGACTGCTCACTCCAGTTGGCTTTTTACTCCTCTGTCCCCTATCTACCTGTCTTCACTGAGATACCTCATACTATATGCTGTCACCTTGTACCCTGCGTTTTGTCCTCCATCAAGTGCTGGTGGAAAAACCCTCACCAAGGTGCTCTCAGATACATTAAACATACAAATGGGAAAAGACAGGAAGGTGGGGAAAAGAAGAGAAGTTAGTTTTTCTCTTTCACTTATTATTGGGGTGCCTGCTGCTGTATTGAAATGCCACCAGGAAGATTTCTTCTCCGCACAATGGTGTCTTTTTTTGAATAGTGTCAATAAACTGCACCTGTAGTGCATTTTGCCAGGCTTCCCCATCTTTTTAAACATACTTCCTAAGGGTTTTTTTTTGTTGGCTAAGCTAATTCTTTTTTGTATAAAAGGAAATACAAAGATGGTGGGTTTTCCCCCCACTACTGGTCTCTGTTCCAGTTGCACAGTGTCATTAAAAAATCTTTATGGTGTACAATAAACATTTACCAAAAAAAAAAAAAGTAAGCTTTTTTAAACCAATTAAATACAGTTCTGTCATTAGTGGTGTTCATCATGCATTGGCATTCATTAGCTGACCCAGTTGGTTTGCATTGCAAATTAATTTAATTGTCCATGGATAGCTATAAATGTGAACAAGCTATATTATTCATATGTAAATATTCTTTTGATTAAATCCATCTTCACTTGCTAATGCCCTAAAGTGCTTTGATGTTTATTCTTCTACAAGCTTATGGACCAGGATTTCAGCTACGCTGCATTTTTTCAGTGGTTTATGTCTGTTAACAAAAAGTAATTTATTTTTCAGTCATTAAAAGTAACTATTGCAACACTTCCTGTGACTAACTAAAAAAATTGGTTCCATATATATCAGTGTTCATCATCTGTTTCATCACAAATGCTGTTTTGGTGGATTTTTTAAAATTAATTAGAACATTTTTTCAAAAACAGTTTTTTTCCTGGGTTAAAACTGAGGTGAAGATAAGAACTTCTGAATTCTGTCGAGAGTTTTTTCACGTTCTTACATGCTGTTCCCAAACCTCTCATTAGAGGGCCATCAGTTTTATAGCCAGAAGGTAGCCTCCTCCCAAAAGAAAACTGTGGAAATTCTGTTTGAAACAATCATGCTAGTTTTATTTCTATAGCTAGTGATTATAAAGATAAACTTTCATGTTAAGCAGTACAGATGAATTAGAGGCTAATTGTTATCAGTTTATAAGAGCTTTTTAATTTTCTATTGCCTTCAGGACCTAGTCTTTGAAAGCTTGCCTGAAGAATGCAAATCCTCATGAATAAATTTCCTTACACAGTAACATGGTTGTGTGCCACGTCACCTAAGACGAAGCTGTATTTTAGGTTCTAGTCATAGTGCTAGTGTTTTAGGGACTGGGCAAATCAATTATTACTGTCAATGTCTGTTGGATCTTGCCTTGTATCTTAATCAAGGAGACTGGCTCATCTTAGAGCCTAGTGGCAATTTTGTGCTACAGACAAGTGTCTCAGCTATCTATGGCAAAAGGACATGTGTGCTTTTGTGTAATAGACCGCCAGAAGGCATAAAGGCCAAGAATATAATTCTTCTGATTTCAGAAGAAACTTATCCTGATTTACATCCATGTGACTGAGAACAAAATCAGACTCTGAATGTCTTAGAAGACATTATCCAATTAGAGAAAAGGTCAGGTTTGCACATTTACTGTCTATAATAGTATTTCTCTTCCTCGGTTACTGTTGGTCAGACCTGTGTGTGAAATGCAAATGGGCATGTGGGGGAGTGAGAATGTCATCTCATAGATAGAGCAAATTTGAGTAGGAATAGAAAGTTTCCACAGAGAATATATTCAGAGCAAACTTGTCCATTAGTCACTTACCCCTATTGCTTTTCCAGCTGTCTTTCATCTCCTCGCTTGCATCTCAGAAACATTTTTTTCCTTTGTGTGTAATTGTAAAAAGGATAAACTTAGGCTATCAGTAATGCATTGTTAAGAACAACAACACTAAATCAGAATTAATCCATGATTCCAAAATAAGAGGAAGCAATAAATGTGCTATCTTCTTGTCTGAGAAATAGACATAACTATGTGGTAATGGATCCATTGTTATTAGGAGATCCTTAACAAAACTGTGATGGTTTATCTTGTGAAGGCACAAGAAGTATGCTCTTCAGCTGTAACTAGCTCTCAAAGTCCTCTCCTATAGAGAAACAGGAAGAGCAATTTTTATCTTCCTGAAGACCTTCCTGAAGCTCAAGGTCTTCACAGGGAAAGAAATTAAGAAATTGTAGATTTTTTTGTTGTAGAGTCCTAGATACACTAATTAATATCGGTTTTACATTACGTAAAATTATTTATGTTAGTACAACTGGAACAGACATGTACAGAACTTGTAGTCTCCAACCTAAGATACTGGGGAGAATAACGGTAAATGAAACTAGCATTTCCATGGCAGTGTAATTTTAGAGCTGTGACAAAGGAAGACTCCTGGGCAAAAGGGAGCAAAGCTAGTGGTGTCCCCTCTGCTGCTAGCACCACCCAATGTCTATGACTGCAGCCATGTGATGGAGAGAAAACTCCTCCCTGCCTTCATTTTGTCTTCCTGAATATACCAAGACTGTGGGAAACCTGAGTGAGATGAGCCCCACACATATGAGAGAGTCTAATCTGACCAGGAAAAAAAGCCTTGCATGTAATTAAGAAGAGCTAAGTACTAGTCTAAAGAGAAAATTGTTGCTAGGAAAACTCACATGTGACTGGGATAATACTGGAAAGCAGGTTGCTTCTTAGGTATTAGTTAATGATGTATATCTGGGACAATAACATCAGACAGAGCCTTCTTTCTGGGCAGTTATTTTGGTTATGGTCTATTACAGGAGTTTCTCTATTATTGAAAGTCTCAGGTCAGGACTACAGTGCGATGTGGGACTGGGCAAAGTACTCAGCTGAATTCTGTAATAGCTTGGAAATGTGCTGTTTAGTGCAATGCAGTGCTGCTTCAGGCATCCCCACTTTAGTCCCGATACATTTACACGA
>JAVJGJ010000032.1:8951501-9026064 GCA_035590215.1 Microhierax caerulescens
CACGACAGAGTAACATCTGAAGTACATAAACCAGTCTACTGCCGAACTGCAGACCATGCTGACATAGCTGTTCCATTTCTTGAAGTCCCACAAACCTGCTTCACTCTGGTGTTGGTGGGGGGTGTTGAGGTGAGTTGTTAGCATCTGGAGTCCTTCACCAGGAAGAACAGGATTATCTTGTTGGTTGTTTTTTCTTGTTGTTGTTGGGAATACTTGTTGACCTAGGATATACTTGCGCTCCTTTTCGTATGTCTGCAACAGAATTTTTTACTTTTGCTTTTTCTTTGTTGTTCTGCAGCTCCATGTTACATTCAATTACATTGACTATATATGGCCATTTTGCTTGTGTTAGATACTATTTCTTTGTTCCTTCTTTTGTTCTTAAACCAAGATTTTTTTTCTGGATTCATTCTGCATTTCTTTAACTGACCATTGTTGTTCATAGCTGTGGAGTTCCCCTGCCAAGCCTGTGGCCCATCTCTTATCCCACCCCTGTGTTTCTACGCTGCGTCCAGTGTCTGCACTTCACAGGCCTGTCATGTGAGGCTGCATTTCTCTGTACCACGTGATGTTGGTCATAGAACCACACAAGGATACACAGAAGTAAACCGATTTAGCCATAGACATCTAGCCAATTAGTAAAATTCCTATTGTAGCTAAATGGAGCTAAAACTGAGTTGTAAGGAGGTCAAGGTAAGTCTCCTCACTTACAGCCTGGTAAGTCTCGGTCCTGAGGTCCTGCAAACTCAGTACAAAGCTTATGGGCTGTTACTAGCAGTGGTATTACTATGTCACAGGGCTAGTCAGTTACATACTGCATGATGAATATATCCTGTGGTGACTGGTTATGCTCAACTAGGACAATTGTCCAAAGGCTATTTTGAGTAATACTTATTCTTACAAGTGAAAACAGCTATGGGAGAATAACTTTTAGCATTTCCACAGTGATTCTGTAACCTAGTAGTTCAAATCTGTAAAAATCCATTTCCACTGCAGTGTCATTGTTGATGGTTACTCATCTGATCAACATGGGTTCCTAAAAGAGGCATGTTACTAAGAAAAACAATTCATCAAAGAAATTAAAGTAGTTTATGTAACACATCTGTTAATTTTTTATCCAGTACGGAGAGTCTGGGGAGTTGCAGGTGGCTGACAATGGAAGGTGATGCATGTAGCTGCAGCAGTGGAATGCTGGGCTTGTGGCTTGGGAATTTTGTGCTCTCTTACCAGCCTTCATTTGCTGCCAGGTGTCTGCTGAAAAGACATCTTCAGTGAAAAATGGGAGCAATATTTTAGTTATTCTCCTGCTTGGCCCACTGAAATAGTGGAGAGCCAGGAGTGTTGATTTAAAAGTATAATGCTATGCAGCTACAGCAACTGATGCATCCTACCCTTATGGAACTGCTGTTAAAGTTAAAAAAAGACCACAACAAAACCCACCAAACCACATGTGAGAAAAGGGGCAAAAAACCCCTCAGTGGAACATTACTGTCAGCCTTAAGACAAGCTCTTTTCAGTCTCTTCTTCTGCCCCTCCGCCATTTCTCTTGTGGTTTCTGTAAAAGTGAGAACCTCCAAATAATCCCTTCCAAAAGCAAGTTAGGCAAAGTTTATACGGACATCTCTTTTGGCCACAGCTGGTAATGTTTTTTCCTAGGGCTGCTCTTCTCTCTGCTTGCTGCTGCTGCATGTTATTGGAAAGAACACTCCAAAAGGAAGGTTTTCTCTGTAAATGTTCAATGCAAATACTTCTAGATCAATTTACTTTGAGAAATGTTAGAGTTCCATCCATAAACAGTATCTAAAATACAAGATTACAGGAGAGGAGATGCGGAGGTGTGGTGTTCAAAAGTAGTCTTTCCTCAGACTTGGAGTTCCTGAAATGTCTTTCCTTACAGGCTGGTATACCTGCAGAAGCAATGACTGCTATAGCTAATCTGAAAGTAGAACATTGCTTGATCAGGCTATGTTTAAGAAACGTACCAAAAGGAACAGTAGGACCCAGCCTTTTAAGAAGCAGGCGGAGGGAGTGGGGTGCTGGTGGTGAGAACCAGCCCCAACAAAAACATACTGCCTTCATGGGGATCAACTGGTGTTGCCACTTGGTTTGCCTGGGGCCAAAGTAGCAAAGTTGGGGGGAAGACTTTTCCACGTTCACCAGTTCATGTGTCTTCTTATCAGAAGGACATGCTTTTATCTATTCTTTTTGACCCTGTTTAAGCTATGTGAGAACAAAGCCTAAGCAAATCCTTGATGCCCACGTAGTGTTAGCTGACCTGATGAACGGCTTTGAAGTACAGAGTTGACCTGGATTTTGGGGGTCTGCTAGCTGGAAAACTGTAGAAGTTAGTTCCTTTGTTTGAGTTAGTTTTACAGCTGAAAGTATATGACAGTAAAATCAGGCAGTATCCTAGGTATGTGTTCTCTGCAGCATTGTTGTGAGCAAGGAGACGTGTGTTTTATGTCGAGATGCTAGCTCCACTGACCAAAGATGTGAAAATGACCATTAGGATATTCTGTCAAAAGAGAGAAGATTCTTGAACTTTGTGCACATTGTGTGTGGAGCCTGAAATTGCCACTCATCATATGAGATCTCTTAAATGGCAGACTGTATTATAGACCATTCTGGGCAAGCTTCAGCTTTTCTGTGATAACCATGTGTTACGGAAAAAGTGAGATTACTGTTCTGTCTCACTGTCACAGCATCCTAAATTTGTAGAGGCTCTCCCAAAGGATCCCACATGGCATGGTTAAGTCTTTTTTTGAACAGCATGTAGGTCTTTGCCTATAGGTCTCTTACTATAGTTTCTGAAGGTAATTTCATGCCTGATGTGCTTCTTTTGTATCAATTAGTAACAAAAAATGGCACTTTGAATTTCTCTCTTCCTCTCAGGGTAGGTTATATTAATGTGATCGGGAAAACAACAATGTCTGTAATATGAGTAATTAGGAAGACATCTTACTTATTTTTGTTTTGACTTACTGCAGCCAAAGACTAAATCTATTGGTTTATTCTCCCTCTATTTATCTCTTCCCCCCTCCCCAGTAAGGGGAAACATCCTGGTATTAGTCCCTGTTAGTGGAAAGGAATAAGTGAGTATCATACACTGGAATGAATATTTTTATATAACTTTTTGCCAACTCAGTACCCCCAGTGACTCATGATATTTTTAGAAATAGAAATTACTGGGACTCTAGCTAATATTTCAAACCATTTCACATAATTTTTTAAATATTGTGAAAGGTGGAATGCAAGAAGCTGCCGTTTTAGCTGTGCAAAATGTTCAGAATCAAACTTAAAATTATGAGTTCATTGAAGGAGCGTTATTTGTACCGAATGCCCTTAAGAGGGCGCTTATTCACCACTGCATTTGTTTTGCACATCTGTTATAATAATGGGATTTTAAAATAATTTTCTACTGCACTAGGTTAATATTTGACTGCAATGTGTTTGGGCCAGTTATGGTTACTGACATCAATAAATACAAAATATATGACAATATTGCATTAAGTAGGGTTAATTTGTACAGTACTTCTGTCAATTTACGGGAGTGAAATTTCCACACAGATCAGCAGGTACAAGGCAGTTCCACACCTCTTAAAAGAAACAGCTGTATTCTGGTTTGATTTGGGGTTTTCTTTGGCTCTGCCTTTCTTTTCTCAGCTATGATAAACATTCATGCTTCATCCTCTGCAGTCTTCCTTTGAGTAAACTATCACATAACTAGGGGTGCAGTAGAAGACTCTGAAGGATACAGAACAGCTCTGGTTACAAAATTGAGCTATCAAATGCCTGTTTTCATACACTGCTGAGAAATTATCTGCTGTTTTCTTAGAAAGGATCTTTCTGAAAAGAAGTTCTGATGTAAAGTGCTTGTTTGTAATGATCACGGCAGCTGGATGGATGCACCAATGGTGCCATCTGATCATTTTCTGCCCTGTTTCCAGGGTCTTCATTTTGAGTTTGGCTAAATTTAGCTAAGGTACCTTTTCATCTGTCTTGATGTTGTTCCCATAAGGGACAGCTGCCAGCAACAACTTGGGGAGATTTCTTTTGGTGGAGAGCAACCCACTGCCTACAGGCAATGCTGACCACTTTTGTATTATTTCTTACTCCTTTAACATAGCATAAAGCAGTACTGCATGGCTGGGACATGTGACAAATCTCCCTGCACTGGATTGCTTATGCATGAATATGGCTCCATCTTCACAACCCTTCTCATCTTTGCAGTTTCTGTAGAAGTCTGTCAAGTGAAACACCTGAGAGGAGACAAGCTGTAGAATGATGCAAGTCATGTGTTTAGGAATACAGGACTTGCAATGGGATATTAAGGCAAAGCTCGAGGTAATTAATCGTTGCTTAGCTGTATCACTTATAAATTAATATTTGTTCAGAAATAAAAACAGCTTTGTGTAAGATCTCCATTAGTCCAGACCTAAATCTTGGCATCACAGTTTGCTTCTTTCCACACAGAACACTAGAAAATGGATGTGGTTGGTATAAACTTGGCGTCACTATAATTGGATTATGCTGTATAACACTAGCAGTAATTTCAAAGTAAATACTTACGTAACTTTTCTATCACATAAGTGAACACAAAATGTTCTTATGACATTGTCACTTTGGAATGAAAGGAGAGCTTATTTCCACCACCACCATCCCCCTTCACCCTGCTATATTTCAGATTTGATGTTTTCATGTGGACTTAAAAGGTTGCTTAACTGGAGTCATCTAAACTGTATCACCAGAGCTGAGCTCTTCCATGCCAGTCAAAAAGCTGACCTTCTGCTTCAATTTTAAGCCTTCATTTTCCATCTATAATTAATTCCTTTCATCTGAATCTGAAGGAGTCAGAACATCTCAGTAGCCTGTGCATAAAAATTAAGATTGTGTATAGGCCACAGACAGAATAGCCAGATAATCGCCTTGCAGATTCAGTTCTGTAGCAACATGTGATCTTACAGTGATAGATATCCAAACTTCACATTGTGAATTTATAAAGGCATCATTATAAAGGCTATCATTTCAAACCATGCTGAATGTGTGTGCTTTCAAATTTGTGGTCGTACAGTTATACAAGTGAAGACAACTACTTTGTTACTTCTAGGCAGCAATATAAGTTGATTTTTATGGGTTTTTTAATACTCCTTCATAAATGAAATTCAGTCTCTGCATTTGTTTCTCTCACAGATACCTGTGTGGCATTCTTCAGCTGAAACCAGCTAATTTATTCCAGTGGTCTATAGGGGGATCTGGCTTTTTAATAGCTTTCCATATCTTGTCAGCTTTTGTTTAATATTCACCTGGACAGAGACCAGTGACATTAAGAAGCGCATATCTCCAGGATAGCATTTAATTTCTGTATCATTAGACAGGATGTAGCTTCTGATATTGGAATAATAAGATCTTCTTTTTGGAGGTTGTGAAATATTGCTTTGCACCTGTATCACCAGGTAAAACTGAGTGTCATGAAATATGCACTACCTCTTGTGCTTGAGGTTAATTGAGGAAGACATTTAATTACTTTTCTATAGACTTGTAGGACTGCTGTCTGTTTTTAGGCCTTGACCAGCTTATTGAATATTTTGGTAACAAAGCTGATGAAAGCAACTCCTTTTTTCTTTCAATAAAACTATCTGTTTTAATACATAAACCAAATTTTATACCTATTCTGACTTGGTAAGAAGGGACTCAGGTCTTTACAAGCTCATGGAAATGCTTTGACTTCTCTGTGTTTTAGAAGAGGTGGTTCTGGAGGTTTTGTCACAAAGCAGCTTCTGCACTCCCTGTCTTTGTATTTTGTCTCTGGTGCTGGGGAGATCCTGGGTTGTCAGGCATTCTGGGTGTCATTGTCCTAAGTCCTTACAGGTGTCATTGGTTGTACTAGTATATAGGTATTTGGTGAACAATAGTGACAAAGGTGCTCCCTTCCTGCTACTAAGGAAAAAAGGTCAGTTTAAGAAACCACAGGGTTTTTTGGTGCACTGAGCTGACACCATTTGTTTAACAACTGAGTCATTCTTCTACCGGCTGAGTGACTGTGCTGGCATCCTAGGTGAACACCAAAGCTATTACACACGTGCCATAGCAGGCATACCAACACAAAAGAGCTGTTTCAGCGGGTGGCAGCCAAAACACTTGCCCTGAGACCTTTTCAGTTTAGTTGTTATTGTTGTTGTTGTTATTATTATTATCAGCTATGTCTTGATTTGCTCATGGTGAAATTTCCTCTGTTATTTCAGTGGAGTTTTAGAGGGACTGTTCCACCCAAAAAGATCCTGCTGTTCACTAGTGGAATCTAAAAGGAGAATAGCTTGGCTGTATCATATGGTCTCACAGTCAATATGAAATGGTCCAGGCAGAGATGCTCCTGAAGAAAGCTGCTGTAACAACCACTAGCAAGCATAAAATTCCATCACAACTCTGCTGCTAGAATGCTTTCTACCCATTTTAGCTGCTCCTATTGTTAAAAGGCAAAGCCAGTATCTTCTTAGGCAGGCTGACTTAAACCAATGTCTGAACCTGACCTTCTAGATCTCATAGTGTCTTGCATGAGAGCAACTTCACTTGTACAAGAGGTTGTTTGCAAAACTCTGGAGTAATGCATGCTTATGCAAATTTTACACTTGAAGACTTTTTATGGTGAAGAGTTTAGCAATACAGAGCATAAAAAAATAACATAATGATACTAATAATGGAGTTGCTCAGACATTGGTTACAGCTCCATGAAGCAAGGTTACTCACTCTCATCTCTGCACTACAAATTAGGTTTTGATAATCTGACCTATTCTTTATTTTTTTAGTGAATTAGAAAAAAAAAATGGCAGGGACAGGACACCAAGAAAAATATTTTTCTAACATTTTGTAAAACATTTATTTAAAATGACAAAATTACTCTCGTGTCTGTTCATTCAGCATAGGCAAACCCATATAGAATATTCTTAAAGGTAATATTTTTATATTACAAGCTTGGGGAGCCTTCATTTTCTTTCTCTTTTAATTCCTTAGTCGTAAGATATCTCTCCCAATCACAGATTTTGTTGTTTTGTTGTGTTTTGTTTTTTTACAAAGTACATAATAAACAATGGTTTTGTGTGAGAAATATCTTACTAATCTTTCCTCTATGCATGTCAGGGAGTTACAGCTTAGTCTGGTAATCAGCTCTGGAATTATTTCTGAGGAACTCTATGCTTATAGAGATCTGTTTGCACTCAGATTCAGAGATGTCAGATCTCTTGTGTCAGCAAACACAGAAGTGGAGTTTGCCAGCATGTGTGATAAATTAACATCAGAATAAAAGAGGGGATTTTGATTTAAGCATAAACTAAACACATTCCCAGTTTCTAAAACTGTGGTGGTCTGCAGTATAATCCAGAAATGTGATCAGAAAGTCACCATTAGTTAAACAATTCAGTTTATACTACAGTGGGTGGAATGAAGGCTTTGTCCACCTTCCATGAAATTTTGTGCTTGCATGGTGTGAAGGAATGAGTTATAAGCATTATGCTTTGTTATAGTATCTGGACCAGCCCCCCACAGGGCTCAGCTTTCAAAAAGATACCTTCCTTATTGCAAATGATGGAGCTAATTGTCAGAGTGCATCTGAGAAAACTGCATTGGGGTGATGCATTTGGGTTTTTTTTTCTTTTTGTAGCTTTTTTTGCTGTGATTCAAAGGTTAACTTCTCTTGTGTAGTTCACCCCTTTAAGGGCTTCATCTGAATAGAGCATTTTGATGTGTCTGAAAGGTTTATTGTAATCATCATTACAATGAATTAAAACATGTTGATTAACATAGTTACCATTAACTCTAAGGAGTGCTTAAAATGGATCTAGATTCATGGCAGGCTATTGTACAATTTAGAACTTAATATAATTCTCTTAAGCTGGAGTCCTAATTTTTAGGCTGTTCTTTATCTCATACTAGCTAATATCCTTTCCCTATACGCCTTTCCTCATAAATAAGGAAATGTTTGTGATCACTCCAGCAAAGATTTACACAGGATTCTCCTCCTTCCAAATAGGATGCACACTTCTTAATATTTAAACATGAACTAGATTCCTAGTCTATTACTGTAAAAACAAAACTATTCATCTTCAATTATATAATTGACCGAATTATATGACATTTGAAAGCTGAAGGAAGAAAATACAGGAGAAGGTAGGATCCTGAATCACAATTTTCCATTTCTCCCAGACCCAGTTATTAAATACATGGCCTTGAATAACTCATAGAAATTTAACTTATTTTTTGTATGCTTAGTTCAACTTCTTTTAAAATATCTGTCTGCTGTTGGTTTTACAGAGAGCAGTTAGAAATGCCATTCTTTCTTAGTGAGAGTAGATTCAGCATCAGTCAAATGCCTGCACTCTGAGCTGGTCTTTATTTGTAGTATTCTATCTGCTTTTCCATTGTATCAGCCCTCAGTGTGTCAGCAGGGTATCGAACTGCTGAATTAATAGAAAAACTACAGTAAAAAATACTAGCACAAAGGTGATAAACATTGCCACGCAAATTGCCCTCGGCACTAATCACTTAGGCTTTGTGAGAAACAGTGCACTGAAATGTTCCTGAAATAACCTTACTCTGCCTTCAGCTTTTTAAAAATAGCCCCCAAAACATGCATAAACATCAGATGCTGTGAAACAAACCTCCCCTGCTAACTGTTTGTAGCTCTAATTAACACAGATTTACACAGTTAGGGAATTTGAATGCCTGCTAGTATTATCTGTATTGTTTAGAAATGTGTGTTGTCAGATGTATATTGATAAACCTCTTTCTCACAGTATTAGCATTTCTCCTTTTTCATCTGCTATGACAGAAGTGGCAGTTTTCATTATTATGACTGTTAGATTCATTACAACAGACTGAGCAGTAAGGTTTCAGGGCAAATACATCACTTAACAATAGCCGGTGGTGTGTCTGCTTACAAGCACCAGATTGGTGTTCATCTAGTCTCAAGATGATGGGGAATCCTTCAGCAAATTAATTTACCTTTGTCAAAGATGCAATCCACTGAACGTGCAGAGCAGAGCAGTGGCCTTTATCCTTCCTCTACCCCCTTGCAGAAGTACCTATTTCACAAGAAGTTGGAGAGGGTTTTGGCATGTCTGTAAGAATGTGGATGGGGCCCACGCAGTGTCTGAAGGATGAATGAAAGATGCTTGAGTCTCCTTGCCCTGGGCTTGATGTTGGTGACCAGGCAAAGCTGGCTTTCTGTGTTATACCAGTGACAGTGACTTTGCTTCTAGAGAGTATCTGAACCAGAAGCATGGACTGCAGCATCTCCAATCACATCACAGGTGGTCTGTCACCATAGTTATGTTTATGGTTCCTTTTATCTCTCCTGCAGGTTACAGTTGGTTCTTGATTGGCCCACAGGTTTTTCCTTGCAAGAAACAATTTGAAATTCTTATGTCGTCTCTTGTCTCAAGAAGCTTGATCTTGAAATCAAGCACCAAGTATTGCAAGATACACCATGAAAACCCCAAAGCTTGTGGTGGTAGGTGAGTAGCTTTTATATGTCCTTTAATATTTAGGTCAGCTTTATGTTAACTGTAACCATCTCTGCCTCTCAGAATCCCTAATTTGTAGGGGAATTAAGGCAGTGGGTTCATTGGCATTGATGATGTACAGCTGTGGCCTTGCCACTGTGATGGACATGGATGATGTGCAGCTGTAGCTCATTCCCACTAAGTGGTTAAATAGCTCTGAGGATTGTGGGAGAGGGGTTTGAATGGAGGAGGAGCAGTGTGGTCTGACCGCTGGAGGAAGGAGATACAGCACAGACAGTAAAATCTGACCAACGGTAAAGCCTTGTTGCAGCCTCCTAGTTTGTTTGTGCTGCAACACTAATTTACATAAGTAAACTTTTTCTTCCTTTCCTTTTAATGCAAGTTTATACTTTACTCAAGACCGTTTTTTCCTTAGAATTTCTCTAATTTTATACTCTGAGCAATGTTGTGGTTAGATGTAGATTCGTATGCTTCAGTATGTAGTAGGATTCTCCAGCTTCCTTAATCATGACACATCTGGTGCTTGTGCTGTTTCTTCAATGTTGCTAAATTGAGATCTGATCAGCTAAAGAGTAGTTTAATGCACCCAGAGGTGCAGAAATTGGTTTTGGTTATGGAATCCAGTCAAACTAGTATGGAATGCACTACGTAACAGTGTATGGCAGGGTGTCACGTCAGTCAGCAATGGGCTGCCTTGCATCGCTTTTCTGTCCCAGCAGCCAGATCAGCTAAGACCTTTTCCTCTCTTATTCTCTGTCTGAAGTGATGGGTGAAGGTCGCAAGCCTAGCCCAAGCGTACTATTCTGAGTGGTACTGCAGAAGCTATAGATCTGTGAGGTACCCAAAACTCCTGTAAGACTGTATAATTGTCACTTGTTTCTTTGCTGTCATTCAGAGGTTGTCAGTCTTGCAATGCTGATATACAGCCCCTGGGAGCCGGTGTCATACTCAAACTCTTTCCCTTGTGCATTGTCACTGAACAGTAAAGGCTTTTGATCACTGTCACTTTGGCTTGGCTTTAGAGGTTGAAAGCCTCTCCTCTGTATTGCTTTATTTGTATAATAGCAGCAGGGATGAAATAAGGCCCCACTTTTCCATTTGCCCACAGCTTCTTGCAGCTCAGCCAGAGTTGAGGGGTTTGGACTACCTGTTCTCAGTCCAGCTCCTCCCTGGAGTGGTGCTGCAGTGAATGCTCCTCTCACACAGCCAGCCACAACAGCAGCGAGTCCCTGACATGCCTAGCTTATAGTTAAAAATAATAATATAATAGTTAATAATAATAAAATAATAGTTAAAAATGTTTAACTAATCAAAGCTGATGTGAAAAGCTAGCTGCCAAGAGGACACTGCTTTGCAACATTCTGTTGTTTTTATTGGTCCAGCAAAATCATAGGACTCCATCTTTGAAAGCCACCTAGTAGTGTTTGTTTACCTCTTTGCCTCTGTACTGACACAGCAGTCCCCCAGAACATTTGCCAAAGGTGGGGGAGAGCCCCTGCAACTAAACAAAACAAAAGTAGCATTGTTCTCCTCTAACACCTGAAAAATCCATATAGTGACAATAAGCTACTAATCCAGATGCTATGCATCTGCCACAACCAGAGTTCAAACACAAGTTTATTCTTTTTTTGAGGTCCAGGCTAATGTGTGTTGAAGACGCGCGCTCTCCTTTCTTTTTGAGTTATGTAACGGATTTCATGAACCCACTTGCATTCTTTCTAGCTTGCTTTATTGAGATGTGATTAATTAATAGGAACATCCCAACAAAGCCATTTATTTTGGTTAAGATTTTACATTGGGATGTTACTGTCAGTAAAGTACAGATTTTTTAAAAAAAATTAACTTGCTTTCTACAAGTGGCTGCACCAGCCCCCAGCATTTTAAGAGACAACCTGTATTTGTCTGTCACATAACAGGACTTCCCTCTAAGGACTGGAATGATGCTCATGCATTACTTACAAGCTAATCAGAATTGCAGAGGACAAGGTTTAAAAATGACATTTATTATGACGTTTTGCTAAACAGCAGATGAGTTTTTGCTCAAGCATGTAAATGTCAAGGAGCAGAGCACCTAGCAACCAATTTGAAAGATATTTTCATCATGCAAAGAAGGCTTGTGGAGCCTGTTGGCAGATGTACCTTCCTTAGTGCTCAATAACTGTCCCAGCTGCAGCCTTAGGTAGGTAGGCTGTCTTCCTCACCATTTTTTAATCAGCAATCCACCTAAGAAAATAATATTACGGCGTGATGGGTGTGCACCAACCAGGTGTCCTCTAGCTAGCCTGGGTCTCTGAAAGCAGTCCAGAGAACTTTTATGCAGAGTGTGTTGGGCTAGAACAACCTTTCAATATTAAATCCTTATATCGTGAAATAAGGCCTGATGGTTGTCCAGTCCATTTTTCTCTACAAAGGCAGGATTTGTTTCACCCCTGACAAGAGTTTCTTTTGAAAAGCTTCCTGTGATGGAGATCCTGCCTTTTTCTCTGAGCAGTCTGAAGAATCACTGTCCTTATTGGTAGGAAAACATTTAGTTCTCCTATTCTTCATAACTAACCTGAATTTTCCATTGTGTAGATTTAAACCTAATAGTTCTGTATTCTACTTACTGTGGGTGTGTAGAACATGTAGGATTGCAAGGGCTGCTCTTGTGGTCCAGAGCAAAGGTCTATGTAACACCACAGTCTGTCTCCAGCAGTCACAGCAAGATGCCTGAGGAGGACTGCAAACAGCATAAGCATTTGTGACACTGTCATGTTACAAAAGCATGGCCAGATCCATTTTGGCTCACAGGGGTTTTTAACCTTGTTGTGGCTTCTCTACTTAGTAACTTCCAATTGATTGCTCTTCCAAGTTCTCCTTTTGATTCTCTTCTTGCAACAGTTTTTTGTGGTTTTGAATGCTTTTACATCTTGTCCTTTTTCAGATGATTCTTCTTTAAACTGAACATTAATTTAATCTTCTCTCACAGGTCATGCCTTCTAGACTTGTAATCATTTTCTAAGCGATCTATGCCTTTCTTCAGCACAGTTTCTTGGCCATATTACATCAACCAAGCCTTCACCCCTGCTGAATATGTACCTTCTTTATGTCCCAGATATATTTTATTGATCCCATTAACATGCTGTGTTTTCTGGGAAGTGTGTGCTGTTACAGGTAGCATAATCAGGATTTTTGGCTGTGATTTAAATAGGATCTGTGACTTGCTTTTGAAGATGCTTCTGTTCTTATTGAACTAAATGGGACACGAAGGCACTCACTCTTCACATGGCTATGTTTGAAACCTGTAACCATGGAGAGTATTGATACATCTCCCTCTGCATTGGAGACCCATTCTTACTGTAGTTATTGTTAGCGAGTCCTGACAATGCTTGCAGTAGTCAACTCATGTTGAAAATTATCTTTTCTTTTGGACTAGGCAAAAGGTTTTTGTTAGCCACAAATTTCAGCCTGTCCCTGCAAGCTTGGAAGGGATCCTTTTCTTTTCCTTTTTAGTTTAGAAGAAGAGTTCATGCTTCCCTACCCTGCTGTCAGCTAAGTGGTGTGTTCCTGCAAGTGGCATGTCCAACTAGCGTCACTGTATGACAGTGCATTGGAATGCATTTAGTATTGTGGCTAACATAGGAGAAGGTAATCTATAAAACCCCACCTTCTCTTCATATTATTATATATTTTGTTGTGGGGGACATTCTGTGAGTCTCCAGAGAAGTGTAGCAATACTCAGACATTTAACTCCTGGTGTTCCTAAGCTTCCATTGAGTAAATATTCGTTAGACTTCTGTGTCATAACATATAGAGCCTTTAAAGTATCATTCAGATATGCTGCAATCATATGAGGGCTAATGCTGGAAATCATACTTGGTCATGGACACTGGCCCAATAAATATTTAAAGAGGAAATTCAGATGTCTGCAACATTCACAAAAAGCTAAGTCTAGCTGAGCCCAGAAGAGCCCAAATGCATGTGTGGAACTGTTTTCCCTTTCTCCAAAGGGCTGTTCTTTGCAGGAGTATTAAAAAGCAACACACAAGTCTGTGGCTCTCAGTGATGCAATGGTGGGAAGGATGGAGTGATGTAAATAATAGTCAACCCAAAATGGGCTCAATCCTGGATTTTGTAGCGTGCTGTCTTTGTCATTGATACTGCAATGTGAACGAGTTACACTCATTCATCAACACTCTGATCTCTAAGTGTTGTTCTGGGTTAGGACAGGGTTCAGTATCTCAAAGGACAGGTATCCTGCTGAATATCTGTGTGACTGAGAACACCTTGCCTCTGAAAGGAATGCACTAAGGTGAAAGCAGTCAGAGCCTAGTGTTCTAAACAGCTGCATAATTTAGTGGTTTGTTGCCTGTGCTGCTTTCTCAACAGCTGGCTGGTTCAAGGTGATATTTTTGTTTAGAGCTGTGTAAAGATTGTCCAGTCATATATATCTCTGAGGCGTTTTTAAAAAAGAATTACATTTATGGAAGAAAAAAACAAAACACTGCTTTCTTTTCAGCCCCCTTCCTCCCCCTGCCTAAATGAAATCAGCAGTCAGAAAACTCCAACTTGCACTAGTTAGAAAACATCAGCATTTTTCTGAATGCTGACAAATTCTTGCTTCTCTGTGAGTTGCAGTGTTTTCCTTCTCTGTTACAAATCAGTTGGTAGGAAGGAGGGTAATAGATCTGACAATATTGTGGGTCCTGGTCCTCAGCAAATACTCTATCGTGGCTCTTACAGCTGTCCCAGCAGCCGAGAGTCTGTGCCAGACATTAGAAACTCTTTATCACCATTCCTTTCAATCCAAATCTTACTAGCTTTCATTTGCAGAGAGGTTGCCTTGACACAGCAAAGATCATGAGTGGTGGTTTTCAGATGCTGTTACTGCATAGTAGCCGGGTTGGCCAATGTATCTTTAATTTCCTTTTGGCATCCAGCCCACAGGAACATGCAATGAGCAATTTCCTCAAACACAGTATCAGTAGGAAATTCATCTTGTTCCAAGCCAGCTATGTGATCTAAGCAGGGGACAGTATAATTTTTGGCTTTGATACTCTGAAAGGGAAATTGGAATGTAAAATCATCCTCAGTACTTGGATGTTTGTACTTCCCCAGGGGGCATTTCAAGTGATATAACTGATTCCTTATCCTGACATTTTCTTAGAATTTCCTCATACTGTAGCTATCAGTAGGTTGTTTACAAAGTACTGTATTGTCTACCAAACCTGTGCAAATATTTTGTTTCATGGTAAGAAGAGACAGTTTAGAAAACCAAACCAAACCAGGCAGGATGGCATTATATTTTTGAGTCTTCAGGATCCGCTTCTCCATTGTTAATTAACCTCCTTAGTTTCTAATCCTGAGTTCTGTAAAACCACACCTATTTTTCTAACAGTTACTTTCACTAAATTTCAGTGGGTTTATCTGATTCTTACCTTTACATCACTCATTCTTCCCCGTAGCCAGATAGCTCAAATATTTGAGGTTTTAAAACCATTCCTCACACTCGATTCTTCCCATTTACCTTTAAGTGATAGAAATTTGCATATGCATTACTTGCCAAGCCTTGGATAGCTTTGCAAGATTTTTGCTGATCTAAAGGTCTTTGTACAGCCTCCCACTCCACCTGCATCACTGAATTTAATAGTTCCCACAGAGGTGATGTTTTGTTTGTCTGATACCTGTTACTATTGTATTGCCATACTGTGAGTTCAAATATAGGGCTTGCTTTACTGGAAGGACTTTGCAGTAACCACTACTGCAACTTAGCTGTTGTTCTCGCCTCCCCCATCCATTTCTTTTCCTTCAGGTTTGATCTTTGGGGCTGAGACTTGCTGCCCAGGTGAATCCTTGAACCTGTTACATGTCAGGAGCAGGAATGCAGGTCACTGATAAAAAAATTAATTATCACTTTGCTGCTTTCATCTAATTTGTGTTTTTGTGATGCTTGGTACATCACTCCTCAGTCCCTCTCAGTTGGAGTATTATTTTACCTGTCTGTAATGCACAGGGTGTTTGGAATACAAGGACTTCAGTGTAATTACTTGTCTCTCCCACCTCCTCTCTCTCTCTTCCACTGGTGGGTTCCCTCTGTGATGGCAATTTCTTGAGGGTTTTCTGCTCCTTTGTAATTGCTTGGGCACCCACCTAGCTTTGAGTTAGGACAAGTTTCATTGTCCTTACTTGATTTGCATAAATGCGCTTTGTTTTTTTTTGTAATCAGCCTTGATCATTAAAGACTGTCTTCTTCATTACTCCCTCTGTTCTGCTCTTAACATTTGTTAGTTCAGATGGTACCTTCAGTTTCTGTGGGGTTTTTGAAACAATTTTCTGAAGTCTTGTTTGCTGCCCAAGGCATCTGGTACTTGCAGTAACAGAGTGATTATAAGTGTGTGCAGATGTTGTAGTTTGTCCTTCCTTTTCCCTGATGTTTTTTGAGTCAGTCAACTTTCAGCTACATTTGATGAAAATAGTTGAGGAGCCAGACATCTACAAAGAACATGTCAATGTATTACCCGCAGAAAGGGAAACCAGCTCAAGGTTGATGTTTTTGCTCTTTCTTGATCTTGATTCAGGAACACAGGTCATGTTTGCCTATCTAGTTAGTGTTTATTATCTCTTCACCTGCATTATTTTACTTTCTGGGAACTTATTAATGTCACTTTCTTGAAGGAGACACTTAAAGTGCTCTCTTTGCTTCCTTCATCTTTGCTTATAAAGAGGAATGCCTGACCTGCAGATCCTTCTCTTTTTTGCCAGTGGATTATACAAGTTGAAGATGTTCACCAATCCCACTTGTGAAAAGCCTTCATACAGAGAAAGGTGAGCTCAGAAATTATTCTTTGGCCACCTTTAACCTGAATTAAGTATGATTTATTGTCACCATATTTGAATCAATCCCCGACAAGCACGCTAACTCGATGGTCAGTCTATTCAGCTTTACTTGTACTGTGCCTGGCTTCTACCAGATGTTTCAGGTGTATTCTGATGCAAAACTGCATATTCATAAGAGATGTGGCATCTCTTCAAGACAAGGGTCAATCTACCTACCAGTAGAACCCCTGTCATAAAACATGAAGGAATGGGGGGCAATAAGAGCGTTTGTGCTGCTGACAGTTTCCTTTAAATTCAGCTACTATTTTAAGTAAAAATATAGAGCAGTGACATTACAAGACACCTGGCAGAGCAAGCAGTGGTCTCTTCTTTTCAAAGAAATCTGAAGTGGCTCATGCTTTTTCCTCTTTTCCATGGTACAGTATAGTGCTCCTGGAGATTGTAGTCTTTCCTTCGCCTTCCCAGTCAAGTCAGCCTGTAAACTGGGTCAAAGCTAAACCTGCAGCAGGAGATTTGATCATGGAGGTATTTCCTCAATGGCATCAAGCAACTTTTGTCCAAGCCATAAAAATAAAAAAAAATAGAGACAGGGTAGAGAAGAAGCAATGATTTGTAAATAGCAGTATCTTTCACAGTGCTATAGTGGGTCAGTATGTTTGACAGCAATGATCGATTTAAGCTAAACAGTGAGGAATCTCATTTGTTATGATCACAAAAGAATTAGGTGTATGAATGTTTAAAGTGTATTCTAATGGTGCCCATCACTTTATTGTACACAAGCTATATGCTCTACTTCACACAAGCTGTGTCTGTGATAAGACTTACTATCTTGTAAGTCTTCTTATCTTACTACTAAGACTAACTTAGTAGTTAGTCTATCACTAACTACTGTGTTGCCTAATGCAACACAATGACAGGCTTGGGTTTTGTCTTGGTTTCACCCAAGAGATTTCCAAGCAGAACTGCCAAAATGTATTAAGCATAAACATTAGTACTGTAAATATTCTATATAAAACATGTAGAAAACATGGTTTTCAGTGGGTTGCATGGGTGATAGTTCCTTTCTACTTAAATATAAATCTCAATTTAAGATTTCAAACTAGAGGAAGTTGAAATATGATGATATTAAATGATCTTATCTGCAATATACGTGCTGTAATGCATTTTCATCAATTGTCTGTATGATTAAAAGTTTGTAAATAAAAGTTGCCCTACGCCATCTCTGTCTCCATGGGTTAGGTTAATTCACCACTACATGTTTCATCTCTTCACAAATACAGCAATACTCACCATGGGAGTAAATGATATTTCTTATGAACCTCATGTGTTATGACTTCCATTCAGCCTTTTTCCCTGCAAGATATTTTTTTCCTTCCTTCCTCATGGCTGTACAATTTAACAACACTGATTTTTTTTTTAATATATACCACTGTAATTTCACTTTGTAAATTTGTTGTCCTCTAGTTGCTTCATGAAAAAAAAAACAACATTTGGCTTTTTAAAAAGGCCTTGTGTTGTGTGTTGATATTGCTCTTATTTACCAGATTCTGTTCGGCAGGATTATCGTCAACAAGCTTTCCTCATTCCCTCTCTTGCTGAATTGAGAACTGTTGTAGAAAAGCTTGAGCTCAGAGGGGTCGTCATCCTTCTCCTCCTCCCTGGTGCACAGACATGGGAAGTTCTGCATATACTCTTCTGAATATTTACCTTATTCATCCAGCTTGTGTTAAACCCACTTAATATTTGCCTTGAATGTCATTAGTTGTATTATTGATTTTTATATTATTTGCCTTCTCCATTTTTTATATTTGCCCATGAATTTTCTAAGTAACTTTCTTCATAGTTTGTGCTTTTTCTGCGGTTCCCCTATGACCGTTTCTTATTTGCTTGTTTGGTGAATTAGAACCAGCCTGCTCCACTGTAGAGGAAAAGGTCTGTACTATATGCACAGCTGCAAAAAAAAAGGCCATTCCTAAATTTTGTTTGAAAAGTTGAATCAATTGCCCAAAAAAAGTCAAACTCCATTATTTAAAAATGGATTGTTGGCACTCTGTGGCAAATGCTTTGCTTCTCTGGGACATAAAGTATTTTCCATGTAAGATTGCTGTGGGGGCTGGTTCCTTAGCATGTGGGGTGAATGAACACTTTATACTTTCAAGAAAGGTTTGAAGTTTTGTGTAGTCTAATCAGGTGATATGTATGGGCACAGGTCTCTATTTCATAATGTTAGGTGGGCTCTTAACAACTGCAGACCTGTTGATACGTGCTTCCAGGGATGCCTGTTTCTGCTGCTTCCAAGGACAGTGATCCAAGTCAAGCTCCCAGTCAAGTCTGTGGGTCAGATCCTGAGCTGATGGAAATGGGTGCATGTCAATGGAGGCAACCTGAGGAACTAGATTTAGGCTTTTTGTCAATGTTTTGCAATGAAGCAGAATTATAAGATACACTAAACCCACAGTCTCGTCACATACTGGAAGTGGGTGGTACTGCAGTACCCAGCTTAAATCAAAAACATTTTGAAAGAAGTTTTTCCCGTCTGTGTTTTGACAACACTTTCAGAAGTGCAGCACAAGAAATGCAACATTATGAGGAAAGATTGTTCCTACAGCTGTAGTTTCCTAACTGCAATTAAGATAGCTAGTGGCAAAAGGCAAATCTCAAAGGACTGCTGAAAAAGTGTGTAGCTTTACCGGGGGGTAAATGGAAAGAAGCTCACCCATTTTCTGAAAGCTTTGGGTTTGCTGCTTTAGTGCAAATCTTGCAGCATTTCTGCTCTGCATATGAATTTGATATGTATTGTTCTGTGTGTCCCATGTCTTTGTGTTTAATTTTGTTTTTCATTAGATCAGGAAAGAGTGTTGTGAGGGATGGGATGGGATAACTTATGTGACAGCATTTGTTATGATTCCACTGTAAAATATCTAGGTATTTTCAGTGCAGACTTAACAATAGTTAGTACAGTTCTATTGAATTCCAGCTTACGTTCACTGTTGAAACTTTGGAAAACAAACAAAACTGGAATTACTTTAGAGTTCTTAGTTCTTTTTCTATGTCAGAAGGATTATGTTTTCTATTCTGGATTGGTCCAGAAGTTAATCCATCCTAATGGTCTCAACCCGTAGCTACTTAGGAAAAACTGAGGAAGAGAGTATGTGACATGTTGTGTGCCTAAAATCTTCCCATGTGTATTGGTTTTTAGCTCTTGATAATCTGCCGAGTACTGTTTTCCTGTCTGGGTGACTGGCTGGGCCATCCTGATTAATATCCACCAATGATGAATGAGTCTAATTTCTTCAACCTATTTATAATTTGGCTTCCACAACAGAATGGAGAGTTCTGGAATTAAACTAAGTATTGCATAGGGGAGAAAAAAAATCTTGTTTGTTTTTGGCATGCTGCCAGGTAATTTTGAGACCAAGCACAAGAAATAGAAGTCTCGCAAACCTCTTAAAAACCATTTTGCAGTTGAGCTGAACCTGCCATTTTCCTAATGCTGAAGTTTCACGTAGAGGGCTCAAGACTGGTAGTCTTTCAGTCGTACCAGTAACTGGTGTTACCTAAATGTAGGGTATGCAGCCATGCTTTAAATATTGTATTTGTTTTTGCTAATTAGCTTTGACACTGTAAATATGCCTGCTTTTATAAAGGAGGGTACTCTGTTATGGTGCTGGAGGGATCCTGTGCTCTGTGGAGTTCTCGAGCGAAATCTTTAGGGGCTTGATTGTGTATCTGAAAATACTTGCACCAAATGGCAAAAAGCAATTAAAGATTCCTAACAAGCCACGCCATCCATTATGCAAGCATTGCTGTTTAATTATGCATCATCTTTTCCTCTGCCAGTTTTGCTTTCCTTCCTCAGATATCTGCTCTGGTTTAAATGGAAAAAAAAAAAAAAGTCAGGGGAGGAAATAAGTCATGTCTCTCCTTCAGGTACTGTCTGATAGATGGTACAGATTCTGTGTGTATATCTCTAGGGAATGGTGGCTGATGGTGAAAAATAAGAGCAAGTCTCAGGAAAAATTGCATGCAGTGGGTCATTGATGTATTCTTTGTACACAGCCATTTGATTACGGTCGCTACTATAATGGAGTATAATAAGACAGAGAACCCAATTAACAGTCCACCAGGAGCAGTGATGATGGTCGTTGTGTACTGTTGGGTTGGACTTACATCAGGATTTAGTCAGGCTGGAGGCTACTGCATTTACTGAATATTTTCCCTCAGTTGCAGAGATGTTGGCTTTGTTCCTTTAAAGGGGAGGAAGCAACATGAAAACCAAAAGAAAGCATGAGTGGAAGTTGTTAACAACAGCAGAGGGCTCAATTCAGTTTAATTTTGCTTGATAATTTATAATTACAAATCCCTTTTATTTAAACTCCAAATGACTCTATAGGAACAGAGAAGTATGCTACTATTAAAAAAAAACCAACACCCCCCCCAAAAAAAAACCCACCCAAAAACAAAACCAAAAAACCAAACACACACAAACCAACAAATTTCACAGTATGGGATGGCTCAGTTCTGTTGTTTCTAGGTGCCCTTGAAGTCAGAAATCTCTAGTAAAAACAATACATTTTCTGTAAAGATATATTTATGTACTTACTTGAACTGAGGTCTTGATATAGTTAGTTCACACAGATGCAGACATTTACAATGTTTATCTACTTCCTTACTGATATTTTTCAATCAAGATTGTATGTGCTAAACAAAAATTTATTTGGCGCATTCTCTTCCTCAAATGATTTGTTTCAAGAGAGATGGGCAGGTCTCTGTGACTGAAGTACTCTTTCAGGATGGAGTAGGGCTATATGTTTGGAAACAGTCATGGTGATTATTTTGGCAAGTCATGCAACTGTATTTCAAGAAGTAGGACATTGTGTCTTGTTATTGAGTAAATAAAGCAGCAAGGCCTGTGCGTTCAGGGCTGTCTCTCTGCTTTGTTTCTTGCCAGAGATACGATATTTCATGTCCACCATAATTAGGGGATGTAACAACAATCAGTCCTAGCACTCAAACTGGCTTTAGTAGCTTGTGACCTTCCCACTGACAGACTTCAGTGAGTTCACATGACCTTGCTTGTTGTAGCATTGTCAAGAGTCACAGAAAGTCCTTGTTTCATAATAGAATGAGCTTTTCAGCATGGAGCAGACAATTTTGTTGTCTTGAGCAGGACCTCGGTGTTCACTGTGGAAGTCCATCTATGGCTGACATGGCATTTCCCAAACCACTGCCTGTTTCACCCTTGTCAGCTGTGGGGATTCACACCTTCACAAAGGCAGAAACCAAAAATATTTAATTTAGACATAGGCAGACAAAAGCTAGTAAAGAAGAATCATTGCCCATTTCACCCTGGGAATGTATGTGAGCCAGGTCCTTTCACCCCCACAGAACTGTATGTACAGAAATCACGCTGCAGAATTGGGAATGAAATCTTGAATTAACTAGAAACTTAGCCTTCCCCCCTTTGTCTTCAGTTTGCTGATTTTATACTTTGTGCCATTGTTCTCTGATAAACCAAAGCTCGGCCTTATATTAGAAAATGGAGGTATTAAGGCTCAAAGTTGAAAGCATAAATTTTTGAAGTGCTAAAATAAAGCTGTATTTGCAATTTTGGTAGTTTCACAAAGTTGTAAGCAACTGAAAATAGGATCTTATAATGGGAAATGTCAGTGAACTCTAGTTGCAGTAATTATAAACTGGATTGTATATGGGTCCTTGTAAGAATAACAGCAATGGGATTAAAGAACAAATCTGCAATGGTCTCTTTGTATGGTGATAGAAAAACCCTGCTGGCTTCGTTGGTTATGTTAGCCTGTGGAGTCCATGCAAGGACTAAAACACCAGAAATGGCAATCTCATCCTTTCTCGTTTTCACAACTTCTGTTACTTACAGGAACATCTGATATAGCTTTCTGGCCCTTGCTGGAGACACTTGTTCTTTGTCATGCCCTGGAGTTGTCAGCACTGCTCAGTATGAGTTTTAGCTAGGATTGTTTTCTTTTTCTGGCAGTCAGTTTTCCTTTGTTAAGTCCTGAGCACTCTAACAGTCTCAGTCATTTCAGTGTAATTTATTCATGTTCACTTTGGTTTTCTTCCATGGAAAATTAAAACCTGCTCTCATTAACATGTCCATTACCCTCTGGAATTGTGTCCAATAAACCTTCTCTCCCACTGGGACCTCTGGTATAGCCGCATCCAAGACATACTTGCTTATTTCAGTTTTATTGCTCTTGTAAAGCTATTCTGTGTTTCTGCAGGTAGTGCTCTCATTTGGGCTGCGGAAATACTGCTTGTGTTGTCCTTTTCACTAAGTATCTTTGAAAGCAATGGTGTTTAGCAAAGATTTCTCATTCTCTTTAGCAATATGCAAGCTGCTGCTGCTTTCACAAATGGGGCTCCTCCTGTTTTAAACAGATTTACACACTCCAACTGCTACAGGACTTTGTTACAACTTCAGCCTGTATTGGGTTCAGCCTAAAAGAGCAAGCTGCAGGTGTCCTTCCTGTGGGATTTGGCAGGTTTGTAGGTTCCCTCCAAAGCATGTAACTTCGTACAAATATCAAAAGGAGTTGCCTTGGTAACAAAATCTCTAAGCCTTCATTTAATTTCAGAGGAGCAGAAGGTCATATGCCCAGTCAGCAGGGCGGTGTCAGGTACTAACAGTGTGGGGAGAGTTAGTAAGGCCAGAGGTACTTTTGTTTTTAAATGTCAAGAAAATTGAAAACTGTATGAGAAGCAAATGGTATACTTCCTTGTTGAAGATACTGGCTTTTTTTGCTTTTGTAAGGGAAGAGGAGTTGGTTTGCCAGGAAACGACCCTCTTTGCACACGTTTAATCATGCTGTAATCACAGGTGATATTATCATCAGTGTGGTCATGGGGACATGCTTTTGTGCCCCTAACAGCAAATGTAAGACAGACAGCCACTGACACCACCGGCCCAGTGTAGCCTGCGAATTACATTGAGACCAAGGAGAAGTCACAAAATTTGGACCAGACCTTTAGGTGGTCTAAACATGCTGCTCCACAAACCACGTTAAATCTACCCCACAGTACAGCATGAAAAGTTGTCCCTCACTTCTGTAAATTGTTTCCTTGCCTTTTAGTGAATTACTTTGTGTACTTGATAGCAAATGAGATTTAAAACCCCTGTTCAATTAAATGCAGCTGTTTAGAAGCAGTGTATAATGTTATTGCATAGAACAAATACAGAGACCGTGTCAAGAAGAACCCTGATGGCTCACCAAGGCACAGGTGATCAGCTCTGCACTGGTGGTGTGATGAAGTGGGCATATCTTCCTTGTTATGGCGTGGGATCCTGCTTGCAACTGCCTCTGTATGCAGAGAAGAGCAACTAAATGTGGTAGTGGCAAGCATAAGTGGACATCATAACTGTTTGAGGTTGGTCAATAGAGGTTGAGCACTCAGCTGCACAGCAGCACTGTGCAAAGAGTGAAAAAGCCCAGCTCTCTCCCATCCTTTTCTAGATTTTTTTCTGAAGTTCTGCTCTAGCCTGTATCATTCTTACAGGAGAATTAGTGAGAAGTGATTTGGAGGCCATAACTAAGCTGTATATGCACAGATAAACCAGCAAACATTGTAGGAGAAAGGTGGTAAGGGGGAGAGTGCTCTGAATGTCTCTTCTCAGTCTGCTGATCCACTCCTACCCGTCCAGTCAAACCAGAGCACTGGTATCACACTACAATTATTCTCCAAAATCCAGGTAGCTTATGTGTGCCTCCCTGCCTGGACCTGCAAAATCAGGAGAAATAGAAAGGGAGGAAAGGCCAGACTCTTTTGGAGCCATCGGTGTATCAGTGTACACATTTCTTTGGGCCATCAACATGGTATTGACGTAGCCTGCAGCCCTTTGGCTCCAGTTCCTTACCATGTCTGTCATTCTGTTTAACGAACAGAAGTGAGTGTAGTTACTATTTAACCTGCCACTGTTCGTCTGACATCATTTCTTATGAGTCATTTCCTTCCCCATGGATTTCTGACTCTCCATGTGGATTGTCAAGTATAAACACAGATTTTTGAAGGTGGCAATCAAACTTGAAACCACCTGAAGAGCAGCCAGGCAAGTTGTGGATAAGAGTCTGTGCTTCAACATCCTATTTGTTGAAGATGTTCTCACTACCTACTAACTCTGTCACCATCACATCATGGGTTGATGGCATTTGAATATGGGCAGAGCGTTTTATTCAAAAATGTTTTGCTATGAAACTGACAATTTTCTAGGTTGCATTATCCCTGAAGTCTAAATGGTGAGATGAGAAATGGTTTTGATAAGAGAACAGGCAGAAAGTATCTGTTAGTGCTAACACCTCTTCAGGTGACTGCATATTCATTCTCCTGACACTGGCTCTTGAGTCAGCTGTGACATTTAAAATGGAGAACTGGAAAATTCTGAGACAGAATGGCAGCCGTAATCACTTTAGATATGGTACAAAGAGGATTGGAAGAAGTCAATACATCATTGTGTTACTCTTGTGTTAGAACTAATTAGAAGAAGAGAGGATCAAGTGTTCCTGCTTGCTCAAAGCCCTGGTTTACTGCCCTACCAGCTGCTCTTGTCTGGTACCTTCTTTGTTGATACAGCCATGACTGAAGGAGAAAATTTTGCCCATGGAGAATTTGTGCAAGTAGTTTTCTGTGATCATGAAAATCAGGGAAAGCTCTGCTGGGTCTTGGCTCTTCTGTAATCAGGAATAAAAAGCCTCTTGTGATTCTCTCTCTTGTTCTGCAGCTTCAAGTTGTTTTGTGCAAATCCATATTGTTCTTGGCTGTTGCTTCAGCTCGGGACAGTCCTGCCCATCAGGGTAGGTTATCCCTTTTCCTCCACAGCAATTGCATGATCACTCTTGGGGAACCCTGCATGCAAAAACCTTCCTAGCATGAAACACATGTAGCTTTGAGGAACTTGCTCCATTTGAATAGGCATGGGACATGATGTAGCAATGTGAAAATTGGCATGCTGGATACTTTCACAGGGTCTTACTAACCTCACCATGCCAACAAAGGAATAAAAAGGAGCCTCAGAGTAACTGTGTACTAGGCTCCCTTAACTGGGAAATGAAAACCTTGTGCAGAGAGCAGTGTTTCAGATCACCAGGGTTTGTAAAACCACTACATGTCCTCATAATCAGGTTGAGGTTAAGTGGGAGACATGTAAGAAAAATCTGCTTGGAGATGATCATTATTTATAATCCCTTCGGTGCTGTTGTCAAAGCAGACCTATTAGGCAGCTATTGTACGTAAGAAGGGTCACTTTCTGCCACTTTGACACCTTGAACTACATGCAGTGCTGCTGTGTTTGGGGCATGAGAGAATTCTGCTCTGCAAGGCCAGCTTGATGCCTTATTATTTGTTGTAAGTTCTGCTTCGGAGGTTCCAGATAAATGCTGAATCCTGATGACCATTTTCTTTCATTTGTAAAAATAAGGAATCTGAGAGTTCAGTCTGCCTGGTTCTTAAAAAGCAGTATCCATATAGTTCATTGTCACAAGGTTGGGTTTTTTTCCCTTCTTCCCAATTTTTAATGAGACGAGCTTATATAGCACAAAATTATGCTTGGAAAGCATATTAATTCAGCTTGATTGGAGTATCATGAAAATCTTAAACTTATGTATGTAGCTAGAACTGGAAGCAAGAATTACCCAGTAGTGTTATCTTTTAATGGTTGTTTCTATTTTTGTGCTGAATTGATTTGTTTAGAATAATAGCTGAAGTCTTATGTGGTATATGGAGAAAGCATCACTGATGGTTCAGTTAGCAGACAAAGGAATAAATATTTTAATTTCTTGGAAAATTTGTTAGTTAATTTGTTTCATGCCAAACAAACATTTTGGTTTTTAGCTAGAAATAATTAAGCAGGATTGATGGCTAGTAAGTTAGCAACAGGCTGAAATGGGCTATTTGCAGAATAGCTGAGTTCACACTGAACAAAGAAGCAACATCACTGTTAAGTATCTTGATTATCTCAAGATATCTCAAGATAATCAGTTATTCATTTTCTGAAGTATTCTGCTTTTCAGAGTTTAAAACTCATGGTAGTAAGGGCAAGAAACTGAAACCTTTTTCTACAGGATGCATTGAAGATAGAGGGTTTTTGTACTGCTTATGAAATACATACACAGTTGGTGATATTGCATTTTTATTGGGTTTCAGTATATTTACAGTAATTTGTTTTCTTTTTCTCTCTGCAGATAATTCTATATCTGATGTATGATGTTTAGGTAGTCTTTTAAAAGATTTTTTTGCTAAATACTAGATTCTAGAAACTACAAGGTAAGATCTGTCTTCTTGTGCTTTTGGTGCATTTATGTTGTCTGATAAAACAACTGCTGTCTGTATGTGCAGCTATAATACAATCTTCAGTTTGGATTTTCATTGGTCAGGTATATTATTTGATTTCTGAAGATGAGCTTTAAAGATTAATTTCTTTTCATCTCCTCCATCTCAGAGATCCGTTTCTTATTATTTATCCAGCTCAGTCTTCAGGTTATTTGATAATGCAGCTGCTGGTATTTGCTCCATGAAATCAATTGTCTTCTGAAGGCAAGTGCCATGAGACCCTGTGCTGGTTGTTTTTATAATGACAATTTTCCTGTGAAAATACCAGTACACTTCTACTCAGGTTCATAAATGTATGCTACTCAGAGCTTTATACTATACAGTCATTTCCAAAGGAAAAAAAACCCAAAAACAAACGAGACCAAGCAAAGCGCTCCCCAAGTAGTGAGTAGAGCTCATTCATGTAATGATATCATTTTGAAATGGATGCTACGGAAAAACGCATGGTGTGTAACTAGCTGCCATTTCCAAATGTCATAGGAGTCTTTGCCCTTAGAGAGTGACAGCAAAGCCTGGATCAGGTTAGCTTTAAACTTAATATGGCTTGCTTTTGTGGTGTATCCAGGCTTAGAGTTGAGAGAGGGGGAATGGATTTTGATTCCATAAGTCAGTTTTCTATTAATTTTGCAAGATTGTTAATGATCTGGGTAAAATGTTTAATATACGCTTGCATATTTTTCAGCCCATATCTTTTTGTAAGACTTAATTTTCTTAATAGATTAATGAATAGCTACTGAGCCCAACTGCAATAATGTGGGCACTGAATTTCATCTAAAATGTATTGACTTACCATTTTGTGTCATGTCAAGAAACGTGCCAGATTTAAAAGAGGAGTTATCTTTTGTAAAAAGATGTAAAAGGAGATATATTAAAAGCTGATAAGGTATGTCAAGTGTGGGGCTGGGGCTGGTGCAGAGGGGCCAGAGAATAACAACATGGGATCAGAGGAAGAGATGGAAATTAAATTAACCCTCTAAATTATCCTTGTCAGTTAATCTTTACACAAACCCGCTATTCCGTTGAAAAATTAATGCCTTCCCTCACTAAAACATAAGTACCTTTATCCTGTTGAACAAAAACTATTTACAAATCAACTGGAGCCGAGCAGTCAAACCTTCCCACTGTTTTCTGCAGCACAACACCAAAAAGTATCCTGTGGCTTTTCCATATAAGAAGTGCAGTTGCTTTGATGCACAGATATGCTCTCATGTTTGACATATTAAACAAAGATGTGCCACTTTGTCTTTGCACTGGCATTCTTATCAAACTAGTAAGTACCTGGGGTCTGTATTTTTAGATAGATGTGAAGGCACAGATATGGATACAGATGCATGCAGTTACCTAATACGCATCTTCCCTGGCATCTGCATAAGAAGACTTTTCCTAATGATTTACCCTATTCCAAGAGATTTCCAGTGACTATGTAAGCCAAATTTACCAAAGCGTTCATCTTAATTTATCGGTACTAGGGGACAATGTTATGTGATGTGTGGGCTTGGACAGTGTAATATTTCCTGGATAAAGGTTTTTATTAAATAAAAGGGTTTGAGCTCTATTCCCCCTTGAGGAACTTCAGAAGAAAGCCAAAGTGTTTCTAAATCTGTTTTGCACTTACCTGAGGGACTACAGATTGCTGCCTGGCTGCATTGGGCCTGCCTCAACAAACAGCATGAGGAGCCAGTCCTTTGCTTCTCTTTGTTCCTTCACCTTTTTGAGTCATTTCTACCTACATTGAAGAAGAAATGAAAAATCCTAGTTTACAGGAGGACCTTTTGTTCTTATGCAGACCTTATTTGGGGGAGAACTTTCTAAGTCTAAAACCCTTTTGGAGATCTTCCCAGCCCTTCTCCTTTAGAAATTTCTTATCATATTGTTTGAAGATACTCTTCTTGTTTGGTATAGACCAAATCTGATGTTCGGATAGCTTGTGCAGAAATACAATCTTTCATTTAGATTGAATGTGCTTTAATAGGGTATTTTATAGGTGACTGGGTCCTCTGTTTTAAATAGGAGGCAGCCCCAAATTGTGGAATGGGTTTTGAACCCTACTGCCCCAATCGCCCCGCAGTCAGGTCTGCTCTGGCCAGCACAGCAAGAAGGGAGACTACCTGTGGAACAGCTGTTATTGGGAAGTGTGGCAGGAACGACACCTCTGACCTAACGTGTGAAGTGGGCTCCCAGGCAAATGTCATGTTGATAACATAATGCTTATTTATAGCATGCTGTACTTTTAAATCTTGCCTAGGATCAGGATGCCGATTTGCAAGCACACAGAGAATCTTGATCTAAGTTGATAAAGCAGACAAATGGATAGGAAAGGGAACAGGGAGGTAAAATATCTTTTTCTCTGTATAGGCAGAGGCAGGAGTAAAATCCCATTATTCTGAATCTCAGCACCGTGTTCTGCCCCAAGACCTGTTCTGCTGGAATCAGCTCCCTTGAGGTACCCAGCTGTCATAAATTTCAGGTCTGACCGACTTCCTGCTCATCTCCTCGCTTCTTTCCTGGGCTGGCCGAGGCACACAGGCTGTAGGTTAATTACTTCACCTTCCACAGTGGGAAACTGTGCAAGATTCCCAAGTGCTAGCAGTTTTCAGCAGCTCCCTAGATACTTGTTCCTGCCCAATACCTGACTCTAGGGCTTTTCTGCTCAATCTCTCTAATTTTCTTTAATCATATAGAGCAGTATAAGACAAAACTCAGCTTTTTTCCTTTTTTTTTTTTTTTTTTTCCTTGTTAGCGTTTCATGCTTGATTCAGGTATTTTGAAATTATGCATAGACCTCGAATCTTTTGATGACTTGGAAAGAGAGAGTAAGAGACGCAATTAAGTGTAACAAACCTTTTCCTGTAACAGAGGATGTTTTAGTTAGCCCAGCTAGGAACTGTACTTCAAGCAGCACAACAAATTAATATTTAATTGACAGCTTCTCAGGTCTGGGGGTGTATTAACTAAAAAATGTTGTGCACATCTACAGAAAAACAAGTATGTTTTCATCAAATAGCAGAGAGCTTGTAGCGTTGATGTTAGAGGCTGGTAGTTGAAATGTAAATACAGAAGTACAGTCATCCACTCCTGGGAGGAATGTGCATAAGTGGGAAAACTCAAGTAGTCTTACTCTAACCTAAGGACATTTCAGACTAGATTGCAAAAAGACAGTAGGATGCTGCAGGAAGCATGTAGAAAGGGTACTGTTTCAGCACCTTCCCCAGGGCAGATACAGGGCACAAGAAAATTGTTGGTTATATTTCTTTGCCAAGTAAAGGGAGATATGCTCCTGTGTATCTGGGATTTGACGAGTTTTGGTTGAATCCAATGTTGATGTCTGAATCCCAATAGGGATGGTCCAGCAGCTGGGGTACTATAGGGTTAAAAGATGATGTTTTCTAGATGTTCAGCTCCAGGACAAAGTAGCTCTTTCAACCCCTCTGATTTCAGGAAAGATCTGTTAATTCTGGAAGAGACTTGGCTCAAGGCCAAGTATCAAAATGTATTTACGATTTCCAGTTGGAAAAGGTCCATCCATGTCGGTACTACTAATTGCCTATTAGAGAGCAGGGACTCTATGAGCCCCAAGGAGCGGTTCTTCCTGGGATCCTTCTGGGTGTTTCCTGTAATTGCTTAGCATGCTGTCCAGTTTTCCTCTCTTTTGTGGGCTATAGACTACATGGAAATGATTTCCTCTTGGAAATACTGCATGTTGGTATTTACAGAGGGGGAAAAAATCCCCCAAATCCAAACTTACTTTATCTTCCAATTTTGTAAGGAGCTTTTCTTTCTGGCCAGCTGTAACCAAAACATAGATTTTTAGCTTCTTCCCTTGCCAATTAGTCTCTGTATTTTCATGGCTTGGGGGTTTTACTTTTTAATTCTGAATCAATGTTGCTGTCAAGAGAGTAAAATTGTGGTGTAGCTGCTCAGAGGTGTCAGGCAGCTGGTATGTCAGTGGGTAATGCAAAAGCAAGGACAATTTCTAGCTTACAGTAAATCACTGAGTGCTAACAATTTCACTAGCTAGCATTTGGCCCTTGAGAAAATGTTGTCTTCAGTCTCTTTATGCTGTCTGACAAAATAGAGTAACAAATCAGGAGTGCAAGCACGTTCGTATTCTCCACCATTAGTGGATGATGAATAAGGTGTCAGGTGAAGTTGTTTACTTGGAAAGCAAAATGGAGGAAAGCAACCCTACAAAAGGAGACAGTCCTCCAGGAGGAAGACAGTTGCTGAAGGAGAACAAAGCTGTTGTCAATTCTTTGCAAAGTATTATTTGAATTAGATTTCAGTGGCAGAAAAACTTAGATTTAAGTTGGAATTTAAAAACATACCAGATACTGGAAACTGGATAAATGTCTTCTTTGTTTATATTGATTGCTCCTCCATCACAAGGCTTAGTGTATTTCTTCTATGAGCAAGCTTTTGATAGACTGAGACATGGAGAATCTCATCAACTATTTGTTAATAGGAAGAGATCAAGGAAATATTAAATATGGTGCAGGGAGAGGTTTGGTAGTGCAGGAATTTTCGTCTAAAGCTGGACTGAAACAATTTTCATATAAGAATTAGAGCTGAACTATCTCTTCATGCAGAAGGGGAAACCTTGAGCTCTCTAGAGATTAAATCTACGGAGGGTTATACGGTCTGGATGGTTTGCTGTATTAGTCTCTTTTTCAACTCTAGTCTAGTAATTTAAATGTGGTCTAACTAAAAGTACAGCCCTACTAAAATAAACATAAAAGAAGTTTTACCCCTTCCAGAAGCTTTTTTTTCTTTGGGCACAATAGTCTTCAATTTCTACTTTAATTATGTTGAGTTATGTTTTATTTAATGTTAAAAACATTTATTGAGTTCTTCCGGAGCTGGTTGTGTATCGCTGCTTAAAAAAATAGACGTTTATACAAGAACTAAAATTATTTTCTGACTGGTTGATTGGATCATTGCAATTAGGTTAGACCTATTGTGTACACAGAGAGGTTAGACTCACATCTGCTTGATACTGTTTTTAAAGCATCAGCAGTGAGCATACCTGAAAACATTTATTATTGCCAGGATAGTTTCAGAGAGCTGTAACTGACAGTTGGGGGTTGCTGAGCTGATTACCTGGAGCATTAATATATTGCCATCCCTCAGCCCAACCTTTGCACTAAGCCAGAATAGCATTACTGTTTCATGAGATAAACCTGATAGCAAAACATTCTGAATACAGATTGAGTAGCAGAGAAATGAGAGAAGCTGTTTGGGTCAGATCCTGAGCCACCATAAATTGGCCCCACTGGGCCATGGAGGTGTGCTGCATTTTGACAGTGTTCCTTTGGGAGCTTCCCATCTGACAGCTGCAGATGAGGAAAGCTGTTTTCTCTAACTGTAGGCTGCAGATTAAGAACAGCAAAATGTTCCCCCTACTTATTTGAGGCCAGAGGCATGGGGAGTCAAGCACGGGAAATCAATTCCAGATGCAGAATTGCTGTTTACGGTGGGAGAGAACTGTGGCTGCGCCTCACCTCTCCAGTTCCCTCCGAAGAGTCCACCAAGGCCTGACATCTCTGTCAGCCCTTCCTCTTTTGCTAGTCAATTCCTGTGACAGAAGTAGCCCAGCACAGCCTGGCCTCCATAACCTTTCAGCACGTGATGAGAGGACATTAGATCCAAACCTGGCTGCTTACCTAAGTGCAGGAACAGCTTTGAGGGTCCATTCAGGCACCACAGGAATGCAACAGCAGGCCCAGTTGAGACAGTGTGTCTAAACCCATGATGGTCCCTGCACAGCGCAGACAGCTCTTCCACTTTTTCAGCTCCGTGGCTTTCTTTTCATAGCAGATGCACTTTCAGTCATCTTTGCATCAGTAACACAAGCTCCAAAGGCAGTTTGAACGATAGGGAGCTGCTTCAACATATTTCTTCCTTACAAGGCAGTTGTGAAATTTTCATTAGTTGTAGACACAACAGAAAAGATTTTATCATCTGGGAGATTAATTGTACCTCACAGGGACCAGCATCATGCTTTACCTAAGCTCATCCAGGCAGGGAACAAAACCTGCTATGCTTGTTGCCTGAACCTAACCCTAACAGAAACAGCTCTATTGTATCACAGCACCAAGGATAAAGACTAAACCTTATCAAGAAAGCTATAACTCTTGTAAATATTAACCCATTTCGCTCAGAGGCAAGAGCCTCTGGTGGTTTGAAACTCCTAGAATAAAATAATTGAAATCCCATGGTGCAGGCTGAACAGGAAACCAATTTTTGAACAGGCTTTAGCAGTGAAAGAGGTACCTATTTTCCTGATTTTAATTTAGAGGTTGGGTAACTAGAAGTGAGGCAGAAAATGTAAATATTTTTTCCTGCAGTTTTTATCCTTTGAAATTAAAATACACCTGGCTCTAGCAGATGTCTCTGTAACTGTCAAGGAGGCAAATACGGCATTTTCAGAATGGATTAGAGGGACAAGGCATGTTGAAAGGCACCTGGGTAAATTGCACGGAGAACCAAGTAGGTGCTGAACTCTTACTGAAACTTGAAAGGAGTAAGACTTGTATTTGTGCTATGGAAAATCCTTCATTCAGTCTTCAGGTCTCATTCACACAGAGCAGCGTGGGCTTTTTCCTTATGCATTGTTTTTAAACCTACTTCTTTCAAAGGAAGACTCCTACGTTGGAAAAAGGGATGCACGCTACTTTAGACTGCATCCAGCAAGGGACCTGGGGAAAGAGAAGTTGGCCTGGCAGCCTTCTGACGTGCTCAGGTGGAACCCATGTCCTGTAAAGGCCATGGGGAGAGCTTGGTGTTTGAGAAGAAACTTTCATCCTAATACAAACCAGATAATAAGATTTAAAAAGAGGTGGCATGAATTGTGAATCTGTTCGAGAACAAAAGTGAAAAACAAAAAGCTTTATGGCACCCTTTCTTGGTAGCTATTTTAATTCTGTCAGCCTGCATGCTCTTTTCCTGCTACCCCACTTAATTATGTGCATTTTGCTTTTGCTGATGAACCTGCAGGTTTAGGATGAAAACAGTTTGCAGCTGATTAAGGACGGTGTGCCTAGCAAATTCTTGCTAATCTCTCTTATTGTGCCCTTCATAAAAATGGCCGTCACAGTATAAATCCTAGTTTAAATCAATACCTGCAAGTGCTAATCTCTGAAGAGGAAAATATCAAATACCTCCTGCTGTGTGCAAGGACTCAAATTGTATGGCATCAAACATTAAGGGCTACCTAAACTGTTCACTTTTTTTTTTTTTTTGCCTTTGCCCTATACTTTGTACTTTCTTTTCTAGCACTCCTTATGTCATTAACCACTCCCACACAAACAGTGCCTTAATGGTGATGGGCATCATGAGATATGACTTACAGTACAACATTGTAATTTCTCGCCCTGTGGTGGAGCCAGCAGCGCTCCTAGCTCTCACCCAGGTGTAATGTCTTGGACAGTGCCTTGAGCTCTGAGGTCAGCCTTCTTCCTTATTCATGGAACCCCTTCTGAGAAATGTTTGTAAAAGCTCTGAATGTTAGTTTTATTTTAAGTGCAACGTAGCACTTGAGGTGACCAGTGCTAGGAATCCTGGGGCAAAAATCAGTGGTAAATTTAGTCTTGGGTTTGGGACCCTAAACCCAGATTTAAAACTTACAGTCAGCATCCTATCCCATGCCCATGGATACTTTTCTTGCTGATTAATGTTAGGACACACAGCAGTTCCAAAAGCCTTGTTTTTTGCTCAAAAGTGCCAGAGGGTAAAAGCAAATAAGTAAATTGTAAGATTGAAAGATCACTTAGAAATGAGAACATAGTGTGTTTCAAGGTAAAAAAGGCTTTACCTGCCCACTCTGCATCTGTTCCATCTCTGCAGAAGTATGTGCTCTGGTTTTTAAATTACAATTATTGGTTAGAGCCTTTTAGCTCATAAAACTGTTTCAGAATGCAGAGAGAATTTCTGCTTTCACTGACATCCTTGGTCCTCTTTGAAAGGCAAGCTGCTCATGAATCTTGGTGCATTTGGGACCCTAGTTCTAGGAAGTACTTGAAATCATAGCTTGTTTCATGACTGAGATTAGCAAACTAATAAAGACAGAAACTCTGTATGTATTTTTTACAACTTTTAGCAATTTGATGTCTTTTATATGTATATATAAAGTACATACATACCTGAATTTTGTTTCTCATTGCATTAGTTCTGTTGCTAAAATACCGAGCCAAATTTTGGAAATCCTTACTCTCATTACATCCTTAGACAAAAACATCACTGACACTATCTCAGCCCAAGGAAGAGCCCAGGAATACCGTCGTGAGCATCTTCAGATACGTCTAAGTGCTCTGTTTCTTAGTTTCAGACAGCAGCTTCTGAAACATGTTCTAGAAGCTCTTCAAACACAAGCAGCAGTGAGTGTGTCAGGCAGGAGTAGTTAGAGCTGGGGAATCCCTGTAATCTTGAGAAACAAATTAAGTATTAACAGATCAGAGTCTACAGCTGCACTAGGTGAAAGGCTTCCTAGAAACGGACACATGAGTTTGGGTTGTGTTCCCTTAGCCGTGGAACAGCACGAGAGAAGTCTGGCTGCTAGAAAAGAGGCACAGTATTTCCAAATGGGCATCTGCAGATAGCCCAGGAATGATGGGGTCTGTGGAACTAACTCTTAGGTGTTTTCATGGTCTAGGGAGAGCTCCCCTCAGATGAGAAGTTTATTCTCCTGAGGATTTTTCTGTGTGTTTTCCAACAAAAGCTGCTTTAAACTGTCATCTTTGAGGAAGTGCCCTTGGATTGTGCATACCCGCACTGATTTCCTCGGGTAAAAATACAGTCAGAAAGAGCAAATCTAACAGCCCTCATCTTTTCACAGCTCTGCAGCTGGGAGGGCTGCCACTGTTCTGTCATATCACAAAAAAAAGCTGTAGTTTTTCTGCTTTATGGAAACTTTTGGATGCCAGGAGCGAAGTAAGTGTTGGAGAAATAACACAGGCTTATGAGTAGAAAATTTGCACTTTTACACCTAAGACAGCTACTGCCAAATTCTGTTCATATGAACAGTCCTGCTGGGGGAACACCAGGTTTGTATGAAAGCAGCCTTCAGGGCACAGCCTGCTTTAGAAATGTTTACTACCACATAAAAACAGTGCAGAACTTCAGTCTGTTCTGCCTCCTTTGTGTCAGTGGAATTTGTGTTGACCTCAGTAGGACTTGTGTTGTCTGATGAGGCTGAAGCTGCACCTTTCGTTTTCCTGGAATGAGGTCATTTAGTTCATTTTAAGGGATGAAAGCATCTCACACCTCAACATTTTCATATTGCAACAAAAAAACCCAAAACGTAATTCAAGTAATCTCTCAGGAATTTGGTTGGTGAATCTAGTAGGCGGATTGAACCTTACTGTGGCTGCAGGGAACTGCATGATAAATCAACAACCGTTCACTGGTTGGATTTGTTTGCAGAGACTTAAAGACATGCTGTAATGGTGCAGTACTGAAAAGGTGCTGCTTTCTAGCCCTTAGAGCTTTGCAGAGAGCTCTCTAGCTGATTATTTAGAGTTGTTCTCAGGTGCTTTGCAAGATGCTATGTCAAATATGAGAATCAATAGCTATGGAGATGAACATGTAGGCTACAGGGCAGATGTACCAGAAATGCAAGCTGTTGCAGGGAAGCTGCTTGGAAGGAGGCAGACAGGCAGTGGGTTTGCCATGACAAAGAAAAGTATGTCTCATTCATGTATCTGCTCACCTTTCTTATTTCTCATAGCAGGTTCTCCCAGTGTTCTGTTTGGGCTTTGCACATCTTTAGCCCCCATCTCTTCCCTAGGTGTCTCCTTTCATATCATCTTTGTTTTGTATATTGTCTTTGGTTTATCCACCTTCCACTTCTTTCCCTCCTCCATCCTCCCCTGCATTCCCATTGCCTTCCCTCCCTGCTTTTCTTTCCCTCAGTCTCATGTGCTCTTTTGCTTCAGCCCCCTTATTTTGCTATCCTACAACATTCTTCCGTCTCTACATTTTCCTGGGCAGCGTGTAAGGGCCAGCTGGTAGGGTGCAATCACCCTGGCCACATCCAAATGGGAGCAGGGCTGCAGCTTCTTGAGACCTTAAAACCACAACATCCTCCAGGTACTCCTTGGGTCTGAGAAGGGAGAGGACCAGCACATGGTCCCTCCCGCACTGAACTGATCGAGGCAGTGTTGAGAAGGGCAGCTCAGAAGGGAGCTGCCTCTCAGTTTCTTCTTCAGGGAGCCTCTGAGACTGGCATCCTTCCCAGGGAGGCCCTCAAGGCACAAGAAGTACCTGAGCTGTTATATTCATATCAAGGCCTTGCCCAGGAGCACTTGGGTCTCCTGTATCATTTTGTAGAGAAAGTCAGGTCAAGACTTACTCACCATATATTTTGGGATTTTTGCCTCCAGTCATCTTTGGTCTAATGTAGTCAGAACTGGTGAAGTTTCATACAAAAGGTACAGGTGTTATTCTGCCAGAGGGATGTGTACTACAGAACATGCCTCAGGAACAAAGGGTTAGTACATTGTGTTGGAAACCGCCCTTGCTGTTGGAGAGTTTCTGTAGTCTGAAAAAAATCAGCTGCCATGTTTGGCATTTGCTCAACCCACAGAACTTGGTTATTATCTAGCATGAGCTTGTAATTTATTCATTAGCTGCCAAGCCCTGCTGATAGACTTATCAGAAATCTATCACCCTTTGATAAAATGCTTAGTCTTAGCTCTTTGCCTTTCTTCATTGTGTAGTCACAGCAAATGTTTTAATTGTAATAGGGGAAAAATGAAGTTTAACAATTTATTTTTTTTTTTGTAAATTCACAAGGGGAAAAAAATATGTGGATTACTTCCTGTGTTTTCTTCTTGAAGAAAATTGCCTTATATAAGCCCTGCCTTTTTGTTTTTTCCATTTATTTATTTATTTTAAAAGAAGCATTGGTACGAAGAACTGGGAGTGTTCTACCAGGTTAGCAATTTCAGTCCCGTCTTACTAAATGCACCACATTGCAACCTTTTCCATAAGCTTAGCAAGCTATATCTTAAAACCTATTTCTCTAGCCAGAAAACCTCAATCCTTTAATGCTTTTCTTTTAATGCTTAGTCTTTTAGTTTCCAGTGTAATCATGCCTCAGTTTGGATTATTAATACCCATTTGTTCTTATAACAATACTGTACCTGGTTTTAAGTGTCATTACCTTGTCAGTGCTTTCCCCTAAGTGTGTTTTTTGTGATTCTGTAACTGTGATTTTTCCGAGCAGCTCTAACCCTTCTCTTCTGTTGCTTTGATTGGGTGGAAAAAAAAAAATACCAGCTGGACTTTGCAGCCTTTGGGCTGACTCTTGGTTCCCATGACTGTTCCCATTTTTTTGTTGTGGATTTTTCCTTTAAATATCTACAGCAGTTTTGATCTTCCTTAAATCTGAGTGACCAGAATTGTTCACATTATTCCAAATATTCCCAGTGCAAATCATCAAATTCTTGACTAAAGAGAGAGACCTTGCTTTTGTCAGAAATGTTAGGTAACTAATAATTACCAATGACTATCAGCAGAAAGATAGCTAATAAATACTTCAATCTCAGATGCTCTTTCATTTTAACTTTGCAGCAAATACTGATTTTAAGATACAATTTCCTTTAGATATGCATGAGTAGTTCCTATAATGTTATAATTATGTCTTCTTTCCAGAAGGCATTCTTCCTTCTAGCATTTGCCTGATTTGACTTTGTACATTCAATAAAAGAATTTCAGAGCTGGCAGCCAAATCCTTGGAGGTCAAGAAAACTGCAATAAGACCATGTGCCTGTAGTCACAAAACTGTCCTCCTCTCTGGCTGTCATGAGTGCCAGCTCACAGCCCACTCCTGCTTTGATTTCCCAGTGACCTTTCATTTCAGTGCTCAGCCCTGTTGAGACTCTCATGAGGGATGCTACAGAAATGGATGCAGTCGCTTCCTGAGCAGAGAAATGCCAGACCTCAAACAGGCAGCTGAGGAGGGCAGGGGATAAATGATTCTGAGTGGTCTGTTCTTGGGAAGGAAAAGCTTGGTTTTCTGCAAAAAAGTTAGAGTCCCTGTAGATTCTGGTCAGTTGCTTCTGGAGTGAGGAAATGTGGGGTTTTGCATTTCCTCATAATTTTTCATGCAAATGTTCCAATACTGGAACATTTTAATGCATGATTAAATGCATGATTAAATTGAAGATGTTTAATGTATATAAATGCCCCCATTTTGTAGGTAAGTGCAACACTGGAAGTGAGTAGCAGACCTGAGGGGGAATTCATCCTCTGAATTTACATATTTGATCCACGGAGCTCACTGCCTTTGAGGGCATGCTATCATCACACAGGTTTTCCTTTTTAAACCCTATCATCATCAACCATCATGTATATGTGGGTAGTTTATTGAGATGACTAATATATTAATAGTAATCACTGTTCATTTTTAATGTTAAGACTGCTCAGTTATTCCTAGATGGCATAACGGGTACGCTCAGCCCATGTCTATACAGCAGTGTCAAGCTATGATAGTCACCTGTTAACCAGGCTGATTCATTGTATGATTTTCAAAGCACATACAAATTAATTTCATTGGTCCACCTGCACTGGGCTATTTCAGGATGAAATGGTACATGCAAGGCAGCAGGAGTGGAAATGAGATGTTAAGCAGTGGCTGGCATTTGCTGGATTGGATGGAAGTGAAAAGAACAAACAAACAAACAAAAATTCCTAGACACTTCATGAAGGAGGGGCTGTTTTCTGGCTGTACCTGTCAGGGAATATCTTTAAGAAAAGAAGGGAGAGAAGGAGGGCTGTTGTGCTGGGACATCAGTGGTGTCTCTCAGGCAAGCAGCACACCAGCACTGTGCCATGCACCTTGGGCTGAGAGTGCAGCACACAGCTCTTCCTGCTTCCACTTCATGGTTCAGAATCTGATTTATAGACATTTTCTTGAGAGCCAGCATAACTCAGGCTGATTTTATCCAAGCTGTTTCTAAACTGATTCAGCTAAACTGCTAAATATTTTTTCTCCATTATTTTTTTCCTAATATGTATTTATATGTATGTTTTTTCTTAATATGTATTCAAGGCCTTTGTAGATTAAAGACAATAGTTACCATTTGTGCTAAGCTGCTTTCATCCCTAGAGCTCAAGTGCTTTGCAAGGGTGAGTAAGTGTTATAAATCTGATTGAATAGTTACACATGCCCAGTTGCAAAGACCTGAAGCAATTGTTGGAGAACCTAGTGAATGAAACCCAGGCTGTACGGGCCCAGAGAAGAGGGAAAGCTGTCTCTTGCCTCTGGGAGCTCCAGGACGGTCACATGTGTGTTTATCAGAGTGAGGAGGCACATAAGGAGGATCATAAAGGAAATAAAGATTGTTTTATAACAATTCTTACACTTCTGGAAATTAACTCTGTATAGTATTGAAACTGAAAATAACTATTCTTTTGACTGATGGAAAAGCAGTCTACTTTTCCTTTACTGAAAAGCACTCTTTCTTTGTCCTGAAATGGTTTCAAAGGAACTGGAATGGCCATGTGACTGTTACATAGAATCTCATTCCTAGGATAAAATATGTTGAACATGGGCATTGCTGGTCAAAAAGTGACTCTGACCTCTTGGCATTGCTCTAAGCTCAGGAAAAAGGGAAGGGTCATTGCTGCTGACTTAATTAAATCGATTTGTTGAAACAGAGGCAAACACGAATCAGGTTGTCAAATTCGTAAAGCAGATAGTGCCACCCAGGCCAAAGAATACATTTTCTTAAATGCTCTGTCTTGAAAAGGAAGAAGAAAAATCTAGCAATGGAACTGGGGCTGTAGCTGTTAAGGTAGTAAATATGCAGGGATTTCTCATGCAAGGGGCTGAATGTCCTCACTTGTTGTCTCTCAAATATAGATGTGGAAGGATCATGATTTCTTAGCTCATGCCTGAGGTCTTCAGCTAACAGTGAGGAGTTCCAAGCTCTAGTCCCTTTTCCAAGACTTTGCAATATTTCTTATCCAGTGACTCCTGAGTATGAAGTGCATAAACAGTCTTTTTGTCATGTCTGTGCTTTAGGTAACTACAGACTAGGGGATTTCAGGACTGTGTTTCTGGGCATGGCTAAATTTTACCTCCTTGGAGCTTTAAGCCTTCTTTGGGGTTTGGTACCATTGCACTTTGCATCGTAAGCCTTAGACACAATACCTAGAACTTAGTTATCAGAGTCAGATTTTTAGTAGTTTCCAAAATTTAATTGGACACAAATTTTTTGCTAAGGTTATTTCAAAATGGAGGTTTGAGTTCTTGTATCACTTCTATGCTGCTGAAAACTGTATTCAGGTTTAGAGATAATACTGATGTTAATCCTTTCTTACTCCTTTATTTCACAACTTTTAAACTTTTTTTTTTTTCCTAATTCCATGGGCTAATGAGTCAACCCAGTGGTGCAGTGAATTGGCAAAAAGCCCTGGCCTTACAGCTGTTGTACAAAACATGTACGTAACCAACTGTATTGTCCCTGATGGAAAGGTTTGTGGGAGTGAATTGTGGAAGGTGGGAGCTATCAGAGGGGGCTGAGGTTATTTTATAAATGCTGCTGAGTAGGCTTAGGCTTTGGGTTGGAGTAATTGAACATTCTGGTTATGGACTGTGTTTATTTCTACAGTACTAAACAGACTTGAGGCCAAAGTTAGAATGCAATCTCTTACTATATAGTTTTGCTTTGTGTTTGTATGCACATTTTGAGTGGCACAGCTGGTGCCATCTCAGTGAAACTTGTGTGTTTCACCAGCTGTTAGAATATTACCCATACAGTAAAGAGCTCAGAAGAGGGGCACTGAAAGATTTAGAGCAATGCCACCTAGTGATAAAATATAATCTGAAGTCAATTTTAATTTTACAGGCTTTAAGATGCTTATTTATTCCTTTACTACACTCTTTGGCAATTCCTCTTGTTAGCATTTAACTTGGACACCAAAAATGCCCTGAGGCATAGTTAGAGCTTTTGCTCAGCAGCAGCTTGGATTTGTACACGTGGCACGTAGCCCATCAAGAGCAGCAGGTAATGCTGACCAGGACGAGCCCTCTTGCCTCAGTTCTTTTCTCCTGTCTTATTCCAGTTAGTGGCTGAGTGCTGGTGCCACTACTTAGCAGGAGGGAATGCATCTGAATCTGACGATTTTTTAGCCTTTGATGCCTGATAGTGAATCTCTGCCCCCGCCCCCCCCCACAACAGCTGCTTCAATAAAGTGACCATCTGTTCCTTATTAAAAAATAAAAAACAAAAGAAATCTTTTATTTGGTGCTTAATGCTATTCAGTGCTTAAAGTTATTCAGCCTATATCAATTAAATGTAGGGTGTACTTTGTCCCACATTTCAGCAATAATCACACTGAGGAGTCTGTATCAAAGATACAAGAGTGTGATTTGATGAGGTCTGTGATTGTTGCATAGCAAATAGAACACTGCAGGCTTTTCGTTCCCTTTACCAGGGTTCATTTTTTCTGGTTTTCATATTTCTTTCCATTATTATATTTCCTGGTAACGCAAATGGTTATTCGATATCTACAATGCATTTACTGTGACCCTTTAATAGTCAAAATTATTTGCACTGTTCTGTATTTTGCACTTCCATAAGAAGGCTGAATTTATATATTTCCTGCTGAGAATATTTTTGTCTTTTGATGCCCTTCATGATGTGATGAACCTGCTGCTTCATTTCCTCATGCAAGGTATCACTGGCTCAGAAGGATGGCTCCTGAGAGTAACCCAAACAGGATATGGCTAAAAGAACCTGCCAAAACAAACCTTTGGGCAAATATTAATGCACATTTGGGGCAGGGGGCAGATGTTTTTTTGTTTTGATGTTTTTAAACTAGTGGTCTGTGACTTCTATAAGACCACCGTCCTATCATATCTATTAGGTGAAATACATGTACAAAGGCAAACGTGTCTTTAAGACCAAACCTTTTGTTTCCTTTCCCATCTAAACTCCTTTGTCTTGAATTTGAAACTGTTGATTTCAAATGAAGTGTCAGCCTCTCCTCTTTCTTTGGCACTGTTGTAGTCTCTTCTCTGAAGTGAAATTCAAACAGAAAATTTGCTGTATCCCAAGTCCTCCCTTTGGATGCTGATGTAGCTTTGCTCCCACTGAGAGGTACAGGTTGCAAAGAACTAAAAATTATTGAGCAGTCTTTTGAAGGACTCCCCCACCTTGAAGCCAGCACAGTAGTTCTGACGGAAAATAGGTTCTTACTCCTTAAAATCTGATTGTGTAGCAGAGTAAAAACAAAACCAAAATCAGACCCAAACCAAAAGCCAAACTAAACTAAACTTCAGTTTTGCTATACCAAAGTGTTTACTGAAGACTTGAACTCTCCTCTGCTCCTTACGGCTTCTTTATTTTCTACAAATAAAAGTGATATGTTTTTTCCTAATGATTTATTTTCTCATATTTTTTCCTTTTTTCTTACACTGTCAGAATTGACTTTTTGTTTTTCAATTATGAATGTGCAGTGGCTTTTTGGTAATCGTTTAGGAAGCCATGATACTGCTCAGTGTGACAAGATGTGTATATACACTTTGTAATGATTTGAAAAAGGACAGCACTATTGAAAAGAAAGTGTAGGAATAGACGTGTTTGTTTTCATGGTAAAAATCCAAACAAAATTATTTCTGCCAGGGGAGAATTTCAAAGAATAGATAGGCTTCATCATCCACCTCCCATTGAATTTCAGTAGGCTTTGTATGGCCTGCCTTTTAGAAAATCCTCCATTTTTCTTTATAGAAGGCTGTTTATTGTTGTTGTCTACAGCACAGCATTCTGAACCTCAGACTGGAATGAGGTTTCATTGTGCAAACAGTCTTAGTAATCATTATACGAGGTGTATGTGAAGTGGAGGGAAAAATCCAAGCGTTTATTTCTCCCTGTGTCCTTCCCCATAACTAATCTGTCTCTTCTGTGCTGGCCGTGGCCTCTAGCAAACAGCTTTTTGTGGCATGGTTAGTGACAGAGGGCTGGGCTGGTGGGTGGTGGCAGCCGACACTCAAAGCTACCATGCTGGGATGTGGCACACTGAGCCTCCCAATGCCCAAGCAGGTATCTGAAGAAGACTGCAGCATCCTCTGAGCTCTGTGCCCCAGTTTTTATCCTGTGTCAGCATCCCAGGTCCAGTGCCTCCACACAAGGAGTGTGAGAAGGTCACTGGTTGCAAGGGGAAAGGTTTTTAGGCAGAACCTGGGAATGAGACAGCTGAACGTGAATGAGACAAAATCTAAAGGTAGCTACGCACAGATCTTGAAGGAAATGAATGCCTTAATAGGGGTAAATATCTCTTAACTTAATACTGTTACTCTGGCATGATGCTTTAAACTATTATGGGGTGGGGGTGTGTTCTGTTTTTTTATAGTAAAGATTAAAACTATTTTTAATTCCTGATGACTTGAAGGAAAAGCTGCGGGTTTGCAGCCTTTTCCAGGGTGGGAGGTGAACTGCAGGTATGTGAAATTGGTACAAGAAAGAGCACAGACAATTTCACCTCGGTCATCTATCAAGGTACCTAACTGTGGCAGTACTTGGCAGCTGAATTACAAAAAAAGTGATCTAGGCAGCCCAGCAGACACGGTGAAGACACTTTTCCTGTCTTTGCCTCTACTTTTCAATAGGCTGCAAGGCTTTAATTTGAAATGGAAAATACAGAAATTTTGTAAGTTTGTTCCATCAAAATGATATATACACAGTGAAGTCTTGAAATGTTTACTGTCCTGTAAACAAGGAGAACAAAGTTAGTACTGGAAGCATTTAATTTACCTTTTAGAAACTTGGAATCTCAAAGATAATGTCAAAAGAAACCTACACTTACCTGAATACATGGTACCACATCTCTAATTTATGGAAACGTAACTTAAGTCTGCCCATAGAGAGATTTCAGCTCAGATAGGAGCAACTTCTTGTTTTATAAATTATTTTTCTGTGATCATACCACTGCCTTTTTTTTTTTTTTTTTAGCATTTGAGTTTGGGAAAAAAGGCTTTTCTTAGTTTTTGTTCTTGATGAGAAGCAATGCCTGAAATTTTAATACATGGAAATTTAAAAAAAAATTCTGAAAACATATCTTTATTTCATACTGATGATGCTAACTAGTGAGATTAAAATTATTAAACATTCTATGGGGAACATACATTTGAACGAAATCAAAAATGAAATGGACAAGAGTAGAACCAAAACTTTTCAACGTTGTTTAATTAGGAATCAAACACCTGAGTTTTACCCAACAAAATTGTCATGGAAACTGTCAACGCTGCATATAGGTTTTGATTGCAATAAACTGCATTTTTGGTGGACAGCTGTTTTGTCCCATGTTTCAGCCAAACATTCACAATTAATGCTCCACCAGAATTGAAGAGCTCATTATTAGTTGTGCCACATCTGTATATTCTCACCTATTTCTCTTTATCAAAGAGATGAACAATTACGAGGACCCAGAAAGTTGAATGAACCGCAGATACAGCTCCCTTCCCCAGCTTCCCTGAGCCCCTCTGTAATCCACTTGGAACACAGTTGGGAGCTTTTCGAGGCAAACAGTTAGATCTAGTAATTCATGAAAGTTTTATCACACATGTAGGTGGATTTCTTGGAGACCATCTTGCTGGATCTTTAGATGTTCCACTTTCAGTCTTTCCTCTGATGTATGATCTTTGTCCCTAACTCCACCTGTCCAGCCATTTGCCTTTGGCCCAGTCACTCCTGTGGGTCACCAATGTCTTTTTACCTTGAATTTCTTCTGTCCTTTTCCCTTAAGTCTGCCGCTATTGTTGGGTTTTGGCTTGGTTTTTATGCTAGTATTTCCAGGCCTCGCTTAGGAGCTTTCTTTCACCCATTGTTCTAAAATGTTACCGAGAGCATCTGCTCCAAACTGACACTACTGAGCAATTCTAGTTCTCTAATGTCATTTGCACAGGCCTCATTTTCCAGACAGATTTGGTCTTCAGCAAAGAACTCAGTAGCATAAAACGCAAACAAGCCTGGTAAATGTGTCTAGCATGTCCTTTTAATATAAATGAGCTGCATATTTTCATTACTTTTAGCACCTCTCTGCCATGGCTGCCCAAGCTGAACATTTGCCTATGTGGGTATTAAACAGTGGCTAAGAGTCAGATTCAGGAAACAACTTCAGTACATGGGTAATCATATTCCCATTTAGCAAACACACGTACATGCTGTAGCCCCAGTGAAATCCAGGAGGCTTTCAGCACGAGCTAACCTTAAGCATATTCAGATGCTTATTTAAACAGGCTCTTCTTTCAAGAGCTTTTTTATTTTTCTGTTTTGTGAACCTGTATTTTACATGTAGGTCATTTCTCTCTGTCCATTTCAGATCGTAAACTCATAAAGTAACCATGGGAGACTGCTTTGACTGGTTATCCCAACAGTTTTCACTTTCTGCTTGTCAGACACCATGTTGTTTACCAGCCCCTCTGTTGTTCCTTATGTCTGGAGGTAATAAATGAAAGAAAACACAAACTGCTTGAGGAGGAAATGACACCTTTCCTCCTCCCGTCCTCTTTGCTCAGCCCAGCTAGCCTGCAGTCAATGGATGCTGAAAACAAATTCTTACACTCTTCTTTTTCACTCTTTGCATTATCGTGTCACTAAATTAGTACATACGGTTCTCGTTCACTCTGACACTTGGCAGTATAACACTTGTATGGATAAACGTGTGCTGGGAGGATTCTGCCTGGAACTTTAAGTAACCAGAAACTGTGGATTAGGCTTCCAGTCTTCAAGTGTCCTTCAAGCTTGAAAGGTCCACGCAGTCCCACACAGTGAAATACTTCATCTTAGTTCTTAATTCCTGTGCCTGCTGAATGCCAGCCTTCCTGGGTTCATGTGTCTTAGATATGAAGCGGTGCCTGCTCTATCCCTCTCTCCTCATTAATTGCATTTAATATAACATGTAGCAGATCAGGAGCCATGTGCCTGTAAATAATGCTAATAATGCATTGTTAATACATTTGTCACAGCAATAAAATATTTCAGTAGCATAAAGCAATTAAAATGTTCAGGCAAGTATTTTAAATAGGGCAAATGATCTTGAAATCATCTAAGATAGCTGTATCCCAAGCTCTTTAACCTAGAACCTCCACACAGAAACACTGGTTTTTCTTGGCTTCGTCAGTTTGCTGCAATAACTCATACTTCCATCCATCTTTTCATCATTGTGCTCAAACGGCCTGGATTTGTTTCATGAAAACCCTCTTTAGGGCAGTCATGGCTGATTTGGCAATCAGTCCAAAGTGGAGCAATAGTAGCTGTTCTCTCTCTGAACTCATTTACTGTGGTTTCTGCTTTGCTTTTCGCTTACCCCATGATGCTCAATATTGAAACAAATGCGTTTACAGCTTGCTCTTATACACTGTTACAAGATGATCCACAACAAGGTTGATAAATAGATGCACCTTTAGAGTGCTTGTTCTTGAATCTTTCTGAAGTGACTTTTATCCTGTAGCTGAAGTGGGTCAACTCATAGCGGTGAGCTGGTCCACTCAGCCAACTCATAGCGGTGAGCTGGTCCACTCAGCCAACTCGTAGCGGTGAGCTGGTCCACTCAGCCAACTCACGGTGGCGAGCTGGTCCACTTAACCGCTATGGCAGTTCCTGATAGCATTTCACTCCATTCCTTTCATACTGTATATCCATTTACACAGGTTCTCTGGTGTTCTTGATATGCAGAGAATATAAAGCTCCAGTTCTTGCTTTTATTGCTTTTTCATTCTCTGCCTTAGCAATTGCTAAACAAGGTTATCAAATGCTGTTTCACTTTCTTTCAATGTGGACTTTACTATGCATCCAATTCTTGCCTTTTGAAATCTCTTCTTATACCTTTTTAGTCCCATTTCTGTTGCTCCAAATATAGGTATTGTCTTTGAGCCTGTTTCAGAGTCTACTTAAAGCATGGTTGTATGCTCACTTCACAGCTTCAGAAAGATCGGTTTAAGGGAGACTCAGACTTGCGCAAAAGGGTGCTCGTGTATTTTGTAGTCTCAGAGCACATGAAATTTGACTATTGCAATATTCTGTTTCCAGCTTTTCAGAATGTTGCTGCTCCTGCTCCTGCTCGAATGATCAATTTAAAGATGAAAGCAATTTAAATCTTGTACTTAGGCCTTGGTTGACTGCCACAACAAGGAAACTAGTTCTTACAACTTCCTCTGATATACTGGTCTCTTGCCATGCTACTACCATCCTGTGTGGTACCCAGGGAAAGAAACACCTCGTGTAAATACCAGTACTTTGTTCACCTCACATTGAATGCCAACTACTTGTAAAACAATTGTAGCAATTTAACAGTTGTTTTAAGATGTGGCTAGCAATCCATTTGGGAACTGGAATTGTTAAACTATTTTTATGTCATTTTTCAAACACTATTGTAGTTTTGACTGGTAAAACTAGTGGTTTGTTTATTTGCCTTCTGTTAGATAAGCCAAATTTATGCAGATTATTAATGTCTTTTACTGGACCAGCTGATGAAGTTGGGGAAAAAAAATGAGGTTTTTGATCCATCATGTCTACAATATTGCTTGTGTCTAGGAGACCCTTGATATTGCATGACATGTTGGCCAATAAATTGGATACAAACCCAAAATGGCTTTTATGAAACAGACTAAAAACTGATTAAGTGCTAGCTTCTTAAGTATAATTACAAAGTGGGAATCATTGCTGAAGTTGATTTGTTTCTGGAGAGGTTCCAGAGGACTGGGGCCAAGAAATGATCTCTGTAAGATCTTGCTAAATCCAGTACGCCTATGTAAATTCATTACTAGTAAAGTTTGTAGGTTAAAGAAGGAAGTCATAAACTGTAAAAGAGGAGTGCTGAGTGGTATGGATTGTTTGGAAAACTGCACACAAGTAAATTGTATGTTTTTCAGTAAAGTAGGGTTATATATCTAGGGACAAAGATCATTGGCCATACGGGATATAATAACCTGTCCTAGGGAATGGCACTGAGAACTGTGCGAGGCAGCACGGGTGCTCTGCTGCACACCAGGGACACTCAGTGTAAGGAGACTGAGTGAAATCCTTGGTGAAACACTGGCTACCCATTAAGAATAGAAATATGACGTAACATCCATTAGCAGTGGCCTGACTTCTAATGAAAAAATACCTGATGCAGCTATGGTTCACAATTCAAGGAGTAAAAAGATTTAATGGGAATGGTTGAAGGGATGGAAAATATGCCTTACGTAAAGACACTCAGGGAGTGCTAGCTAGATGTCTTTTTCATTACAATCTTAAAGCTATCTGGGGATAATAATAGTTCAGCAGCTCAATGGACAAATTAATAATAAAAACAGCACCTAGAAGTCAATGCAGGACCAATTGTTATTTTAAAGAGAGGCAGAGTTACAACTTTTTACAAATGGCTGTAAGCCATCATTGGAACATTTCCATGATGGCTGTAATAGATCAGTCTTGATTTTTAACTCAAAATTAGTACATAAAGGAAAAAAAAGAAAAAAAAAAAAAAGACCAGAAGACAGAATTAATACAGATAAGCCCTACAGTTTACATAAAGCACAAGGTGAGAATCCCAGTGGTTGTTTCTGGTCTTAAACTTCTGTACTCATTAACTCATAATGACTACTTTTACTTAAGTGGCCTCCTCGATTTGACTTTTTGCTTGGTGTATTCATAGCTGACTTTCTAAGCCAGTTTTTCCTAACCTAATTTCTTTTTTCTTTTTGGCGCTACCTCCTCATCACCACAATGTCCCTGCCATATAGTTCTTCAGTGGCACCAACTTGCAGAGTAATACTGTCAGCCCAGGGTGTCAGAAGATGAGCAGTGAATGACTTAGTCGCACTTGTCATCCAGACAGGTGATATGTCCTAGTTTCTGAATGCTGTCTTGCTGATTTGAGGGAGCCAGAAGTTAATAACATTGCCTTTGTTATTGATGTTCCTCTTTCTGTGGACTGGCAACAAAATGCCAGCATGGGAGGGAAGACTTCTGGGAGCAGAAAGGCTCACATATGTATATATGGATAGATATAGTATTTTTTTTTCACAGACAGAAATTTAAAATACTGAAAATCCCTTTCCTCTGCTTCTTATTTTATTTTCATTTAGTTTCTGATCCCCAAGGAACAGCTATGGATGGAAACCAGTAGGGCCTCCACTGGCTGTCAAGCAGTTGCCTGCAGGTATTACTGATCTGAGAGCCTCATGGGCCCCAAGTCACCTTAGAAACACGTAATGCAGCAGGATCTGCTTTAACACTGGGAAAAATATTGTTAGGAGAGGTGTTGTGGAATATTAATGAAAACAAACAACTTGGCTTAAAGAAATAACATAAAGTTGTTTTTAATAACTGTCTATGCTTAGAACAGGCATCTAAAAATATTCTATTGACATAGTCTCTTTAAGAGGCTGCAAAGATGTTTTCCTTCTCTGCTGTGTCATTTCTAATGTTTTACCTTTCCTTCATGCTTGATTTTCTTTTTTTCCAACATCAGTCATTCATTTACAGCACTTCTGTTGATTTAAATGGGCTTTGGATCAGGCTCCAAGTTACTGTTTCCTTTCTGTTTGAATAGGGATTTTTGTTTATCCAGAGGAAGGAAATCAATAATTTGTCATGACAAACCAATGCTCATTTGGATTCACGATCATGTGGTGAGTTCTGTCATTTTCTAAAGCATTTTAGGATAATGGAAGAAGTCTTACTTGTGATCTCTGCTGTTTTCCTTTGTTTTCCCAGATTTATTTAAGGTCTGTACTCCATCTGACTATTTGTGGAACAGAAACTGTAAATCTATCACTTTGTTTGTTTTAAAGGCAGTACTAACTTTCTGTGCCCTAAGCCTTTCCCAAGGGACCATTCAGGGATCCATCAAAGGATTAACCTTCGGCATGACAAATTCACAGACTTTATCTGTAGGAAGAAGCTAAACTATACCTTGATGTAAGCTTGCATATACCGTACCATTTGTTTCCACTTGGAGTTTTGCAGATGACAGATTGTTTTTTGCAGAACACAGTTTCATCCTCGTAGGTGCTGCCACCTCTGAAATCCCACCCGTGCATGGAATGCTCCCCATCCTCTCTCCTCTCATCACAGGGAAGCCCAGGTGCTTTCCTGCCAGGGATTTCCCTGCACACTCAGGTTTGGGGATTGCTCAGGAAGCCTGGACCCCTGCGTGGGTCAGTGGCTTGGCAGTGCAGATCAGTAGTCAGGGCAGAGTCGGGGACCCTGGGCCTGAAGTTTTTTGCCGGCTTCATCCAGGGACCACCTCCCAGGGCCTTAGCTTCTGCAGAAAGAGGGATGGCAACACGTTGCTGATTGCCCTGTGTGGGGTGCAAGCTAGAGCAGGGGATGCGGGGGGCTCTCCCAGGCACTTTGTGTTCCCTGCGCTCGAAAGAGAAGCTGGGCGCTGGCCCCGGCTGTGGGACCCGGCTGTGGGCCCCGGCTGTGGGCCCCGGCTGTGGGCCCCGGCCAGCCGTAGGCGTGCACCCGCGGCGGCGGGCGGCAGGGGGCGGGAGGGCAGCACCCACGGCCCCGCGGCGGCAGGCGGCGGGCGGGAGGCGCTTCCCTGACCCGCGGCGGGCCCCGCGTTCACATCACGCCGGGTAACATGGCCGGGGACAGCCCGGTGTTTGAGGGCGGCCTGACGGAGCGTCAGGTGGTGTTACTGCTGAACGGCCTTCCTGACAGCCCGTCACTTCTGTGGCCTTCAGGAAAGTGGATCATCAGAATAGAAGCAGAAAAAGCGGGTTTTGCAGTCGTCTGTGCAGAAACCAGGGTCTCCTTTTCAGTGCCCACCTTCTCCTTCTGTTCGTCATCCTCTTTGTGCAAAGACTGACCGTGATGGCACGATGTGATGCTAAACGGCGAATAAAGCGAGGTCTCTCCAAACGAGTTTTGGCTCTTTGTTTCCCCGCTGTGTCAGCATGTGCCCACTTCCTAAAAAGCAGCCCACAGCAGTGATGTGGATTGCTGTCACAGTGGTGAGTAAGGCCAGCAGAGAAAGCATGAGACTGAAAATAATTCATAAAAAAATCCAAGCTTACAGTCCTCACTGAGCCAAACTCATGCAGGGTAATACAGGACCTGCCATTTGCTGTAAACAGCCTCCTTTTAACATTTGCAATGAATTATCAAAAAAAAATAACTGGTATTAATCAGTTGCTGTTAACTGGTTGTAAGTATTGTAGGGGCAGAAAGCTTGCTCTGCGTGACTTTTCTCACCGTGCAGTTTGGGGGTTCACCTTGTGCCGGTACCTGGAGCAGCCAGCATCAGGTCTGTGCAGGGCACGGTGCCAGGCACCCGGCGGTGCCCCCGCGAGCAGCCAGGGCACAGGCAGGCTGCCCGCTGCTGAGCCCTGCCACCAGCAGCCCCCCGGGGCAGCCAGGCCAGCCGCTGGGCAGCTGGGCACCGCTGCAGAGCTGTCCCAGTGCCGCGGCGGATCAGGGTCACTGGCTTTGGCTGTGGGTGGCCTGGATGACCTCCTAAGTCCACAGTGGCCAAGGGAGTTGAAGGACTGGGGTTACTGCAAGGTCATGTTTGCAGTATCATGGTAATTTACGCAAGATTTAGCTGCTCAGGCTGTAATTGTGGCAGGAACACTCAGAGTAGGTCATTACATTTGTAACTTGCCAGACCCTCGGTTCAGCTTTTGTTGGGGAAAATAAAAAGGAAAATCTGTTGCCTTGAGTACTACTGAGCAGGACTAAACCCAGTGGCTTGCCCATGAGCTTGATTTTTAAGGGGGTTAGCTACACTATCATATTGTTCCTATGCCATGCTGACATTTAGTCCTGCCCGATACTACAAGTGCCAATTCCAGCGGCTCAGGGTGGTGTAGCCCAACACCTTCTGTTTATGCTCCACCCCCCCACCCCACCCCCTCTTCCTTGCAGAGGACATTGCTTTGCCTCTGCCACATCTCTGTCCTCCTCACAGCTTCTTCCTGAACCATCGAGTTTGGAAATGCTATCCTTATTGTTTTATGGCCTGCAACAGAAATTTGTTCCCTGTCTGATCTTTTTCCTCACATTTTCCCTTTGCCAAATGGAGGTGAGAGGTAGCAATCTATTTATAGCCACTCACTGCTCGGGTTCATGTATTTCCCATTTATTTAATTTTAAAAAGACTGTACAAACATGCCCAGAAAAATGTTGACAAACTGAATGGTGAGTGCCAGGAACCACAGCTCAGAGTGGCATTTACCTGGATCTGCACCTGTTTCTTGGCAGGTACTTGGCAGGTGAGACTTAAGAACACATGAGCTTGGAGCACCCCAGTTGGTCTCTGGGGTACCCACATCCCCATGAGATTTCTCCAGAAGAAATAAAGCCACAGGTCAGATCCTCCCCACCCTGCCACATACTGGAAGATAGGCCTTCCACCCACAAAAAAAAAAGATGAAAAAAAGAAGGTCACAGAAGGCCAGGCTGAAGATATTGCTGCTACTGGTACCCAGAGGCATAGTGAGATGTCTGGCTGCAACTTTTGCAGTACAGAGGCTGAGCAGAGGAGCCTTCGGAAATGGCAACAGTCTGGTAGCACGCGAGTTGTCTTTGGCACACCTCTCCGTAAACTACGCCCATGCTTTTCAGTGTTGTCGAGAAGAAACTGGAGATGGATACATGCTCTCTGTGACTCAGAGCAGCTGGTAGGCACTGTGGAAGGAAGCAGCATCAGAACTGGTGGCTGCTGAAGCGTGTTTGTGCTGGGGCCAGCAGTACTGCGCAGCTCTGCTCGCAAGCTGCAAAAACAACCAAAGGGCCTATTATTGCTGTTATTATTGGAGAGGTTAAGAAAATAGGATGCATCCATTTCGGCACTTAAAAGCATTAATCTCCATAATTTAACTTGCTGTTGTTGCTGACATGATTAATTTTCAAAGGGGTCTGCATGACTGCCAGATTTTGAAAATATCAAAAATTATTTCCCAGAAGCCTTCCTTTTCAAAATTGGTTGGTTAAAGGTGGCATAAATTATAGTCCTGTTGCTTTAATAAACAGGCTATTAACACATTGTGATAGCACAGTAATGCTTTACCCAGAGATTCAATTTGTGATTATGCCATACAGCTTTATAATGACTTGAAACTTTATATTGAACAGGAACATACGTTGTTTTAATTATCTTGATAATACAGCTATCTTTAAAAATCTTGCTACAGGTTGATTAGTTCAGATCCAGGCATAATTCATATTGGGCACAGGAAAATTACTTAAAAATATAATGGCACCATTGGTAACAATCATTGATCCTGAGTTCTTTACATGCCATGAAATGATCATGTAATGTTAAGGTTGCCAACACTGGGGGATTTCTACTTTTTGCAAGTGGATAGAGCAGTCTTGTACAGTTTTGACATGCGTCTGTTCAGCTCAACACCAGCAAGCCTACCACTGCAGGTGACAGCTTAGCTGCCAAACCTGTTGCATGACATTGCACAAGCTTCCTTGTCCACCTATGGGAGGTTGTGGTGTATGGTTAAGTGCTGGGATAGTGCAGACAGGTTAGCTAATAACCAAGAAAGACATCTCTGGAAGCTCTGTGAACAGCTGGGACACATCAGAAGTGGTGTAGGTCAGTCTCTGGATAAAAATGACTTTTTGGAGTCCTGCCCTTCTTTATTTTCTGTCATATTATAATAGTTTTTATTGTACTTGAACACCTGCTTGACCAGTAGACGCGGCCTGTGAGGATTTTTACTGGGGAATCTGACTTTTTGATCTTTAGTATAAGCCTGGTTTAAATTGAAATTAACTGTAATATCCTATTCATTTGCACTCCTAGTTTTGCTCACCTGAAGCTGTGCCTGTGGAGTGCTTTCCAAGGCCCTACCTGCAGACACTGTTCTCACAGTCATCCTTTTACTCTGTTTATGATCTTTACAGGCAGAGGCTGTGTGCAAACTCAGAGTACTGGCTGCAAAGTAGTTACAGTGTTGCATACAAATAAATCAGTTTCAGCTATACTGCACAGTAGCCAAGAATTTCCAAAGCATACCTGGAACGCAAGAATAATATAATTTCAGTAGAACTTAATGAGGCTGTACTCAGGAGACAGGTAGTGGGAATAACTATAATGCAAGACCAAAGCTTTAGTTTCCTGAATCCTAAAATAGATTCATGGCTTTAATGGATTTTCTTCTGAATACATGTCAAATAAAAGGCATGGTTGTTTTACATTTCTTTCTCTGCTGCATACCTCATATAATGTTCTCATCCTTATCTGTTCTTTGGCTTTTGCCCTCCTTTTATGACTTCCTCTCATGCTCCCATATTATATTAGTTCACAAAAGTTCACTCATAAAAATTTCAGTGTTTATTTACCTTGTACAACTTTCTTATTATATCCTCTCTGAATATACTGTACATTTCTGATTCCAGAGTAGTACATGATGTTCAGAACACCTGGGTGACAAAGTGCATGTATGTATTTGAGATTACATGCACACACACACACACACGCCATTTTATGGGATTTGCTTCACTTACTCTTTCATAACAAACTAATGAAGTAATTTAGCTTTTCTTCTGTCTGTCATAGGTCTTTTTAAACTAAATAAATGTGATTGTGAATAATAAATTTCTTCTTGAAATATTCATCAGAATAATGATTCCTAGCGAAATCCTACCTTGCTTATTACATTTGCTCGTCTAATTAATTCACTGAAGTTTTACTTCATGATTCTCACCCTGACCTGCAGCCTAAGGTGTATTGCCATGTTTTGTTCATTAGTGAGCGTGCTTTGTTCTTCCAGTATATACAAAAAATGTACTTTTGTATGGGGTATGGTCCTGTGCTGTATATGCAGTCCAAAGTGCATATTGCACTCCTCCAGGACGGTGGAATCAGGAGCAGATAAAATATACTGCAGATATATATAATATACATGGTGTTACATATCAAAACATTTATCTCAATATAATATGTAATTAATACATTTATAATATTATGTAAATGTTTTATTTCATAGGTGGGCATATATAAAGAAAAGGTCAACAAATACATTTTTTTCCTTCATAGATCCCATGTGGCTGTGTGGCTCTAGAATAATGGTGAAATCCTCAGCCCCTGCTGCTCTCTTCCATTGCACCAGAGATGCAGGGGTTTGTTGTTGCTTATTTTTTATTTTTTAAATTGTATTCCAAAGCTACTTGTAGCAGAGTAGAAGGATTCTGCAGTTTGTGGTAAATTGAAGCAAGAGAGCAGAGGGCTCCTTTAAATGTTTATTGCCTGTGAGTGGGTGGCACTATGGGAATACTGGGGTTTGTCTGTGTAACAGTCCCGTGTTTGTGATAGGTACACCTGTCTAGTCCCGAGCACTAGCTTCTGCAGTTCTAGATTCAGAGACATGCAAACAATCGTTAAGCTATTGTTAAAGTTCAAAACCTTTAAATTATATTTGACTTTTACTTTACATTACACGTTTTATAACTTTTACCTTCTATTGCTGTCTGTAAGCAGCAAGGTGTCTGGACTGTGGGCCAGAGGTCTGGATTTAAATGGGAATAAATATATGATTTTTTTTTATGTTAGATTCTTTGGTTTTTGCTTTTCATCTATTATTCATTTTTTGCATTTAGTTAAATCCACTCTTTCTGTCCCCTTAAAATTTGAGTAGTTTGAAAATGTCTCTGATTTACTGTGGTACCACTTCAGTGTAATGCCAGCATCATTTAACTTGTACATGAATAGTCATGGCTTTCATAAAATACAGGAGTGCAAAAGGCAGGAGAAAAATGAGCTGCCATCTCTCCAAGGCTGCCTGCGTGCATCAGAGGAGGTAAGGAAGGAATTCCAGGGCAAACTGTTTTTTAAACCTAGCACAGCAAATACATCCAGAAGACAATGATTTATAAGTCATTACAAATGTTGGATCAATTAGTCCTCTCAAGTCATAAATACGATGCTGCCACTTTCAAAATCTGTCTGCCAGCAACAGCAAGTAATTAAACTCCTCTTTTCTGCTCCCTTTTGTAGCCTCTCTGTAGTGCCCAGAGGTTCATCCCTCCTTCCCTCCTGCTGCAGCACAGCCAGAGCTACCTGAAACTGGGCACTGGGGCAGGTGGCTGCAGGTGGCCTCACAGTCAGAGACCAAAGGTGCTGGGTTGGCCAGGCTGCTGGCCTAAAGTAAACCTGTGGGATGAAGAGGCTGCATCTCCTGACATCTCCTTTCATCTGTGTGCATCTGTCCTGGTGCTGTGGTAGCTGCTTATTTTGCAGCGGATACACTTAGCTCACTGCCAGCCTCCTGAATCCTGTTTCTTCCATCTGTCTTGGCGAGCTGATGGGAATTTAAACAATATTTGACTTGGAGGTACTACAAGGCAAACACACAAGCCATCAAAGGCATGTTTTATAATCATGGGTTAACATGATTCTTTTATTTGGCGTTTGCCTGAAAGAAAAAAAAAGAGAAGATAAAACATAATTTTATAAGCCTTATGATTTTAAGCATGCAGAACCCCAGCCTTCTATCATTGTGAATCTGTTTTCCCATGTTGAAGGGGGAAAGTTTACTCAGGAGTAATAACCAGGTCCCGTGGGACTGCAGCGTGCTACTGCAGTCATGCACAAAGCAAGTTGGCCAGGAAAGGGATGTTGGCCAAAAGCCTGGAGTCCCACACTTCAAAGGACACCTCATGGGCAATGGCTTTATTTTCTTTTTAAGAAAATGAGGTGACAAGCAGTTTGCTGCATTGCTAGTGGTGCTGCTGAGAGAGACTGTCCTATGCGTGTGGAAGTCTAAAGGGATGACTCTTATCTTCTCTACATGTGCTGTGATGTCCCAAAGAGGTGGACTACATCACATAATAAGTTTAAAATGACCATATGCCCAACCCCATTACCAGGCCTGATAGGCAGCAGATGAGAATCAAGTTAGTGGGATGCTGTTTCCTGAGGAGAGGTCATTGCTTATCTGCGTCTCATCACTTTGAGCTATTTATAGGTATTTAATCACCGAAGCACTTAGGGCAAAGCCTTCCTGGAGAAGTCTATTTCGGGCTGGGTTACCTCCACCTGAGGTAGGTCTCATTTATAGCTTGGCAAAGCTCAAGAGCAGCACTGGAGATTAGTGGTGGGTGGGAGGGACGCTTACAGGGATGACAAGACGGATGTGCCAGGCTAGCCCTGCTGCTGCCCCCAAAATGAGGTAACAGAGCTTACAGGGAACTCTTTTTGATCTGTTTCAGAGTGCTGTCTCTGCCTGGGTAACTGCTCTGAACTGCTGTTCTGCCTCATGATCATTTTGCTAATCCTGATCCCATGACCGTATGTGAAAGAGTATTTTCCGAGTGCACGTGCAGCAGGGCGCAAGCAGGTCTGAGAGCCTGAGTGACAAAGCCTGCCCTCCCTAGTATGATGCTTAAACTGAGATGAATTCACTGAGGTTGGGAAGTAGGGTAGGATTTGGTACCTAATGCAAAGCAAACATTTCCTAATGCAAAGCAAGCAGTAGGTTCCAGCTGCAGAGGACAGGGCTGAGATAGTTTTGATCTTGCTTTAGAAAGTGTCAGCCTCATGACAGAACCTGGAATTAGGCACCCGTTGGTTTGTGCAACCTCATGGGTAATCTCAGCATCTGTTGTTGTAGGTGCCTGCCTAAAAAGCGTGGATCTGAGGGCGTGTGGGCTTGCGTGTGATCTTTATCACATTTATGCAGGGCTTAGCTATAGCTATAGAGATATTTTCTTCTTATTTTCTTCAGTTGACAGGTGTAACCTACTGTTCAAGAAATAAGACCTTTTGTCTATTGCTTTTTACCTTGCCTCTATGACTGCAAAACTTTATTTAACTTAGCAGTGTCTACACTTTTTCAGTAGAGACCCTATAATATGGTATCCAGTTTTCCACTGCATGATTTGGAAATCAGATTCTGTTGTTTTTGAGAAAATCAGTTTGAAATGGGAGAATTAATTACTGTCAACACCTAATTCTAGCTTGGTCAAGTAGTAAAGAGTGGACAGGCCTGAGAAAGCAAATCCCTTCACTAAGGTTCCAGATTTTATTATTGTTGGGTTTCAGAGTTTGTACTTGCACCAAGTCCAATGCTTATATACATTCAGCTGCTACTTTCACGGCAATACCATGATCTAGTGACAGTTGTCCTTTCCAGTCTGAAGGAAAGAAGCCAGTGTGGGATGATCAGCTAACATAGTCATCATGCTCTCAGAGCCAGGGGAATGAGAGAAGTGGGGATTTTGCAATCAAAAGATTACTGCATGACAGTTCAAGAAAGTGCTCAGTAGGCAACTGTGGAGTTGCCTAAAACTACATTACTTAAATTATTGGCAAAGATTTGGCAAAGAAAAAACTTTTACGTTAGAATTTGCATCTTTTTTTACATTCTGTGTTAAACAGCTCCTGTCACCTGCCACGCTTCCAAGGCAGTGGGTTACCCAGGTCACGGGAAGGGGCTCTGAACTAAAAACACTTCCCAGCCCATGTAATGCTCAGTTCTTTTACCACATGAGTGGCAGCTAACACCTAGGCCTGGCTTTCTCTTCAAGCCAACATTCCAGATGTAATCCCTCAGGAGCTGGTCTTAAGTACTACTTTAGTGCCTCGCTTTGTGACTGAGAGCGGGAGCTACAAAGGACCATTTTTCCTGTCTGGTAATTGATCTTACTGTACCCAGTCTTGGTTCAGCTGCTGGCAGCGTTTCCATATTCTGACAAACCAAGATGAGTAGGCAGTAGAAAAAAATCTTTTAATCTAGTAAACTCACTTGTTACTAAATATTAATCATGTACTATACGATGCCCCTTGATTGGTTCTTTCATCTCAGAAGTCTGAAAGACCATGAATCCCATGTATTCAGGGAACAAGCATTTTCTTTTATCAACACAATATATAATAGATTTGCAGAGCTACCTAGAAAAGGCAGCAGACATCTTGAATTTTCTGTGTATTTTAACCCTTTTTGGTGTCAACACTCCATTGCAGGTCATCTTGAATACTGAAAAGCAAGAGAGGACATTATTTCCTGCAAAAGGTGTCTAGGGAACTTTCCCATAGGGAAAATTATGAAGAAACATCATCAAAGGCTCAGTTTTAACATTTTCATAAACTGAGCATGATTCACCATGTTTATGTCTCCAGTTGGATGGGTGTGGGGTGAATGCTTACTAACCAGACAGGGGAAGCATCCAGCACACTATTTATGTTTTCATCTTCCTTTATCAGTAGACAGTACAAGTTAAAACAAAAATTTAACTTCTTTCCTTAAAAAAAAAAAAAAAAAAAAGATGCAACAGTGTTTGGTTTAAAAAGTGGTCACATGTTTTGTTAGTGTTACCAGAGGACCAGAAACGAGTACAAACCTAGTTAAGGCTGAGTATCATGGCCTGAGCAACAGCTTCCCTGAATAACTCTGTGATGTGAGCTGTTATACTTGGGTAGCTTAAGTAAAATCATCAAGTATGTTGTATTTATAGCCTGATGAGGAGTAAATGCAGAGCTGAGTATTAATCAGACCAGGTATATTGTGAAATTCACTGCTGTTATACCAAAAGATTACAAGTTGAGTGTTCCAGCAAGCTTCATTTCTTCTATTGTGTGCTCAAGATGGGTGGATGATAAACTGCAATTATTTTTATCTTGATGCAGACCACAAAATAAATAGTATTTTTTTCCTCTGTTTGCAGCAAAAAATGCTTGTCTGTACTGAAAATGTTGCTCCTAAAGATGTGATTGCTTCACAGAGAAAGCTCTTCTGCAGTCTCTGTTGAGTTGATTTCCAGAATTGTGGTAGGGGCATCTATGAAACACGGTATTATCTACTAACTAAAGCAGAGAAATGGAATCACAGCTCTGGAGTGACATGCTTGCCTATGGTTCATCACCATATGCAGAAAGTTAAATGAGCTCCCAACGTCCTTGTTTCATACTTTCAAAATAAAGTTTATAATCTTTCTGACTTCCAAATAACAAACTAATATTGGTAACATGTTTGCATACATGAAAGTGAGGCAACAACCTCTGAAGGGAAACCTGGCGTTATTCAGTTTCACTGATGTGCAGCACACAGCTAGTGGTGTTGTAGCCCTTTGCGTGGATGAGGAGGTGCAAAAGGGTATCTTGGCCCATTCTTCTGTGTATCATGGCAGCGATTCCTGTCTATTGCTAAAGTGTCAGAACATTTATTTTTACATTTTTTGGTCTATTAAGAGTTGCCAAGTGAGGGCTGAAGGTGATTTGGAACCATCTCAGGATGTGCTGGCAGCGAGAAGTTCAAACAGAAGAGTACAAAGTTATTTCTTTTGCAGAGAAGAGAGGGGATTGTACTTCCAGAGAACTGAAGCACTACTGGCCCGATGAAGGACACTGTGAAGGTCCTACACAGGCTTCTTGACCTTACCGTAGTCTTAAATGCTTCATCTGAGGAAAAGCATGTTAGGGGGGTTCTGCTGCTCATGTCATTTGTCTTTTTTTCAGATGCTCGAATTGTTGGGTTTTACATCACCTTTGCTTGCACAAGAATGGCCTCTTCTCAGCTCCTCTGAACCAACTGCTAAATTCTGTTTTCTTTGGTATTCTTTTCAATTTTAGACACCAAGTAGAGGGGAAACCAGGATGAAATCCTTGTCTGTATTTCTTCTTGTTAGAAAGATACCAGGTACCTGTAATCAAAGCAGGCCTGCTGAAGTGGGAGGGCAGGTGTTAATTGTCTGTCAGAAAGGAGCCAACACAAATGGAAAACAGATTCATTCTGAGGATCTCACCATTGTTCCCTAAATATAGGGGGAATGAATGTCCCTAAATGTACCCATCTGAACTCTCTCTGCAGTCAGTTTAGAACAGGTCCATCTTTAAAGGGAAGTTTTGGGGAATTTTACTGAAAGCAGAACATGAGGCTTTATGTTCTCATCTGGACTGGTTGCCTCTAAGCCATGCCTTCCTTGTCCAGTCACTCCAGAATCGATCAGAAGTTCCTTCAAGTATGAAAGACACATTTTTGGCCCATCCCAGTGAATTCATCATCAAACAGAGAAAGAGGAAGGGTTTTATTTGGTGAAACCTGACCTGTGCAAATATGTATTTCAGCAGGAAAGTTCACAGAGAGTGATCTGAGGTTTTACAAATCCATTTGAAGGAGACCAGCAAAAAACTTGGGCTGATCTGTTTGTTATTCTGGAGGTCTCTGTTCCCCTGGGACTTCCTAGAGGGCATGATTAATGTTGCATGCTGTGAGCACTTTTATGTGTTAGCATAAGTCCTCAGAGTTGCCAACAGCTGCCTCTCATCTTCCCCTAACACTTCTCTACAGTTTGGCCACTGAGAACTTCCTATCAAAGCGAAAAAGGAAAATAAAATCAACGGGGGACAGAGAAACATCTAATTTAAACCTGTATCCAAACTGTTGCTAGGTGCTGATGGTTTAATACCCAGGAGATTTTGCTGGGAACAAATGCACACTGGTGTCTCACCTGTCCTTTTTGGTTAGACTCATTGTGTCAGCCAGGAAGGTTGCTGTATTCCCTGGGAGAAGACTGGCTGTTCCTGGCGCAGGGACAAGTGACTCATGCATGACTCATTGGTGCAGGAGAACCTGCTGGCAGCCAAGGACTGTCCTCAGTGGTGGCAGAAGTCCTCTCTGCAGCACAGGCACAGGCAATCACGGCAAGCCAGTCCATGCCTGAGTGCTGTAGTGTGGCACACTGATGGCAGAGACCTGGCTAAGCAAAGGAAGCCCTGAGGGCACAGAGCGTGGCAGCAAGTCCTCACAGACCTGATCACACAAGGTGCCCTTCCTGGTCTTGTTTCAGCTTAGTGAGGCCAACACTTCTGCAGGCTGACTGGCTTTATCCTTGGGATAATTTTTCTTCCTCTGCTTTGTTTGCCACAGCAGACAGTGCCACAGCCCTCACATCCATCACAGCTAGTAGGAGACAGCTCCTGCCCAGCTTCCCCGTGCATCCCTGGGGCTGGGCCATGGAGATGAGGAATGATGCTCCCCCCAGAAGCAGTCACAGTGGCCAGGACAGTCATTCATCCCCATTGCCTCTGCTACAAAAGGCACTCAGCACAGTCCTTTCGTGAAGCGGATCAAATGATCCTGGGGTTGTTCTCCTTGGACCCAGCTAAATATGTTTACAAAGATTTAATTCAATGAGTAGTCCTGTTAGCTACTATGAATAGTTTAAAGAGTAAAGCATTACTCCTCACAAGAGTTGCAGGCTTTGGTTATTCCTGCACGGGTGCTTTCTGGTAGGTCCTTCTCCTCCGGGGTTTAAGTCTTGCCTTCTGGCTTAATATTCTTTGTGTTTTAAAACTTTTCTGCTCTCTTTTCTGCTGTCTGTAAAATATCTAGAGACAATAATTAGATTAGAAACTGGCAATAATTTGAGAAGAGCTGAAGGTAAATCATGCACACTGATGTGAGATCAGGAATTATTGATGTTCTTGCTGCAGACGGGATAACTGGCAATAGGAAAAAGGAACTGATTTTTGTGATGTCACGTGAAGAATCCCTGTGAAACTGATGGAGAAACAAGTAGTTAGGCAAGTGACAACTGCAGACGTGTTTTCCTGCTTGGGACGCTGAGGGTCACACTCACGTGGTTAATACGTGATCCCAACGGAGGAAAGGTTAAAGATAGCCTCTCTGTTGATCAGAGATGCCATCAGCTGATTGAGGCTACTGTAGTTCATGTGAGACAGTAGCACTGCGTGCTTCCCTGTGTGCTGTCTTTGTGATACCAGCACATCCCCCTGGGTGCTGCGAGTTGTCCCTTCAGCATGTCACTTGTCTTGGTGTAAATGTGGATGCCTGCCCTCCAGGGCTGGTTTGACACATGGGTCACTCTGCAGCACTGCCTGGGGCTGGCAGAGAGACATCTCTGCTGTTGCTATGGTATGGCAGAGTGACTCTTTGCGGGAACCTCTTTGTTTTGCCTCTTAGCACTCTTCTCTGCCTTGTGTGTGTTGGATGTGGAAAAAAAAAGTCCACTTGTGCCAAACTAAATTCTAATTCCAGTTATGAAAAATAAAATTATAGTGCCAAGCTCCTCCTCTGAGGGATGTCACCAGTCTCAGTGGTATTTCTTAGATCTCAAATGTGGCCCACTGGCCTTAGAGATCAAGGGGTCTAGGTCCTGGATTTGAGTCTCTACCAAACCAGCTTGAGAGGCTTTTTCAGTTGAAAGATGTAAAGGACGTGGGAAATGCAGGATGCACAGTTTATCTGGATTGTAGGGATGCTATGAACACAGCAGCACGCTGATAGCTTAGACACACACTGAAGGAGCATTGCTTGTCAACAGTATAAAAAAGGTGCATGATAAAACTGGCTGTTGGGAGGGATACAGCAAGCAATCAGCAGTGGTTCACTATCAGAATAGGACTAGCACCAAGTATGGTCCCCCTAAGATGCTACTATTACCAAGATCATTTACCATGGTTATTAGAAAGCTGTGAAAGCAGTATCATAGAATCACAGAATCATTTCGGTTGGTAAAGACCTTTAAGATCATTGAGTCCAACCATAAACCTAACACTGCCGAGTCCACCAAAGGTATCATTCACTCATGGCTGATTGTGGAGCTGGTACAAGACACAATAGGTGCAGAAGCATACAAATAAGATACAATTGGAACAGAGTTCTAAAGGAAGAAAAATTATGTATGAAATTATATATTTAGGTAAGAAGTGTATAAGAAAGCTAAATAGCTGCACTACAGAGTCTTTCTTTTACCTCTCATATGGTTCTGGTAGTAGTCTGTGAAAGGCTTCAAGTTAGATCCACAGGAAGACTTAGATATCAGATCAGCACTGCTGACCATTAAATCTAAAATTACATCCTCAGAATTTGTCTGTTGGCTGCTCTTGGTCTTGGGAACACATGAAGTCACTAGGCACTTTTGATTCAATCACTAATACCACTTGTGTGTCCGGGCTTACTCTACATGCAACAGTGATGGGTAAAAGATCTCCAGCCTAGCTTCAAATAATTTGGCACATGTAATTGCCACACTGCAGTGCTGTGCAAGGAACCTGAAGCTGTGAAGGCTTGCTGGGTTGATGCTGCCAACAGGCAAAACAGTCAGGGCAAACGGCTGCGGTGCAACAGCTCCCAGAGCGCAAGCTCACTTAGTGCTGTCTGCTCCAAGAACAACGACAGGCAGGTGAGATGTGACCCATGCATCTGCGGTGGGACTGAGCAGATCTGATGATGGTCTTTGCAGTGCTGTTCAGCTGGGTGCCCATCTCAGGCCCATGCTGAAAGGCTTTCACAAGCAAGATGAATTTGTCCTGCCCCTTCTTGCTCATGAGACCTGAGATGATAAGAATTTTCTGAAAATCACTGTTAGATTAGGCTGCAGGCAAAACAGGGAAGACACTATTTCTACCTGTTAAGAAATTGCTTAATGTTGAAAGCATTCACTCATTAGGATGAGCAACGTTTGAGTCCTGCCTTGGTGAAAAGGATCCTGGACCTTATCCAGCCTCCAGACAATTGCCCGAAGCAGAGTGACCATGTGTTCTGAGGCAGGGCTCGCTGGCTCTCCTGTGCAAAGCAGAACCAAAAAGATTCACGCTTGGGGCTTGAAATGCATCTAGAAAAGTTTTGGGTCTGTTGCAGCACCCCTTTCTAAGTCTTGATACTGGATGTGTCTACAAAGACTACCCAGCTTGATGCTCAAGATTCCTAATCCAAATGCCCTTCTAGCATATGTAGAAAGTAGAGAAAACCTCCTTTACCAGAGTGTAGTTCTGAACACCCTGGCCTGGGAGATAGCATAAAGGTTAATTTTGAATCCATAACTATGGATTTGCCTAACTTAATTTTTCTGAAAAACATCAAATGAAGGAAAGGAAAAATGATCTTGTGACTAAAGCAAAGGGCTGGCATTCATGAGCTTGGGGCTCAGTTCAGCTGTTCCCTGGGTTTCCTGCCTGGCCCTGGGCAAATCACAGTCTCTCCATGCTGAAGTTTCCTCCTCTGTAATGTGCAGATAAGGGTGCCTAATTCACAGGGTTTGTGTGAAGCTAAAGTCATTATAATATTCTCCTATTTTCAGGAATATTTTTTTTCTGAGATTTGCACTCCTACTGGAAGCACAAAGAATTATTATTTTAATCAGTATTGCTAGCAATAATGATGAATGCACTTTAGTTGGAATGTGCTTGCTCTCACATGTTTGTTTATAACTTCAGAGTATAATAAATAATTCTGTAGATGCAATCTCTTCATCTTGTTCGCCAGGCCTCTGCTCACCCGGCACGAACCTGCAGTTACACTCGCAGTCCTAGACCAGCGCTTCAGGGTTAGCTTGGCCTGCCACATTCCCTTATGGCGTTTATAATCAGTAGGATCACCTCTAAGCAAAGCCTTCCTCAGCACAGCGTTACCCTGCCATGGTTTGCAAGGAGCAGCATTTGAGAGGAAAGACGGGAGCATCTCTCTACTAAAGCTCAGCAGTAGTCTATGTAACTCTGTAGGCGATATCTTTGCTCCACTGTTTATCAAGATCCTACATCAACAGTGTTAACTGTAATTTCATGCTCCTGCAAGTGTGAAAAGTATTGCCCCTACCATATTATTGTGGCCACATGCACTGATCGTCCCTCCTTCTCCTATTATATCACTCCTGTAATTTTATGTTTCCTCCTTCCCTCTGTTTTTTCCTGTCACTCTCCCTCGAGTTGTCCCACATGGGTTATTTTTTCCCTTCCTCTGGTGTATCTGCCATCCTTTCTCCCTTCAACCTGTGAAGGTAGACCTTTGAACTCTGAAATCTAAGATTATAGGGAATCCAAGCTGCTTTAATATGTTCACGTAACTTGTAACTCCATCACTACGTAACCTTAACATTTCTTAATTATTTTGTCAACTTTCCACTGGACTTTCATTTCATTAGTTTTACTACCTATTATCTGTTGCTCTCATTCACTGTCCTATTTAAAACCAGAGACCCATTTTGTAAAAAAATGTACAGCTGCATTGTGATGTTTGCTGCTATCCAAAGTCCAGTGATTAATTCCATTAAGAATGTCTGGATGAGCTCTGGTCCTCAGTGTGTCCCTGCCTTGAAGAAATCCCAAGGAAATGGGGCATGACAGTAACTTGAGAAGGACAAGCCGTCAATATTCCCATTAAAGGCCTTTGCAAACTATGACAGGGACAGTCCAGATGCAAATTTGTTCTTTTTGGAAGAGGTGCACATGATGACATGGACATCCACCTCTCATGTGGCATGGACATACATGCAGCAGGCATCATGTGTCATGGAATGGACAGGTCCCAGGAGATGAGGGGAACCACAGTTCCCAGCCACTGACGTGTACTACACATAATTTTTCTTTGTTAATGTGCATAAAGAAGTCCCTGCAAAGTTGTTTTGTCATGCTTTTGAACTCCTCTTTTTTTCTAAACTATGTATCATATTTTCTACTATCAGTTTCCTCAGTCCTAAACAAGACACCATGTTAACATCTTTTTGAATTGGAGGGAAATTAATCTCCCTGCCTTCTGTGAGCTGTTCACCCAAGTCTCTTGACTGTCCTTCATTTTCATAATTCTGCTAGTATGCCAGATGCTTTTAATCTCACCTCCCAGCCAAAGGAATTGCTTGTCCTTGCAGACCAAATCTTGGTGACTAGTCGTGAACATGATCCGTTGTCTAGATTAGTCATGAACATGATCCGTCGTCTAGATCTGTCCTACAACATGTCCAGGCTGCATCCTGGCTTGTTTGTCTATTTGGGAAATCCTGGTTCTCAGCTGTTATTTTGTGACCCTGTTTCAACAGCGATGTCAACCACATTTGTTCGTTCCCTCAGCGAGCATGACAGAATCCCACAATACTTAACTTGCAAGCTGAGCACTGACACCATAAAGCAGAGAGTGCCTTGACATCATCCCAGAGCAAGATCTCCGTGAACAAGATCAGCATGTTCTGGCCAGCTCAGAACACCATCTCCCCTTTCAAGTTGCATCATAGAAGAATTAAGCTTTCTTTCTCTTTTATGTAGCAATAAGGGAGCAAAGAAGACTCCCTTCTAAGAGCTAGTTTGAGAAGATCTGTCCTTTATCAAAACAGCTGAGTTATCTTGCTTGACTTAGCTTAGCCCAGAGCAATGATTTAAGGGAACTAAGTGTCTTGGAGGAGCTGCACCATATATTTTCTGTCCTTTGATTCCCTGTATGTAATTTTTTTCTGCTAAGAACAAATGCCTTCCCAGCTGGGATGCGTGGGGCCGTTTTATAGTGTGACTATTTAACAGCTCTATTCTGCTTAAGTATTGTCTGCCTGAGGACATTTAGAGGTGGAATATCCTGAATAAGTGCAAAATCAAGGAAACAACCCCCTTCTCAAAAAAATCTCCCGGGGATAAAAATAACTATAGATACAAAAATGTGGGGGAAAATGAAATAGCTAGTCAAAGAAATTAAACGCCATTTATTTATTTATTTATGATCAAGACATGTCTTACATGTAATTCAGTTAGCAAGTGGAAAGTACTGCTTATGCCATAGGTATATACACAGATGTGTTTAAGTTCTTTTCCACTGCATAGTACATGCAGTAGTAGAGACATACTACAGTGTAAGGTGGTTATGGGTAAGTTTGCTTGCTGGCATATCTCTAAACAGGAAAATTTAAGTATTGCATATAGAAGGCATCATTATTGTTAATTTATAACTGTAAAAGAAAGTTATAGCCGTAGTGTTCATAAGTAGCCAATGCTACTAATCAATACAGATAAGAAATACACTTCTAGAAAAATGTCTGGAAAAGGATATCTCTGTATATATATCTTTAGTGTGCTCGGATCAGTCTTAGTGTTTGAGGGTAATACTGGTATGATGCCAGACTTTCTAGTAGTCATTAGGTACCTACACAGTACTTTATCATCATAGATAAAATGGTACAGCTAGAGGCAAAATTAGGTAATGTGTTTACAAATACAATATAAATTAAATATGTTATGCAAAAAAAAAATATTTAACATGCCTGCATAGTACAGATTTTTCCTTGTATCTTCTCTAACCAGAACTGGATCTGGATATTCTGATCTTAATTTCTGCTCTGATCTTTAAGTACTTCATCTGCAGTACTGAAGATTTGAAACATGTTTCCCACTCTTTCCACTCTCCCATTCAGAGAGAAAAAAGCACCGCATCAACATTTGCTTTTAAATTTTCTCCAGATTTCTCCTTTTTTTTCACATCACGCTTTCAGATGCATTCCCAGAAGAAAAATCCCTCAAAACAACAAGTCATCTAATCTGGGTTTCATATCTCAGTTGCTATTTCTGAGTAAATGATTTTGTTTAGGGACCGTTTGGCAGCATGTGACACTGCCATCAAAACCCAGCAAACCTCACCCACATTTAGTGCTATCTCAGTGTCTTTATAGCAATTTGTCATGTCCTTCAAAAAACAGAAGTCAGATTTTGAGAATTTACATCTATTAAATGCGGAACCTCACAGACAGGATGAGTTTTTATCTTTTTTGGCCTAAGGAGCGCACTTGAAACACTGTAGAAGAAGGCTTTGAGAAAGAGCTATGCAAGGAAAGGAGGCAACAGATAGCAAAGTTTGGAACTTGGCAACAGAAGCAACAGCAACACAATAAACATTTATATTTACATAATTTAATTTTGTAATTTAATGATGCTGTTATACCCATGAATTTGTGTCGAATCCAACAGCACAAAACCAAACTCATTTTAATGAAGACAAATTAACACAGCAAGATCCCATTGTATAATTAGACTAAGGCCTTGATGAGTAACCAAATGAACCTGATATCCTTTCCCTTGGTCTTCTTTGGGGACCATCTTTTGTTGTGCAGCTCAAACTGAAGCAATTGTTTTTCTTGACTATGAATGCTCACATTGATATTTCATAATACCATGGGTAGGTTATCTAAAACAGAGCATAGCTGATAACCTACTAGAAAAACAAGACCTGAACTCTGCAGGAGCTGTATGTGCATTGCCAAGAGACAATTTCCTCTGCTTCAGTGATGGGAAATCTATGGGCACGTAAGATCTAACATGGCACTTTGATGTACTGTGTTTGGATCATATGTTCAGACACCAGTTGATTTTAAAAAGTATATTGAGTTCAAGAGGGCTTTGAGCTTATGGTAAGCAGAAGGTCATTGACATATTTTTTAATGGACATGGTTACAGTCTTTTTTTTTTTTTCATAACAGGCACCTCTGGCAGTCACATGGCTCATAATTTAGAATTCATCATACATGTGGGCTGACATATATTGACAGCTGTAATACTTTTTTGCTTATGGCAGCTCTGATGAAAAATTTTGAAGTAGAGGGAGGTGTATGTTGCTTGCTTGTGCACACTTTAACACATTGGAGTTTTGAGAGAACAATATTATCCAAAAGAAGAACTGCCTAGGCTATCCACCATGAAGATAATACTATCTGTGGTGTTGTGCTGTGGTGTTTCAGAAGCAAAGCTTTCTGCAGCTTTACATTTAGCTGTGGGATCCCAGGAGAAAGGCCTACACTTACAGCATCTCCTCACCCAGGTCTGCAGTCATTGGGAGTGAAATATAACTTCTAATTAGACAGCTTCTCCTGTCTAATTAGGCTATAAGCTCTTGAAGGTGGAAGGTGTCATTTGCTCAGTGTTTGTGTAGCACCTCAGGATCCCAGTCCTGACTGATGCCTCCAGGTGCTGCTAAAATAGTAATGAAGAGATTCATTGCACATCCTTTGCATGTGACCCATGTTCTTTAGTCTTGCTTGGCTAGGTAAGACATGGTGCTTTTCCTGCTCCCTAACTGGATAAACATGCTCAGCTGGCCATATTAAATTAATTTCAAGTACTATGCAAGCAATATTCAAGGGTCTCTGTTGGCCTGTTTGTGTTGCTTCTTTTATTCAACCATGTTCTCTTCAATAGTCAACTCAGCTAAATAGAGATAATGTAGGAAGAAGGGAGAGAAAGTGTAGTTGAGCTGGTAAAACAGGCTTTCCTACAGAAAATAAGCTCTTATTCAGTAAGAAAGACTGAAAAGCTTGATTCTCTGATATCCTGTGTCTTGTGACACCAGTAACATTACAGCAAATACCTTTTTCTAAGTAGGTAATTTTTTCCATCCACTTTGCATTCAAGCAAATGCTGATTCAAAGAGCCAAGAAAAAAATAATTCTAACAGAACATTCATAAGAGAAAATAATGAGTGAAAGGGGCAAAATGTATTTCCTTATATGGCTTTTTCCTATCCCAGCTGAAAGATTAGCTTCCATAATCATGTTATTTAATGATCCCAGTTAATGAGCAGCATTTCTAACCTATGTTTAGGTAAATGTTGCTGCTTTCCACGCATTTTTAACCGTGATGTAAGAGCACTTCATGAAATGAGCACCATGTGTAGAACAAGTGTACTTTAGAACAAGTGTACTTTTGTATTAAAATCATATCATCAGGAGCACATCTATAGATACTTATTTTCATAGAATCATAAAATTATATAATTATTTAGGTTGGGAAAGACCTCTAAGATCATTGAGTCCAACGATAATTTTGCCAGTAATTGATACATTTACATAGCCTTCTTAAAGCCTGTGGGCAGATGCCTTCAAAGAGCCTGAAAATTAGAGAGTCTAGCAGAAGAGCAGCCAACAGTTTCATAGTTCATCTTGTTTTTCTGTTCAGGCAGCAAAGAGGGCCTGGGAAAACTCTCCTGGGTTGAAATTACAGCTGTGTCACAGAAATGACATGAACACAGGAAATAGTTGCCTTATAACTGCTTGCTGGGGTCCCAGCTGACTGCAGTGACACTCACTGCAGCTTAAGTATGTGCAGCATACGTCAGGAGCAGCAGAGTAATGTTCCCAAAACCAGTGCTCCTTGGGCCAGCAGTGGGTTTCCCTGCCCCATTCAGGCTTTCTGTGAAGAGGATGCTTGGAGAACTAAATGATTTTACAGGGGCTGCTTTACCACTGCCTTACTCTCTCCACAGAAAAGTATCAAAAATGAAGGACACTTCTATTGTTTTTGTCAAAAAGAAATATGAAATACTTACATCCCTTTCCAGTTAATCAGGTAATTATATAATTTCATGTCAAAAGAGCTTCAAGTGATTAAACTGTTGAAAGTAGTAACCTCAATTATAGGAAGCCTCCAGGGACCATTTTACAGATGCAATACTAATAAATAATAATCATCATCATAATAGATAACACAGGCATGCCACTGGTCACTTGTCCTAATGACTATGTAACTTGATAAGAAGAATACCATTGCTGATAGATGAGAAACACTTGATACTTTATGAGGTCAAATTGAAATTACTCTTTTAAAGAATATTTTGTAAACAAAGGAATTCTGTTCTCAGGTATGACAGTTTTGCATGCTTCCCACTAAGAAAACAAATTATTTGTGAATCAAGATGTGAGAAGTCATACAGGGCAGAAGAGGAATAGCATCTTACATGAAAAATCACAAGTGGTCCATGTGCTGAAAACTCCTGTTAGAATTGATAGTAGCAAAAAAATCAGTGATGGACAGTTTTCATACCAACTTTGTAGTTCATTATTAAGTCTAAAAGAAAAGTAAACACATGCAAGACTGCAATAAAATAGGACTGGTACCTGTAAAGATCAAAAGATACGTATGTGCATATCTCTGTCTAGTTCGGTTTACTTTGTAATTTAAGATGTTCAGTTAGCTCATTGTTACCAAATGATTATCTGAAATCAAATGCTGTTATCTTTTTTCTTTTTTTACTGCCACCGCTTCTACTTATATATTTTAAATATAAAATATAATATATTCTATATTTATAATATAAATATTTATAAAATGTATTTATAAAATTTTATATTTATTTATAAAATAAATATTTTATATTGTTATGGCTAAATCCAAATGTCTCATTTTAAACATTTTGCAAATATATGGGATAAAATAATCCCAGAATCTTAATGGACAGCTTTATGAAGCATATTGGGCAGATGTAAACCAAACATCACTAGTATCTATTTTGCAAAAGACTTAATGCAAGTTTCATTTAAGGATTGTGTAAGTACCAAGCTAGCTATTGACATTTATGTGTGATAGCCCTTTCACTTCTAAATTTTGTGGTTGTTTGGGGTTTTTTTTTCCCACAGCTTCAATTTCTCTGTTTAGCAGGATGAACTCATCCTCCTGCCAACATCCTTTAGAGAAGGAGGAACTGACTGAGGAGGGGAGAGAACCTCTCTCTTATCACCCTGAAATTCAGTCAGTCCTGTCTCTATCTATAATGATATAAAGGAATTCTAATTAAGAGTTGTGTAAGTGTTAATTAGATAGCAAATCTTTGGAAAGTTGTCCCCTGGCTCTGAACTCAGTTTCACATCATTACTTTTTATTTCAGAGTATCCCAGTCTTCCAGATGAGAAAGACTGTAGAGCAAAAATGCTGTTTTTACAGACGCCTGGCTTGGTGTCTGTGAGGGTACTTCACAAGCAGTCTCATCTTTGCTTTTTTATTTAAAAATAAAATCCTAATGGAGCTGGTTGTATGGTAGAGGGGAGGAAGCTAATGGTGTGTGGACAGAAAGGAAAATCTAGGTGATACGGTGGGAAATGGAGAAAATGACAGGTCCCTCACTTCTTCAAATATACACAGAGAAATGCTGCACTTCACAAACGCTCCATAATTATGGAAAGATTTTGTAACACAAAAATAAACCCTTTAATTATATGTAGTGCTGGCTGCAGATAATGATGGGGATTTAGTTGGGGATGGATTAAAGAGATGTGAACATATTTTTTCATTCATGCACTGATGGTTTTTCCCTGCCAATCCACTAGGACAAAGTAGGAGGCACACGTGGAAAAAGGACCCTCTCAGCATTCCTCTTGGGAGCTGGGCAGAGGCTGGCTCTGCATTGCCCCCCCCTTCCCTCCCCTCCAAATGTCCTCCCCACAGGACTTCGGCAGGGTGTGAGTGCAGCTTGGCTTGTGGCTCCCTCATGAAAGCTGGCAGGATTTCAGAGCAGGACAGCACTGTGCACAGGATCAGATGTTGGCTGTCGCTGAATCCCTGCTCCTGGTCTGGTGCCTCTGCTGCAGGTGGAAGATCTGAAAAGGAAAAAAACCCCAAAGGCCTGTACTGGCAGGAGTTAGGAGGCTGTTGTTGGCTGTCTATAAATGCAAAGGGTAATTGGTTCTGCTGAGCTTGCAGGACAATTCGTGGAGCTGAGAAGGCCATAAATACATTTTTCAGGATGCAGTTCAAGCTGGGACTGATTTTCCCTCTTCTATGTTTAGACCAGAATGACATAGCTGATTTCAGTGTGCAAGCACAGGCTTACTGCTGAGTTTAGTGACGCAGTGCATTCAGATACCCCCTTCACCCGGGGATATGCTTGCAGCTGCAGAGAGCAGGGGGAAGTGGAACAGCCTTTTCCCACCGTGTGTGATGCCGCAGGAGGGCTGCACACAGCACGGTGCAAATCACGTCCCCTCCCCAGACTACTGCAAGTCCTGCTAAGGCCAGGTCCATAGCCCACGCACAGTGGCTCATAAAATAATAAACCAGGTCCCCTGATGCCTGCTTCCACTGCACCTCAGCTGTGACCAGACCTTTTCTCGCTCCAAGCCGGTGGCAGTGTGGGAGGGACTCGATTCCTTTGCTCTAGGGTAGCCTCCTTCCCAGGTACCAGCCTCCTCCTGTATCTTCCTGGGACTCGCTTTACACATGTAAGGCTGCGGCATCGGCCAGCTGCCACCAGTGCTGCTCCTCAGCTGGGAAGAGCTGGGAGCCAGCAAATGGCCCCAGTCCTGCCACGCAGGATATCTGGGGAGTGAGGCTGAGAGTATTTGGGATCTGAGGTGACTTTTTGGGGAATGAGGAGAAAGGAAGCTCAGAAGGGACAGGGCCTCCTAGAGGGGCAGCCACCACCACCTCCCACACCAGCACCAGCACCAGCA
>JAVJGJ010000032.1:9028998-9057723 GCA_035590215.1 Microhierax caerulescens
AGGAACTGGCACCCTGCTATCTGCAAGGGCAGACATTTTAGGGAATGGCAAAAGTTCGTAGGCTTTGGCATTTAGCTGCCTGTGTCGGAGGATAATCGATGAGAGGCTGATAGCAATCTCCGCTCTGCAGGGGAAATCTGTAACGGGGCTTGGATGGCGATAGTCAGCTCTTAATAAAAGCTTGTGCCATCTACCCCTGACTCCTTGGTACTGCTGAACTGAAGAGTCTCCTGATCTGTTTTGCTATTATCAGACTTGTCTAGCATCTCTTCTTACAGTCTGCAGACTTAGCTTTCATGGCGATAACAGCAGCGCAGAAAGTTGAACATGGCCATGTGTGTGTATGAAAACAGAGCTGCTAGTGGTAAACTCTCGGGGAAAAGCACCATGTGTAGATATGCTGTCTAATAAAATATTCAACAAATACCAGAAAAAACCAAGTTATACCACAAAGAGAAATTATGTTTGCATACTTCATCTACGCATACTGTTTGAATAATATGAGTTATTTACTTAAAGCAAATCCAGTTACCTTTACCCATGTTGGAGAAAAGGTGTTACCTGAAAATAATCACCTTTATTTCCATGCAGGGACTGTCCCAATAGGAGCGTAAGGTCAGATTCAGCTTTTTTTCTGTGTGGATTTAAGACATATATGCAAGGGATTTCTTTTACGCTTGCTATGTATCACAGATCTCTTTTAACATGACCTTACAGGAGCTGATTTTTAAATTGCCTATCTTTAGTTCACGTAGTTTCTTCCTAATAACAAACAACTTCTGAGCAAGTGCATGTTGCGTTACTTAACGGCAGACTTCTGCAGAAATTCAAGGGAAAGCATTGCCCTGAAGATTAGTGTTATGAACTGTGTGATGCACTTTCTAATTGATTCTTTGGCTATGCTTCCTACCATCATTCAGAAACAACTACAAGTCTTCAGGTGGGCTAAAACGTGTACTTTAAATTCAGTGATTGATGAATTGATTAAGAAGGGCTCATATTTACATAAACAGGCACCTGTGTTTAGATTTAGGATCCTAACACAAGACAGAGTCTCAAAAACACAGGTAAATTTTTCTTCAATCTTCCCTGAATTAATCCTGAATACAGACCTCTTTGTAACTCTGACTGTGCTCTCTGATTATTTATTTATTTTTTAATATATATTTGCAATTCTTCAATCCATTTGTACCTGCCAAAATTGATTCTATGTATTCCTGGTAAAACAGATACTGTGATAAAGCATATTATTTTCTTAATATGATTAGCCTTACCATCTTTGAGCATTCAGGAGTCATGAGGATCCCCCCCCTAAACAACTGCATGTTAGATTGTGAGAACTACAAAAGTAGTAATTTTTCTTTTTCTTTTTTTCCCCTCCTTTTATTTGCCTCATGGCATGGTTGCCACTAGAATACGTTTCTTAATGCAGGCTGAAAAAAAGCTGCTTTCTGACCTTGCCTTGCACCTCTCTGTTAATTTCTAACACGGGGAATTGGAAGAAGCATTTGGAAAGGTCTCCTATTTGGAGATCAGAATTTAGACATCTCTTTCCGTTTCATCAACAACTCTGAGACAATCTACTCAATGCCACAATAGCTGAATATTCCACTTCTGGTAGCATTGAGGTGAAGGGTTTTAAACAATTAGATTTTAAAATAAGAACCAAACATGGATTTAAAAACATAGAGAATTTTATGTTCCGCAAAGCTGGTCTGTTGTTTTTTTTTTCTATTGGTGCATTTATCACCTGATCACCCCTCCTTCTAAAACCCAATCTTGCAAAACCCAAGGTACCTCTTACAGCTGTCACTTTTCTGCTTCCCATTTTTGCTTAAGGAGGCTGCTGGTTGAGGACCAAGCTTTCTGGAGCTGACCAGGAATTTCTGGGTGAAACATTGGGAGCTTTGGGTTTTTTTACATTACATAAATACAGGCTTACAGAAAGCAAAACTTTACAGATAAAGAAGGTGTATTTCTTGCTGCAGCAGCCCACTTCTCTGCATCTAGGCTGGGAGCCTGAGAGGTGGGAATTACGTGGTGCAGGAGGCAGAATAATGTGTTTGCAGGCTTGGTAGCTCTTTGCAGGGATCTCCTTCAGGGATCCTGAAATCTTCATCCTGGGGTCTATGCGCTAAAGCCCTGAAAATCCCCTCCTGTGCAGATCAGCCCCTAAACCTCAGGAGAGGTGTTTGCCAATCTTTGTATTTAAGGTGCCAGGCTATGCTTCTGCATGGCTGGAATGCACAGAAGGTATTCTGTGCATGTAAAAAGTGCTGCTTGCGGATGTGGGCCCGTATGTGCGTTTATATACATACGTATGTTTCTTGTTCCTTTTTCCCTAGTACCTGTGCTTGGAGCAAAGAGGAGGAAAGAAGGATGAATTCTTAGCCAGGCTCCTGGCTGACCCTATGTGCACATATATTAACCAGCCAATTTGTGCACATACATGGTGGTCCATACTTTACAGAGAAACATATCAGGGTTATCTTTGCATGTGCTGCTAACCGTATAGCATTCGTGAAAGTGTTAGTTCTGGTTAGGTGAAGGCAGCATGGAGGGTGCAGACATGCTCCAGTGTGGAAATGGATGCTGAAGCAATGGAGCATCCCGTGCAAAGGGGAGGCAGAGAGCCCGGGCCTCCCCATGTGGGCCTGCTGGAGTCCAAGGACTGAAGATCAAGCCTCAGACTACATTGTTTCCATGCACAAAGATGTATTTAATAATTAATTAGTTTTGTGTTTTATGCTGGCTTTAGAGGAAAGGATGTTTGCTTGCAAAAGAAATCCTTTATTAAAGAAACAGAAAAATCTCTTCGAAATGGAAGGTGCAGGAGCTTTAATTTCCTAGATTTCACTGTTGCAATATGTTGCAATATGCGATCTTGCTCTAAGATACGAAAAATTAAATTCCATGCAAATACTAATTGTGCAACTACTGAGATTTCAATAGGTCATCACACTGTAATAGTGAATGCTTCAGTTTCCAAGAGATAGCCTGAGCTGATGTTTTTAAAATAGGGGGAAGAAGCAATTAACTAGCAGGAAAAGTTTGATCCTGCTGTGGGAAGGCACACTGCAAGGTGGTGATGGAGAACTCCCTTTTCCAGAAAACCCCTGGAAAAAAGTAATTGAGGAGATGCAGAGGGAGCAGCCATCTGTGCAGGGAGGGACCCTTGTCAGGTCCTCACAGGTGGAGTCCGTGCATATCCCCCAGCACAGACTGGGAGGTCCTGTTTGCTCCTATTTATACTTGAGAGAAATGTTAGTGGAATTAAGTAAGAGTTTTTCTGTGCTAGGAGAGAGTTTGCCTCGTATGTGGAAATACAGTATTCCTTTTGAAATGATGCTTTTTGGTTTGGGGTATTTTATTTTATTTTGTGTTCTGCCTTGGATGCAGATGTGGCCCCGGGAGCGAACACTATAACTGGCTAATTCAGAACAACAAAAAAATTGCCCCATTATTTAAATGTATTCACTTATGCATGTGAAAGCTGTGAAGTAGCAACAAGAAGAATGTAAACCACAGGCTGAAATACATCCCTAACCCAGTTTCTGTAGAGCTGCTTCTCTACCAGAGACTCAAACCAACTGCTTGTTGGCGGTGAGTGATCTATTTGAGGTATAAAATAATTACCTTGTCAGATTTTCATAGCATTTATTATTTGAGCATAAAACAAGGTCAGACTCCCCTACTATAGCTCCCTGTTGTAATTGCTCCATTACTGTTTTGAATACACGGTGTAGTTCTGTTTCTTGGCAAAATATGCACACTAAACCTTACCTTTACAGATAAGTTTTGTTTTGTTTGCTAAGCTACAGCTCAGTAAACACAAAGATATGAAAATCTGGCTATTTATAAAGCTGCCTGCATTTATAATTTTGTTTATTCCATATTGCTTGAGCTCATTGGCAAAACTGAACATGTGGTAGAGACCCAGGAAATGCGCTGTGAGTTAATTCTTTTTTCACTTGTTTTTTTGATGCTGCAGCCTAACTGAGGATGTGCAGTTATTTGTTTTCACTTCAATTATATTTAGCTTTGCCAGTGTCAAGGAGAAAAACAGAAGGAGAAAACATACCAAAGAAGCAAACAGCATTTGCAGAGTGCTGTGGTCCCAGCACACCAGAACTGAACGCGGTGTGTACTAGCCGATCCCCCGCAGTCTAGCCCGCAGTGCCTGCCTGATGAAAACTTGTGGTGGTGTGGTATGAAGGCACCAGGGCCAGCTTTCCGCTGCAAGGAGTAGCTCCACGGCTGAGGAGCGTCAGTGTTGAAAGCATGGATGCCGAGGGGTGTGCCACCTGCTCCTTTCCCCACTTTCCAAAAGCTGGTGGAACAGAAACATTTCACCTGGGCTTCCCTCTGCCAGAGGCTTCCTGCATGCCACCACGCTGCAGCCAGCCGCCCAGGCCAGCAGTTTCAGGATGGCATGGCACTGTGAAAACCAGTAGCAGCCAGCAGCCCCCTGACTTGTTTTCTAGAGCCCCTGCTCCAGAGGCTACTTGCGAGGTGGGGGAACCACCAGCAGAGCAGCCACAAGTTCTTTGTTGACATTGTATGGCAGGAAACACTGTGTCTCCTAACCCTGGTGATGCTCCTTTTCCTAGTTTTGTGAAAAGTATTGCATGGAGTGGCTTCAGCTCCCCAGGTTATTTCTCTTCTTTGTACACCTCTGTGTGAAAGAGTCATGATGGCATGTGGAGATCTTCTGTGCCATGCAACTGAGGTTCAGGATTTGCAGCAGGAGAGGCAGGATTAATATATAGGTAACAAATCTCTGGCTTTGTTTCCTTCACTTCAAGTCTGCCAGTTCCTTAGCTATTTTGGACCTGTGCTGTGGAATTTATAGTCAAAGGTGTTACTTTAATGTCAGCACTAGATAAACAGAGATCATTAGTGTGGTCTGGCTGTCAGTCTGGGATATCCTTCCTTCTGCCCAGATAGCTTGCTTGCGGGTGACTTCCAGGCTATTTCTGGACTCTACAACATACAGCTATGTTAATTGCCTGTATGTGTTTGAACTTTGGGATCCCATATGCTGTGGCTCTGTCTGTGGCCCAACTTGAAGCTCTTACTCCTCTGGGCAGGTTTTTCAGGCACTGAAAGCAGCCCGAGAGCCATTTCTAAGAGGCGATATGGGTATCCGTTGCTGTTAACCTATACCAAAGTTGAATTTGTCCCCTGGCCTTAGGTTGCAGAGCTGTGCAGCAAAAGGATAACTGTTTTTGTAATAGTAACCTGTCTTAAAGATTTGTTTTTGGTATCAGGCCAGATGGACAGATCCTATTGCCGTGCCTACATCCAGACCCAGATGGTTTAGGTTACTGCAAATGAGCTAGAGCATTTTGTTTCTAGCTTGGGAGTTCAAATCCAGATTAAAACTCTAGACCAAAATAAATTGTCAGTTCATCCCCAATTTGAAGTGCTTCCATGTGAGAACCTGCGGCATCCTTGGCATTTGTGTATTAGCGGGCATGTGGTCCCAGAGACTGGGAGTGCTGCTAGGCTTGGCTCCTTCAGAAAAGCACTGAGGTACTCAAATGTATGTTATTTTTTAGAAGATCCAAGCATTGTGTGAAGGTGGATGATAGCCATCTATCTTTCTCCCAAAATATGACAGATGACAAGATGTAACACCCTACCCACTCTTAGAAACTTTTAATGCTCTATCTATACTGGTGGTGTTAAAATTGGAAGACAAATCCAATTGCAGCACTGTTACTATCAGTGTAGGAGCACCAACATGTTTAACTCATTCCAAGTCAGAACAGTATTAGCAGAAATTTCATTTATACTAGAGCTTTTACCAGTAAGACCATGTTGATTTAAAAAACAACCACATCCAGCAATAAAACAAAGGAAAAAAGAGCAGCAGACTTCCTGGAATAGTTGTACTGGTAATACTTTACAGTGTAGCTAGATTCTTTCCATCATCCATCTATGGAATTATTCCAATTAATTAATCTAATTTGAAACTTAAGCAACTTAAGTTTCAAACACTTATAATAAAGTACCTACAAAGTAGTTGCTGAAACATATGTAGAATTTATTTGGTAGATAGTTTCAATTAATAAGTCCTGGGAAATGTCCGTGCTCATGGAAAATTCTGTGAGCTGGAAATCAAGCCAAAATGCTAAAATGAATGATAAGTTCTGCCAGTTCTTATTAAAATATTATACTTGGGAAAGCCTCCTGTGCAGTTCTAGTCTGTCGCACGGGTGGCTAGTTTCTGTGAGAGCTGTAGTAACAAACTCAGTGCTGTGGTTAATCAATTTAAACTTTACCTTTGTCTTGTAATGCTATCGTAGTCATCAGAAACCCTGTTTTTTAAAAAAATTTTCTTCCAACTTTTTCAGATAATTAAGTGGGTCAGGTCTCTACAGGATGCTGGCTGCATGGTGGCTATAAATATTGCAGTGAGCAGCCCACAGCTTCCATCCATCCTTGGCCTCTGGTGGGAAGAAGATGAACTGCTTTGCGAAGATTTCTCAAAGACAGGATTTCTCTAACTTGAAGCAGTCGGGTGTGTTGCTCTTGTTGTAAATCAAGGCGAGCTCTACCTTTAACTCTCCTAAGTTCACTGAAAAAGTTAACGCTGTACTACTGAAATGGAGATTTAATTTCAGCTCAGTGGTCCCAGACCGTGCTTTTGGACAGAGCATGCTATCCCAGAGAGAGCTGAGTTTGGTGGTGTGTTGCGTGAAATTCTGCATGGCCACCACACACAGTTTATGAGCCCATCTGAAATCTCAGTTTCCATGGATTTATGGCAGTAGCTCAAAAGTCAAACTCAGCTGAACACTGGCAGTGTTCAACAAGTAACGGCAGCTTGAACCTAAAAAAGGAAATTATGAGCTGGCCCAGTCTTACCATTTATACACTGGGATTATAAACAAATAGATTAGGTAGTGATAGCTCTAGTTTACTCACTCAAGGAGTGAACTGGGATGTAACGTTCTTTGTCATGTATTACCTACGTTCTCAAACAAAACTTCTGTGTAAATGTTACATTCTCAACTACTTTGTCCACAGAAAGCAAATGGAAAGAGTGACCTCAGTGTTTACATCAAACCAGTTGGCAAGCGTGTCCCAGATACTCATGGCTGAACTAGATTATTTGCTTACCTGATGAGTGAAATGGTAATATGTCAGAGCTGCTTTCTCCTAGAGTATAGAACCAGACTGAAAACTTGGAACCTGACAAATATCTGTTTAATTACTATTGTTAAGTAGAGAAACGTGTGCTGTCATTAGATGGGTATTGGGTTATCGAACTATGGCCAAACATGTACATCCCTTCCTTGTGTGGGTAGTGAAAGATGTGGGATATAGCCTCCCGTCTCCTGATGACTTTTCTCCCTCACCTTTCTGCCTACTCATTCTTTATGAAACACAAGTAAAACGAAGGAGTGTGATTCTGAAATCTGCTCTATGGATGAGCGTGGTCTTTGTCACCTGCTGTGCAACACCAACTGCAGCAGAAGCTGCTGTTTAAGGCTTTTAGCTGCAGCCAGGGTATGGTGAGTTAGCTGTAACCACGCCAGGTAGCTTCGCATCAGTCCCGCAGGGACCTTATGCTTCCCTCTGTCAGTTAATTTTAGAATCGTGTTTCAAATGAATTTAGCAATTCAGAAGTTACTCTGAACCAGTTGTTAAGTGGAACTGTCAGTTCTGAATTTGGGTGAAGTATCAAAAATCGGAACTGAAACACATTTGCAAGTTTGGAAAAATCAGTTGTTAAAATTGGTGGAATGACAGTTGTGGATCAGGACATCATCTGAAGTTTGGTCTTCACAGCACTTCCATCTCTTAATTTTTATATTACTGTTTAAAACCCAAAACTTCAGAGGCAAATGTACTTTCCTTCTCTTAACTGAAAAACTATTCCATTTCTCCTACCATTTAGATATAGATTCAGAATAAAAACCCAGACAGAAGAGCAAGTGGATTTTTTTCCTCTTTCTTCTGATCTGTACTGAAACACTAAATTTCATTCTGTAAAATCCCTTTTTTTCCCTCCTAACTGAACATATTTGATTCATGTTAAGTATATTGTACCTTGGTAGGGAAACTAGCATTCCAGGCTCTAAAGGCTGGAACACACTGAGTGATTAATTAAAAACCTACATTTGCCTTGCTTGACTGATGTAATAAAAGCAAGAAAATGTATCAGCACATGCTGGATTGACCACAGTTTCTGCCAGCAATAAACTTAAGTCATTTATTAATTGGTGGCAGCAAACAGTAAAAATACTTCTTTCACAGCTTCCTGAAGGGTCGGTGAGGTAGGTCCTGGGAAGAAGGGGAAGAGGTGGTGGTGCTGTTCTCTTTCCTTTCTCATCAGTATTGCTAGTATTGGGGCAGATTTGGGTCATCCTTTTTCTTCATCTAACATGGAGCTCTTGCAGGCACTCAGAGCAGTTGGTCTCTGTTGCGAAGTGATGATCGTACTGTTGTGTACTGGAGCCGAGAGGAGCTCTCTCCAGTTCATGATGGCATTAGTAGTGGCAGAATTTGCCTCTGACCTGATCTGGTAATAGTGGGGATTAATGTCTATGACTTTCTCCTAGCAGAGTGAAGCAACTTTACAAAAGTAAGGAAAACAGCAGTGTCCCAAAATTTCTCTTTTGCTTGGCTCTGCTGAAAATGCTTTTCTTAAAGCTTCCTTGTCCTGCTCTTCCCAAGTCTACTATCTTAAGTTTAGAAAAAAAATAGAAGCAGTATAGCACGCACGTGTGTGTGTTTGTCTCTGTACTTTCATGTCACAGTTCTGTTTTGAATTGTTGCCCATCAGCTTCACTCCTGCAAAGCACATGCTTTTCACCAGGAATTAACTGCTGCTCTTGGAACTAGGAGACTTCTTCAGTGTGGTCTAACAACAGAAACTTCCCTGCGAAGCACTCTTTGTCAATCAGCTATTGCTTGGCAGCCTAGCATGAAACAGACGGGGAGAAAAAAGGAAAGGATAAAGATTTTGAATAGAAAGAGAGCTACAAATCTTCCTTAAGTGTTGGTAAGAGCTAGCATCTTTGCATTAGTGCAATTCACCTTTTCTGTCCTTTCTTGAGTAGCTCTTGTCAGTAACCAACTAATTTTGGTCTGAGCTGCTTTTATAGCACTACTTCATTAGAGCCTGAGTTCATGACTTTGCTTTTAGGCACTATGTTAGCTGAGCAGCTGCACATGTTTGTCCTACACGCTTTGCTGTGTGGACATAGATTTAAAAATAATGCTGAAGTGCTCTGCTGAATTTCTGCTGAAGTTCAGGGTGTCAGTGTGTAGCCATGTCGTGCCCCTTCTTCTTCTTTGAGATACAAGTACTAGTGATTTGTGGCTGCAGCACACTGCATCATAATGTTGCTTTAAGAATAGCAAACTTCTATCTCACGGCATTTATCTCAGTGTTTTTAGAGCTGATGTGACACCAGGTTCCTGTGTGAAAATAGTAGTCAAGCTGTCTGGTTACCTGCTTAAAAGGAGAGGTGGGGTGTAGATCAGGAGTGAAGTGACCTTTGTTAGCCGTGCTAGTTGGTGTCAGCAGTATTGATCCAGCTTGGTTAGAAATATACCATGGTCCCTTAAATTTGTGGACTAACTAAATCAAGCTATTTCTTATATCATGTGTTTTTCCTAAGGCCGATTTACTGATACAAATAAGAGATTTCCATCATGTGTTATTTAAACATGTTAAAATATTTACCAAATATTTGTTGCTAAAGAGGTACCTGACTGTATACATATATATGTAGAGATATATGCATTAATATGTTTGCAATGGCACTTGACATTTTATAGTTACAGTTTTATAGCACAGTCTAGAGTGCTGTGCAAACATTAATTACATGAATCCTATCAATAAATAAAATAACTAAACAAATGCTTATTAGACTGTGCCACTTTACATGTAAGGCAACTGAAACAAGAATATTACAGCTTTAATTGCCTGAGATTTTTGTAGTATTAGGAGGTGCTGGCATTACCCAGCATCTCTGAAGATGCTGAAACTTGTATTTTTTGAGTTTTAGTCCTGGCTCTGTCTTAAAGCAACAGCAGAGAGGGGAAAAAGCAAGTGAAACAGTCCTGGATAGAATGATCTTGGCAAGAAGGTTATTTGATGTGTGAAAACTTTCACAGAATATTATCACCTTGGGAGACACTTTGAAAACACAGAAGAGCCTTGCAAGAATGGCAGGGTACGCAGAGGAGCTCCATTGCTCCAAGCAGGCACTTACCAACAAGTTTTGTTTGCCAGTGGTAATGAACTGTAGAACTGGCAAAGCCACTTTTGGGGTACCATCCATTTTTTTCCCCCTGAATTCTTAAAGCATCAACTGTCACAGGTAAACTGAACCGCGGTTAACTAACTGGGTCAAGTACTGACCGGCTTTCTGTCTGTGATGTCATTTACACTGTACAGTTGAGGAGCAGCTCCTTGAAGTCACTACTAAAATGAGCAAGTTAAGAGAGTTAAGCCTAGGGGCAAGTGTTCCTAAAGAATGTCTGGGGTCTTTTTCTGGTTTGTTTTTATTTTTTTTGGGGGGAAGGGGGGAGTTGGTTTGTTTGGTGGTTTTGGTGGCATTCTTTTTTCTTTTGAAGGATAAGTAAAATTCTCCCAAATCGTGGAAGGTTTTCATTTTGTGCTACTGATAAGTGTTTTAAGAAAATTTAATTGATTCAGCTTCTGACGGAATCATATTTACTTTATTTTTCCAAATGATGTGTATGTTTATCTGGTGTGTGTGGTTGTTATGGAGCTGTGTAGCTGAATGATTGGAAGGGGCTGTCTCATTCTGCCAGCGGCCATTTGTTGCTGCTAAAAATGACAACACAACTGTTAGAAGCTCACAGTGACTTCAGGGTGCTGAGCTCCAGGATTCTTCCTGATGCCCAGGGCTTGCCCGAGGTGCGCCTCTTGCAGGATCCTCAACATCTGTGTAAGGGGACGTACTGGTTGCTAAGCCTTCACTTCAGGCTGTCAGCCAAACAGTAACAATCCCCTGCTCCAGGTAACGATGACCTGGATCCATCCAGACAGTCCAATGCGAGTGCTAGTGTATAAGCAAGAACATTCTCCTCCAAATCTGAAAAGTAGATACAACAGTGCACGTGGCAGAATTGATAATGGGTTTTATGGTTACTGGGAAGTAACAGATAAAACTCTCTAAACTGCACGGATCCATTCACATAAACGAGAATAACTCTTCTAAAAGCCTCAAATGGCTTCTCCAGTTCACTGATAAAACTATCAGCAAATCCACAGTCTTGGCACTGATGACTTATATGACTGTTACGTGCTTGCAGGATGAAGCTCTTCAGTGACAAACTTAACAGCGATATAAATACAGTAAAACGTTAAACGTAGATGATTCATCCAATTGCAAATCAAATTCCAAATATTGCAGACTTAAAACCAAACCAATGGAACAGTGTTTTGTAAGTGCTTGGAAGCACTGTGTTAGATAATGTAAGAACAAAACTGATGAGAAAATGAGAACTAAATGTGTAATGTCAGAATTAATCTACCTGAACATAGACAGCTGTGCTCCTCTTATAGTCCCTGGGCTGAAAGAGGTGCTCCTGGGGCTCAGCTCTGCTCGTTTTAAAATGGCCACCTGAAATAGGTCAGATGAATCATGGTCTGAAAGTGCCTTTTCTTTTTTTGCCATGAATTGTATAGGGAGCTCAGATGAATTCTACATGGATAGGCTGGACATGTAAGCATAAAGCAGTCAACAACCGGTTCCATTTCTTCCATTTGCTTCCCTGTATTTACTAAACCCCTGATGCCCAGCTGTTGGGAAGACTGTTCAACCTTATGGTTGCTGCATGCAAGAGGGACTAGATAAAAGGCTTTGTTTTATCCTTTAGGATAAAAGGATAAGGTTTTATCCTTTAGGATAAAACAAAATCCAAAGGTTTATATTCTGCAAAGTCTTTGGATATCACATCTGACTTCACACTGTTTCTAGAGGAAAAGACATTTCACTGTGGGGGTGAGGGAACCTTTCAGAAACCATCGGAAACTACTGCTGCTGCCTTGAGAAAGACTTCATAGAACTTTTTAAGCAAGGTTGCTGTGTTCTTACAGGATAACCAATATCCTAAATAACGATAACAGGTAGCCCTGTTACCATGTGTGTGGCAATATTTCCATGGACTTCTGGATCTCTCAACCAAGCAGTCACAATCCTTTCTTATTACGATCACCTGTTGCTGATTCCGTTAGGAGGTGGTTGGATGTGTATATGAAACACAGCTGAAAATGTACTTGAGTAAGTGAGGCTTTTCTGAATTATTTTGTAAGGAGAAATGTTGTACTGTGTGTTAATCAGTTAATTTCACAAGGATTGTCTTCTGATGATGTTTTAATATGAGATTTACATTTTGGGAGTGTTAAAGCTATGGCTCACACCCCCCCACCTGCCAGATTTGCCAAGACAAGCAGATTAGGCTTTAGTGGACGCAGCTGAATAAGACACAGGTGCAATGAGTTACGAGCCAGGAAGACTGTTATAATGCTCAGACCTGGACCTGGCTGTGCCAGTCTTTCAGGGCAGTTTGGAGCTTGTGCAGATCTCTAGCTCCACCTGAGATCCTTATGCTGAGCCTTCAGAGTAATTATAGCACACTAATGAAAGTGTGAAACCCTTGCCTGGGACTGCGTGGAAGTGGTGGACTGGATTTCATATTGGGTAAGCTCTGGCACAGCTTTAGTCCTCTGTGTTATTTCACATTTCTCCACTGATGTTTGACTTAATCCTTTCCTGTTTGTGCTTTCTTCTATGTTATTTTGATGCTGGGGGCTGCTTGTGTTTCTAACTGGCTCTCCTCTTACATGGTGCTTTTCGCTATAGTGAGCACATGCCTTTGACTTCAGACTTGGCTCCCATCTGTGTATTTAAAAGTAAAATGATTTCTAATGCTAATTGGGGTGAGGGAAAATGAGAGAAAGAGTTTAAAAATTCATATTGAATATTTATAAGCATCCTTGGTGCGGTGCATTTGGTGAAACTGGGATGAAAAGGTTTCTAAAAGGTTTCTAATTTCTGCTGGGAGACACTTTGTTGTGCTTCAGCAGTAATGGCAACTGAAGGAGTGAGGCCTGTGGGGCCCAGGAAGGCTCCAAATACATTTACTTATGCCAGGTTTGGGTCATATTTTCCGTTGGTGTAATTACTGCGTGGTAATGGGATGAAAGAGCTCACCTGTGCAGATTTATGGCCCCTTTTAAAGGCAGGAGCTGTACTTGGGCTCAGTGCGGGAGAGATTCTTTGTGTCACACTTTGTAAAAAAGTTGGGTTTTTTTTTTCTTTTGGGGAATAGATATTGTTGGCTTTTGGGTTGGTGGTTTTTTTCCTTAGAGCAGGCAAAGGGTTTCTTTAGCACCAGTGTTTGTTTGAACCCTTGCATGCCTGGCCACATGTTCATGCTAAGGCAGGTGAAGAGCCTTTAGCAGGGTCTTTGTCAGCCTGGCTGGATGAGAGCTTTCTATGAACCTCATCCACTGATGGATCTGTTTGTGCTGATTTTGGTGATGATCAAAGAAGGCAGCCCTGGGGTAACTTGTTATAAATCGTCCTTTACTTGTATTGCTAAATTATTTTGCTCAAAAGAAAGTTGTTATTGACCATAGTCTCCATTGCCAGTTTTAGAACATTACAGTGTCAGGGAGAAGTCGTTGGAAATGATGCACAAAAGCTAGTGATGTACTGTAGGAATGCTGCGTTATGTGATACAGCATGAAAGTGTGGGAAGACTGGGCATCAGTCCTGTTAAAATAGGAGGGGGCAATCCAATCTGTTCTTAAGCTTTTTGTGGGCACCGTAATTTGCTTGTTAGAGGTATGTAGATAGAACCCTGAGGTGAGTCAGTAAAATCTAATGTTAAAGGTAAGCATGAAAACCAAGATTCCTCTTTATTTTTGTGTTGCATTTGTCCACTCTTGAGACTAGTGACAGGCTGTGAATGCTGAACCTCTCACTGAGAGCCAGGTAAATTCTTGATGCCACTGGCATTTTTATTCAAATTATTTTTTTAACTGTTTTTTGTTTGGTTTGGGGTTGTGTTTTGTTTTTTTTTTTTTGTTAGCATTTATTGCTGCGTTGTGATAACTTTGTTACAGCTAGGATCTTCTGGTCAGATAACACTGATACTGTTCCAGTTGTTTTCAGTGTTAGCTCTGCTCCAGGTGGCCCCAGTGTTGCTGTTTAAGAATGCAGAACAGTGTCTGCATTGAGTCTTTCTGTGGCTTCTTTTCTTTAAACCCCTGTACCACTTTGCAGCTGATACTGATGTCCTTTGCTTCATGACAGGCAAAACTACATCTACTGCCACCATGTACATTGCCCAAGGCAAGACCACAAAGAAAGGCAGTTTGATTTTCTCTGTCCAGTAGGCAAAATGGAATGGGAGCCCTCAGCTCCGAGGGAGCTTTGTGTGCTGCCCCATCCTAGATCAGGTGCTGGTGATGAACAGGCTACCTTACACCTGGTTTTTCTTTGTTGGAGCAGATCAGTATTTGGGGGCTGAGCAGTGGACTGTGTCTCTTTCCTCCCTCTCTCCCTTTCAGCACTGGGGAATGACTGCCCAGAAGCAATGCCTTGCAGGGGAGAATTGTAGCTGGTAATTTAGGAGGACAGCACAGAGTAAATCTCTTGCTTTGGTTTTTTTTTTTTTGTTTTGGTTTGGGTTTGGGTTTTTTTTCCCCCTGGGGAAAGATTGTCATATGTAAGGAGGAGAGTGCAGAGAGGCTGGGATCCATGAATTGCACTTACTTATTTTTATTTCAATATTAATTACACTTGGACTTCTCTGGTGGAGCTGCAGTCTAAGAACAGCCAAGATACTTCAGAGTCAAGAGGTATCAGTGCTAAAACTGGGGATGATATGAAGCATTTCCTGCTTCCTTCTGTACCAAACGGAACATCCTAGCCGTTTTGCGTTGTAGATAGGTGTCTGCCATTTAAAGAGGCTTTCTTTCCTGCATTTAGTTGAACACTGAATTTTTAAAAGTTATTTTCTGGTCCATACCCTTTTCAGGAAGGAATTTAAACTTAAGATTTTCATCTTTAGATAGTATTGTTAATAACCACAAGGAGCCTGTGAATCTGAAGAAAAGGAGGAGACGGGTGGATGTATAAGGTTTTGCTCTGCTTGTTGTGTTGTTTATGATTCTGATTTTGTGTGTATTTTTACACACAATTTTATACAAATATTGCAAGTGACAAAGTGTCTGTAATTCCTGAGATTTTCAGTTGTACTTCATATTGGACCATATTTATGTATCAAGGCAGTAGTAGACCCTTTTCTGGCTCTAAATAATCCTCCTCACTTGAATATTCAGGTGCTTTCCAGTAATTAGTTATCATACATAATTGCTAATTTTTCTCTGAGGGCAGGAAGCTTTCTTTCTGTCTTACAGAAGGAACCTGAGCCACCAGGCTGAGTGCATCACTTTTCCATGTTAGAGGCAGAGCCTGCTACTGCTGTAACAGGAATTTCACCCAAGTACAGTGCCAGCTTTACAGTGAGAATAACACCCAGTAGCTACTGCTGCTGACCCTTTGGAGGTTTTTTTGGTGGGTTTTTTTTATGTACAACAGCCCTTCTGTTTTCATCTCGCTTCATTCCATGCACTGTTCATTTTGCTATTTGCTAATTTGCTTTAGCTCCTATCAGAGTATAGGCCTCCTGGAGGAGCTCCTGCTGGGAGCTACCTGCATCCTGCCATTTGGTTGCCGCAGAGGAGTTACTGGCTCAGTAGTGGGGGTTCGTCAGAATGGGGGCACTTCAGTGGTTGCTTGTCGTCAGATCTCACAGCAAAATGCTCGTCAAAGTGTGTGATGTTTTAGGCCCTTCGCTGGCGTCTCACTTCTCCTCTGTGTACATTCACTAGTGTTTAGTATTTACTGTGGAATTTAGATTATTCCAGCAAATTGCTTGGTTTCTGCTATTAATTATTTGAGCAAGCATGAAAATCATGTGAACTGTAAAATACCAGATTTCCTGAAAGATTACTGGGATATCTGTGGAAAGAGTGGAATAGTCTCAAATTTACTCATTTAGTCCATAAATGTGATCACTGTTGTAAGGGTAATTGCTTTTGTTTATGGTCAGCTTTGAATATGCTGGCTTTCAACGTTTACTGTATCATATATTGCTTCATTCTAAGTGGCACTAGAAACTAACCCTGCACAGAAAATGAACAGTGAATATGTGTTGTATGTTGCCAGATACCTTCAAAACTGCTGAGAATCTTCCTTAATGAAAGAACATAAAGATCAATGTTTGACCAGAATTGATTTGAATGGTTGATACTGAGATAGAAAGAAGGGAAATAGCCTGATTTCACTGAGGGAATTAGAGGGGTAATTGGACCACAGTTTGTGATGGATGGTAATGGTTAGTATGGTGAATGGATTTCAAGCTGTAACTGATCTGGCTATTTGTTTTGGTTTTTTTTCCCCTGCATATTTTTGAGGCATAGAGTAATGTATCTGCCATGGGGAAGAGCTTTTTCCTGAACAGTCAGACCTACTGCCAAACTCTCTGGATTATGGAAGTAAACTGATTCCCGGTTGGTAAAGATATCAGATACAGGCATTTTAAACATCAATTTGCTTTTAAAAAGTTAATGTAAACCCAGACAGAATTTGAGCCTTAAGAGCTGTGGCTCTGAGGGTGGATATGAAGTATAGGAGACTTCTGTGGCCAGTGCCCTGAGCTTTTATAGCCTCATTTCTCCTTCTGCCTCAGTTGTTCTGTTCTTCACATGCATGTGGAGCTCATGCAAAAAAATTTGATTATTTGCCCAGAAGAGCTCTCCAGTCAGCCCTGGAAATCAGCTCCAAGGAACCATAATGATTTTGACAAAATCTCCTTAACCTTTTATATACACTTAAAAAGAGGTCTTTCTATCACAACAGAATGCTTTGTGGTGGTGGTGGGTTTTTTTTTTTAAGTTACTTTGCATTTATATATTATGTATCATACACGGTGCAATTTAAAAAGTGAAAATGAAATGCTTTTATTTCATTGGTATTAAATGTTTCAATTAACTTAAAAAAAGACTTTGTAGAAAAAGAAACCCACAAAACTCACATACTCATTTTTGGAAAGTTACCAGATTTTAAACTTTCAGAATTCACTGTGAAATTTCCATTCCCATACTGCTCCACACGTATGCTAAAACATGTTTGCAGAACCGCACCAGATGTAGTGATAGATTTAATGAAACAGAAGGTAATATAATAGAATGAAAACTGTATTTGTGAACTATATATACCTGCATACAGGCACGGAAACTGTGTTATGGCAGCAAGATCCTGCTACCCTTATCCAGCCCTGGTTTTCAGAATGAGTAATCTATCTAGATGTCAGTCACAGTTTTTCAGTGAAGAACTTTGAACTCCTGCTAAGAGGTTTATGTTATGAAGTATGGATAATAAAATAGAGAGGAACAGGGCTGTTATGGCTGTTCTGGAGTATCTCTTTTAAGTAGTTATTTTACATACAGGGTAGTCTAACCTTTGAAGTCAAAATGTTCACAGCATTAACATATGACTTCCCAACAAGATTTTTTTTAACTTTTACAAAGAGAGTCTTAGTTTAAAAATACACAGTTACTTGCTTAGATTTAAACGTTCAACTTCCTATTAATTGGAATGAGGAAAAAGCTGTAAAATGTGAGATGCAAATGGAGCTTTATAATTGACTGCTGGAAGTGAGATGCTACTCTCCGAATACCATGTCTTTTAGCCTTCCCAAAGCTAAATGTCTGCTAGCCTTCCAGTCGTTCTCTGCCAGTCCTGTGGAGACAGATGCATTTAATATCATACATCTTCCTTCCCTGGCACCTGCCTTAGGTGGGGCTGGAAAGCCCTCGGGAGGTGTTTGCTTGCTGCCTAAATGTCCTAGACAGTAAAGCTATACAAGACTGTTCCCAGCTGGACACTGCAAGCTGTCTGTTTCCTTAATGTTCTTTGTACGTTCTGTTTGCTGGTGTTAGAAATTCCAAATACCATATTTTTCTGAGTGGAAATCACTCTGCTTCTGCCTTACCACTTACAGCATCAGGTCAGGTGCATTGTAATGGCTCAGAAAAGCACTTGTGTAACGCCTTATTGCTGAAGGATGGCTTGTGGTAGTTTCAAATAATTTGCGGTTCATTCTGTTCTTTCATTGTAGATTTTTCAGGAAATAATCTTGATGTGATTTGGGAAGCCCTTTGGAAACTGGCACTGTTGACTTTAAACGATGAGTGATAGTACGAAGTGTGTACAAGTGAAGTTATGTGTTGTAAACCTGTAGCAAGTAACTTCAGTGTTGTGGGCAGACTTTTCAAAAGTAACGTAGAGTGATTTGGGTCCTCTGGCGTAACTCTTTGTAAGTCTTGTTCTAGATTCCTGAGTCACTTCACAGGTAAAAGTTTTCCATGTCATCCCTATTAGTAGCCAATAGCTTCATAATGTTTTTTTCTCTCTTCCTCAGCTCCCTTTTTTAGATACTGGATACTTCTTTTATCACAATGGCATTGCCAAGGCCAGGAGAAGACGCAGTCTTCAACACAAGCTTCACCTGGAAAAGGATTCCAGGGTAAGTGACTCATTACGTGCACCTGTCATGTCGTCTTTGTGGCACAGACTATTGTTTATGAGACCAGGGTGATGATCAAATCTCTGGTTATGACCATGCACGTTTCCCCATGCTTGTTCCAAGCTTTGTGACTGCTGTATGCGCACGCCTCCCAGACGGCCCCAGCTTTTATCTTTATTTCACTACTACAAATACATTCTCCGAGATGTATGCTGTCTCCGGTAAGACTCAGTGATGCCACAGTCTCCAGGACATCTTGGTGCGCTCTGTCTGTGCTGTGGGGAGGGGTGATCCAGAGTATATCTTACAGTCACCCTGCCCCACCCCACACCATGCATCCTGCTAGTCTGTGGGTCATCCACCCCGGAATATCTTGTGGTGTGAATGGTGGCATTTTCTCTCCAGTCACACTGGGGCCTTTTTCTTGGGGAGTAGCGTACACGCCAGATACTAAGAGACTGTATGTGTCAAACTTCAGTATTTCTTTCAGAGGCTTTTGCTCGCAACCTACAAATGGTGTGCTCTACTTTCAGAAGCACAAACCCCTCAGGCGGAAGGTGAAGGCCCCTTTATGACCTGGCACTAGCACATTCTTTTTTTTTTTTCCAGAGTTTTTACACCAGTATAATGCTGGGCTGGAATGGGGCCAGGTAGCACAAAAAATGTATTTACTACCCAAAGGAAGTAGATAAGTCTGAGGAATGATATCATGACAGCAAATAGATTATGTTTTAATCCTTCAGTAGGATTTAAACTCTCTACACTGTGAGCAAAAAAGAGGGGAGAACAGTTTTATTCCAGACAGAATTCTATTGCCAGATACTATATGGTATTGGAACACCTATGAAAATGAAAAACTGAGTAGGAAGAAAAGAAAAATAGGTTAAATAAGATGGTCACTGTTGTTGTGATGCCAGAGCAAGCAAGGTCTGATGAATTCCCAGCTTAATTTTCCTACAGAAATTTCAAGTGGTTCTGGGCCCAGGTCCAACTGGGATCCACATGGCTGGGCACTCCTGCAGCTGGCAGCCATGTGAGTGAACTACACAGGTTCCAGGTGCTGCCTGCCCCATCACTTCATCTTGGGATGCTGAGTGCTGGCAGGTTCCTTGAGGCTGCTGCTGGTCTTCCAGTGCTCTAAGGTACCCCTTCTTGGCCCCCTTCTCTAAAGCTTCTACCAGATATAGGTAAGCAACTATGAGAAAGAGACACATTCAACCTGCCTGGCACAGAAATTCTCAGACTTCCCTTGTTTTCTTTACCGAGCAGGGATTGGAAAGTAAACCGTTGAGAAACCATCTACAATTAGTGGATGCTAAGCAGGTGTCCTCAGAGGTGTCTTTCATTTCCCTGAACCACTTGCCCTTGTTAAAAGCCATTTCTGAAAAAGCATACAGCTAAGTATGTTGCGAACCAGTGACTGAGTACAGTCACTGTGCAGGTGACTATACTGGAAATAATCCTCTGACAATTTTACAAATGTCTGTGATACTTGTAGGAATCCACCGATTCTCATTGCAGTCTCATATTGCATGGCTAAGCACTCGTGTATAATTCCAGACTGGCTTTTGCATTGACTACCTCTAAACAGAGTGTCTGCAGTGCTATTAAGCACAGCTTAAAAGAATCTACCTTCTCGCTCAAAGATGCTCTGTTTCCCAGTCATCTGATATTTGCAGTCTCTAGACTCTTAGTTGGCTTCTGTCGCATGCAATGAAATCCCATTTTTGCTGTTAATCTCCACTTCTTCCTGGTGCTGCATACCAATAGCTCAGCTCTCCTCAGCTCCTTCCTTTGATCTGAGGGAATAAAGCCCTATGTTTAAATAACTAAGAGTATCACCCATGTGAGGAAAAGGATGATCCTGGTTGTATCTTGACCTAGTGGTTACACTGGTGGCTGGAAGGGGGATGGAAGCAACGTTTCATTTCCACATGTAACATGACATTTTCTTGTCTAGCCCTCCTACTTACTCTGTCATGTTGGATAGTCCTTGAGCTCTTATGATACCATATAGGTCAGTCGCTTTTTGTAATACAGTTTTGTAATAATTAAAATAATTACTTTTATTTCCCTTCTTTGTTTTATATCTGGAGTTTGGAGAAGTCATTAAAATTCCTGTCATATTTGCACATAAGTGGAAACATGAGTTGTGTTGACAGTACTTAATTTCAAACTCCAAAAATAATTTCTAAATTTAATGGCAACTTTCTAGACCATTTACATTCAATTTTACTTAGCAGCAAATGTCAGCACTGTCATGGTTAATATGTTAACACATGAAGCCAAGAATAAAATGTTCTTGTTGTTAGGCTAGCCAGGAAGCAAACTTCCACCGCAGGGCTGTACAGATAGATCTCTTGGGAACTGTTGTGGTGACTGCTGTAGTTGCTTATCCCTACCCAAATGTTGTGAGAAGGTGGGCTGCAGTTACTCTGTATACTTTTCACTTTTAAGGAGATTACAATTCCTCGCTAATTTTAATTATTAGTTGCAAAACAGCACAGATGTTCACTCAATTAATTAATGTTCTTTGTAAGTCCCTTGAGGAGCCATGTCAGTTTTTCAAGAGTCTGGGGAGATAGATGGCAGAGCAGTATGTGAACAGGTTACTGCATTGTTTTCATGCTCTTCATGTCTTTTAAAATGCTTGAAAAAGCTTTGTTGTGTAAAATTTACTCTGTTTTTACCAAAATAATTTTAAGATATGCTAAACGTATAGAGCAGTTGCGTGATAAACATCATTGCTGTCAAAGGGGTGGGAATGGAGCATTAAGGTGCCTTCCTAGAGACCCAGCGAGAACTGAACCTTTGCTCTGGAGAGTAGCCTCAAACACGATCGATTTGACATTAATACATCAGCACTGCTGAAGCCTGAAGCAGCACTGGCAGCCGGTGAAGGCAGCTGTAATAGTGTGTTGTGCTATTGAACTGTTCAAGAAAAGTGCAGGCACATGAAGCACCGTGGCTTTTGCTGTCTGTACTGACATCCTCTTAGGGATCCTTGCTGTCAGAATGGCAGATGCCACAGTGAACTGCTTCAAATGGAGACTGTTTAGTTATTTAAATTAAATTCTCTGAGGTACAGAGAATGTTCCAGGAGAGGTTTGCTCAGAAACAACTGTTTTGCATTAGTTGCAAATTTCCATGATTTCCAGGTGTGCTTGTATATTGTTGTTTTACCATATGTGCCTTTGGTGCCAAACAGATTCGGGGCGGGGGGGGCAGGGTGGGAAGTCTCTAACATTTTTACATGTTAAAGCTGGAATTTTTAATGAGATAAGGCATAGCAGCTAGATATCCAGCATCCTCCATGCAAAATTGCATTTTTGTCTGCCTTTATCTGTTAATTGCTTCAGCTGAAATTTCTCAGACCGAAAGGTCAGCCATTAGGCGTGGTTTGCCTTGGGGAACTTCACTAAGCTGCTGTGCTTAGCCCTGGAGCTGCAGGCAGGGAGGCACTCCTTGCCATGACCCGTGGGCACGGGCAGCTGGGAGGAGGAAGCAGCAGGGTGACAGCAAGGGGCAAGTGCCCCCAGTGACATAAAGCCAATGAGGAGCCAGTGTAGGACAGAACCAGACATCAGCGTGAAGGTGAAGAGAGAAAAGTGGGACAGGCTGGAACAAGAGCCCAGAGTTGGAAAAATATTTGAGTGATTTGGGCACAGAGCCAGCCCGTGAGCCGAGGAGGACATGAAGAAGCACAGGGGTAGACTGGTGAGACTAGAAGCAGAGTGTCCACATTGACATCAAAGCATGCTGCCTTCCCAGTGCAGGTCGTGATGCAGCCTTGGAGCGGGGTGACCTCTCCTTTTTCAAGGGAGACTGCTATGAGAAACAGTGGTATGTTTCATCAGTGTTATTGCTCTGATGAGTAACTTAGAAATACAGCAATATTTGACACTGCCTTGTTTGTTAGGCTTCCTGTCTCAGAAGGTACAGTAAAGGTGGGGTGGGAAGTGGAGACCTTTTGTGCTCCACTATTGCTAAAAGAAAACCATGAGATTTGCTTCACTTTGACTTTCACAACCAACTTAGATTCTGGCCTCCTATGGAGAGGCTCAGTTGTATTATTAATAAATGTTTTGAAAAGTTGCCACATAAGTGAAAGGAAAGAAAAAAGTACATGGTCATTATGTTACCTTTCAGAGCAATGCTTCCGTATTTTTGCTGTTGTTGAGTATTTTCTGTTAGTAAATAGTCTCTCACTGAACGAGCAAGAGTTGAAACACAGTTGGTTCTCTCAAAGATTATTTTGCTTTCTTTCAAGTTTTAGATAAAACCTTTTTCTTCCCACACAGTCTCTCCTGTCAGACAGCTGCCAAGATTAATCCCACTCAAGAAAGAGGCTTTAATAAACAGGGAAGAGTTGAGTCCCATTACTGGTATCTATATGCGAGTGCATCTGTGTTGGTATTGGGGGAATAAATATATATGTGCAGAGGGAGGAAGGTGAAATGAAAATCTTCCACTGAGAGTGAGTGAGTTTAGCACTTAGTTGATTACTTTGTTGGAAATAAACATCCCAGTGATGGCAATTGTTATGTTGCAGAAAGGGATTAAGAAAGGAGACTTGGCTGATACCCGAGCTGGTGCAGGAGTCTGGGGAGAGCAGAATTGTAGTTTCTTCAAGGCGCAGTCTCTAGGTGCCCATGGTTAACAGTACTCCCACACTGCTTGTGTCATGGGACAAGGGAAGAAAAGAGGTCTGTAAATGATTTAATAAATCAAAATCTTCCGTATCCTTCCCATGCCCCCATGCCCCTTATCATGACTGGCTTGTGGTCAGACCACGGCAACCTCTGAAGGCAGAAGTGCTGCCAGCTGGGTATTTCATGCACGTTCACCTTTAGCAGGAGGAAGGAGGGCCGGCAGCTTGGGAAGAGCACTGCCACTTAACAAGCAGCCCCCTTTGGCAGTGGCAGTGCTGTGTAAGTTAACTGTCAGTGCCATTTCTGGCAGCATTAGTGACAGGCTTGAGATGGGTTAAAGGTGGAGCCTTTTGCCTCACTCCCTTACATGCCCATTTGCAAAAATGAAAATCTTCCTGATAAGATCAGGAGAACCCAGTTGTCCTGGTTTCTCCCCAGTTCTCCAGTGAGTGTAGGGTGCGGTGACCTGGGGCTGCAAGGACATTGTAACTTTCCTTGCAGATTTTGTTAGATCTAATTGCTGTGGAGGTGTAACCTATTTCTCCAGCCTTCTAGTACCAGAGACAGGAAATTCCATGCCTGGCACATAGAAATAAGAGCAATTTGCAGTCATTTTTATTAAAATGGCTACATTTGGCATCTTTACTCCTGCTTTGTGCTCCACCTGTTGATTTCTCAGCTTCCTGATCAGTGCTAATGATCTTCATTCCCTCGTAAGTTTCTGATCAAAGCTTGGAAGGTATCTCAAGATGCTTCCTCCCTCTGAGAAGAAAACTGGCTCGCTCCTGAAAGCAAGAGGCAGCAAACCCAAAATCCACGCTGTAGGAAAGGGCCATCTCTTGACCTGTGCACTGTTGTAATCCTGCTGTTGATTCCCTTTGTGGGTAGAGGGATTAATTTCCATACAGTTCACCACAGCAGCGACCCCAGATCTATAAAAAATGCAGCCTCTGTGGGGGTAAACATTATGTAAAGTGAATGTAAGGCCCAAGACTTGCTACCCAGCCTCACATCTTAGGGGCAATGTTAGGTCTCCCAGCTGTTCTGCCATGCAGGGAGGTATGCATGTGTATGTTAGGACAGAGAGACAGGAGAAAACAGCAGGATAAAAAGCTTTTCATGTTTTCAGCTCTTTTATGCAGATTCATGCTGCAGATGGTAGAGGTGACAGACTTCCCAGTGAAGCCTATTTAGTATTGCCATAATATATGTTATCATGGGACTGGCATGCTGGTAGGATTATGCCCAGGAAAAGTTTGGAGCTGCTACCGATTTTATGAGACAATAGGGCAGCATTACACAAGCATTGGTGTTATCCTTTTGGAAAGAAATGGAACATTAAGTAATAAAAGCTCTGCTTAAGTACCTGTAATAAATACCGAACAGCCAAGGAAAACTCATTAGAGGAAATGTCTTCTCTCCAATGCTGAAAAGAAAGCAGCCACCCTCAAACACTGTTGGTTGAAGATGCATTGCCAGCTTGTTCACCAAACAAGAACGGAAGGCATTTTTGCCATCAGTCATACTGACAAAATGAGGCATGTTGTGCAGAAAACAGGCAGCGTCTTCCACGAATGGATCCCCGGTTTATTTTTTTCAGGTGCAAATTGTCTTATGCTTTACCCAGTGTATTTGACGAAGGGGTGCCAAGAGTCTGTTCCAGTTGACACAGGGAGGCCTGTTCTTGTATTAATAACTTTTTTTCAGGTTGATAGTATCTTGAACTCAATTTGTTCTGCTTTGCTATATAGCTCAGGGCCTGTTTTGCAGATTTTGTATTTCTAAGTCATAATTAAGTTGGTTGGCAAGCATTACAAGAAAAAAAACTAGTTTCTTGAGGAACCTCTAGTCAGATATATGTATTCAACCATCTGATAGTTGATTTGGTGTATGTCTTATTACTGAGAGAATTTAACATTTAAATGAAGGAATTTTCTTTATGATATTTAGACCCTTTGCCTTTTCTAGACAGATGGATCCCATCCCTCCCTAACAGGCTATAGTCAAAGGATGTCCTGTCATCACAGAAGCCAGACCCCTCATGACAGCACCAGCTGCAAAGCCAGAAGTTGATGCGCATTATACGCCTATTTTTGGCTGCACCCCTTCCTCTTACTGGTAAAATGGAAGAGAAAACTTGGGCACCAAAATTTTTCACCTGCACACACACCACCCCCCCAGGGCTTTATAGTTTTCCTTGATTCTGCCCAGGTTCGGGCTTGCGGTGTCATTGGTGCTTACACAGTGATGCAGACAACGGGAGTGCTATGTCTCAGTCTTCAAATTTTGAACACTTTGCTGCTGCTGACCTTGGTCCAAGTGTAAGTGAATGTCTTCCTGTGCCACAGTCAAGTGAAGTTTCTGCTGTTCCATATTACAAACACTACTGAGCATGGAATATTAAAAATTTCAAACATTTTGCTACTGGAGTAAATACAGGTATTCAGCATGATGTTAAAGCTAGAGCTGAATTGATCTACTATTTCTATTTGTAACTAAAAAGACAGCTTCCGGCAGAAAAAAACAATCCATCAACATCAGCAGTAAAGAATGTTGGGAATCTTTTATAGCTGTATTATATGGAAAAGCACCATTAGCTGCACATAATAAAATAACAGACCATCAAAATGACATCAAAATCAAACATACGTGTGTCTTTTTATGGAAATAGTATATAGCTAAAATTACAGGGTAAGCTAAAACTGTTTCTCATAGAAGGGAAATAAATGAATGTACTGCAAGATAATAGACTGATAAGTGAAGACAATGCTGTGCAGGTTCATGTAGACTTTTCCAAAAATAAAAGTGCTGATGCACTGCAGTCCTGGTGCTGCTGGGGGCTCTGTGTGGTCAGTGGTTTTAAGACGGGGTTAGACAGTGATCATAACTGACTCAGGTGTGGCTGGTTCCTCCCCAGGGCCCTGGGGTGATTCGTTTGGTCTGTTCAAGTTGTTTCCAGTCATGTATTGTACCATTTTTATATGGTTGGACGTGGTAGTTGGGATAAGGTGGGGCAAGGCAATAAAATGAGCTTTATCCCTCAAAAATACTTGTAACCACATGGAAGTTCAGTAATTTTACAATAAACCTCTTGAGACTGCTGATGACATTCAGTCTCCAGTCTGCTGCCTGTAAATTGCTGAACTGGTGTTAGTTAAGTTTCTGCTTTATTGATGGCTGTTCTGACTGAAGCATCACTCTGCAGTCTCCCTCTGCTTTTTCCCATCTCCCTCTTCTTTCCTGCCTGACAAATAGAGTCTCTGTTTTGTGCTGCAGGGCTTTTTTCTGTCTGTGCAATACGCCTGCGCAATTTCCAGCCTTGAATCTCAGTGGGGTCTGTTTAACACTATAATGTAAGCTGTGGTGAAAATATGGTTGAGGGTTTTTAGGATGTTGAGAAGAATGGACAGTGTGAGCCAGTGACTTTGGATTAACATGGAACCTAGTGTGCTGCACAAGTTTGCTTTGGTGTGGGATAAGTTTGGTTTTGAATAAGAAATGAAATGCAGTGCTTTGACGTGCTGAGCTAACAGTCCCTGAAGGCTGTAAGTATCTCAGCATTCACTGGGTCCGGGAATCCACAGACAATAGTGTTGGTGATAATCATGCCTTTCTCTCTTGGGAGGTTTGAGCCAGCTGCAGCCTGGGTTGGTGAGATGAAGGAAAGCTTTTTCTGGCCTGTAATCATACCAGCATCTCCTGGCCCTGTGCGGCGACACTTTCCCTTCCTGAACTTGCCAGGGCTCAGTTCTGGACAGCTGGGGTTGACTTGGAAGAGTCAGTCATTTCCCAGGAGCACCTCTGCTTGATGATGGCAAATGTGTGGGGGTTCAAAAGTGCTCTCCCTTCCCAGGTCACCACACTGGGGCTATGACGGAATCCAGACTGCCATGGGAAAGCCCATCGTCAGGGTTAACTTCACTTACAGTTTAGAAAGTGTGTATATGCAGCTATACCTTCTTATTTTCAACACAGGTGAATTATACGCTACAAAAGCTTCCTTAGGAAAACGCAAGACATTTTGAAGTCTTATTTTCTTTTAGCAAATCTCTAAGCCTAACAGTTATTTTGGATACTGCAAAACAGCATTTGAGTTAGACTCTTTTGAAAGATTGGAAATACATCAGTTGACATATACTTTGGGAAGGATATAGAATTAGTTAAAATACTGTATCTGGTAGTATATGATGGCCATGCATTTTAGACTGTGATATGGTAGAAACAAATTAAATTTATAACAGTTTATTTCTCTTCTTTCTTGACTTTAGAAAATCAGCTGTTAAAACAGTGACTGGGTTTCTTGTGTGTACAGTTAGGTGACCAGAACCATTTACTGTGTATGGCATTGGCAATAAATAAAAGGCAGTGCAGCTGAGGGTGTACAGTTCAATCAATAACAACACAAGACTGGAATGTTTTTTTGATGTTTTCTGGGGTATCTGAGCAGGGCTTGCATCTGAGGGCTGTGTCGTTAAAAAGCCCACCACCCTGCTACTTAGAGACTCAAGCTAAAAGAGTCGATAAAATAGCATAGGTCTATGTCACACAATAAATATATTGTGTAGTGCATCCACTCATGCCATTTAACATGCTTTAGTTTAAAATTTGGTGAATGTTTTCTTTGTGAACAGCATTTCAGTGTATTGTTTTATTGCAATCTGTTCCGAAACACTTTTGCTATCAGCATTCTGTGTTTCTAGATCTTCAAAGTGTGTGTGCAATATCTTAAGTATAATATTAATTTTTTTTTGCCACCAACTCAACAACCTAGTAGCCAACAAGGAGTTATAAATACGTCTGTGAAATCATTACTTCTGTACATGATGTGTTCCATGAATACAAAAAGGGATTTACAAAGGTCAAAGAAAGTTGATTGCAGTTTTTGGAGATACAACGGAAATGAATTAAAAGTTTATATTTAAATTATTTCTGAATAGTTTTCTGCAGTAATTATTTGATGCTGCATTGGAAGATAGCTTTTCAGCAACGTGGGTGCCTCTAACAGCTGAGAGTAGCCAATAGTAATTAAAATGCTAATATGTATGCCATGTATTACTGAAGTTGAAGAATGCTTCTTGGCCTTGTAAACTTCTGTACTGAGGGGGAGAGTAGGACTGAGTAGGATAAAACATTGTGGAAAGGCAAAGAAATACCTTAACATCTCAATGGTACATATTTTTCCTAATTAGTTGATTAGTATCCGTTCCATACTATCATATGTGGACTCAGGTCAGTATTACAGTTTTGCTTATGTGAAGTGATAGATGAACGGCTAAATTTCTGTGAAGATACAGCTTTATGTTTTGTACTGATAGTCATCTACTGACTGAGTGATAAAAAGAAATATGCTCTTATTATGTGTACAGATTTGATATTTCATAAACATAAGTACTCGGTCTCCATTAATTCTATCTTTATTGATTCCAAGCATTATTGTTTCATACAGAGGAATACACAGTAAGGTATCCATGAGCCT
>JAVJGJ010000032.1:9057823-9072175 GCA_035590215.1 Microhierax caerulescens
AGGTATCCATGAGCCTTGCAAATGTGAAGTCTTCACAGAAGAACCAGATCTAATTATTATTTTTATGCTCCTGGTCTCACAGCAGTATCACTAAGCTGATTACTGCTGGGCTCTAGGTTATGTAACGCTGCAGTGCTATGCTCAACATTAATAGCTGGTTCTCTTCTTCCTTACCAGCTCTGCACACTCTCTCCTGTTCCTTTTCTTTGGAGGAAATCCAGATGCGTTGGTTGTATCCTCATCAAGAACCTGAAAAACAAAATAAGCCACTGGGGCCAGGAGATGCCCTGTGTTGTGTCTTGGAGTCTGAGTCTGAGTTATTGATTACATTTGTTCCCATCTAACTTGGCTTTGTCATCGGGCAAATACGATAAACTCAATACTGAGCCCATTCTCTGTGTTAGGCTTCTGATTTCCCTGGTGCTCAGCCAGCCTTCCCCTGCAGAGCTTCTGGGTTACTGGATCGCTTTTGTCCTACCTGTGGTTCCACCTAAGTCAGTGCTATTATGCCAGGAGGCATTTTTTTTTTTTCCCAGCAAAACAAGGAGCTGCTGGCCCAGCCCCTCTGCTCTTTGGAAAAGCCATGTTCTACTCAGTGTCTGCACAGTGTCTTAAAAACATGAGATATCTTTTATAATCCTTACAGGTACCATTGTAACTTCTGTTTTTTGCAACTCAGAACAATCTGGGCTCTTCTTGTAATAGCTTGCCTTGTGCATTTTATGGGTCTGATACCATGAGGCAACAAGCAATCTCTGGCAGAGTTTGGATAAAACTGCTGATTCTCTTAGGCGAGGAGATACTGACATAATTGAACAGCGCTTGCTTTATTTTCTTTCCTCAGCTGTGATGCTCTCCTGGGAAAATGTTCATTGGAATCCATTTTATTTGTTTTGGAACACGAGCTTTTCTTGGAATAATTCCCTTGATTGCTATAGGAAGAGGATTTCTGTTTGGGCTATTTATTTTCTGAAAAGAGGAAGGAAAACCTCCATGTTAAATTTTCACTTCCCTGTTTCCAGACTTAACCATATTCGTATCTCATAAATCTCAAGGGTGTTTCCCTAAGTTGAAAAAAAAAAAAGCTTATGAAAGTTTTTTTCTATCAGACAACCGACTAGCTAAAATGATTATTTTTGTAAAGAAAAAAAATATTTTTAAGGCTTCAACTAATTTTATTTCTGATAGTGCAGTCACAGAGTGACAGGAGCAGAATCTATATTTTCATATTTGAAATACTGAGTCAGGGCAAAAATATTTTATTGTGCCAAATTATTTTAATTAGGAAAAAAAATTTAAATTTGTTTCAACATTTCTGGTTGGAACCTTTGTAAGATTTTTGTTTCGTTATAGGTTTTGACTATTTTATTCAGTTTCATTCTTTCCAAATGAATGTGCTATTTCCAGACATCCATAGGTCTGACTCCAGTTCCCACAATGTGAAAAGTATGTTGCATGCATGGAAAAATAGCTAGTGGGAGACAACCTTTGAAACAAGCATCTGACTATGGAGCCAGGATTGCAGCCTTCTGCTCATAGGAATGGGTAACTCGCTGATCACTTCACCGCTCTTAATCGCCTCTAAATGGCTAAGAACAAACTTAGAGGTGGCAGTGCTACTGTTGAGGGCTTGAGCTTCTCACAGCTGGGCAAACCGCTCACGCTGTCGCGCTGGTTAACTCCAGCAAACCACCACTGGCTCTTTGGTCCATGGTCGTTTTGACAAATTGAAGCAAAGAGGCTTGGCACAAGCTAAATGTTTCTACTGCTAATTCACCGAACAATGACAATTTGCTGCACATCTGCATCAAAAGTTTTGGGTTTTTTTTTAGTCCTGTTTGGATGTTGGTCTATGAAGCCGTTGTTACCCAGAACTGCCTGAAGAGTTTATCACAAACAAATCCAGGGGAGCTCAACTCACCCTGCCTTTGCTAAAACCATCTAAGGAGGCTGAGATTTCCCTCGGTCAGAGCATACTTAGCAGCTGCTTAAACCCTGTTTGGAGGAGGCAGTGGGGGCAGAGTGATGCATTCTTCCAAAGGAGGAAGTATTTTTTATTCATAGGCTATAATTTACTGAAAATAATAAAACCCCGGTAGTTAACTTGACGCATACAGAAGAAGAGGTAGAAATATTTTGTTTGTTTGTTTTTTACTTCCAGGAAGCTACTTGGAGAAAAACCTGGAAAAAGGGGATAATCAGTGATTGGGTTTGGTTAGTTTTCTCTAAGGAAGAAAACTTTTTCTGAAAAAAAAAAATAAAATGGGGTTTTGTTTCATTTCAAAGTTGCCATATGCAGACTTAGTGGAACTCAAGAGTTTAATTATGAATGTTTTCACTTTCATGTGTCAGTGAGGTTTGGAAGAAAGTTTGAGTGTATTGAAGAAATGCAAATCCTGAATTGAGATTGGAAGGGGTGAAAAAGGACATTGCTGCTAGGAGTATTAGTCAAACTGACGTCTGCTGGTGTCCTGGCATTCTGTGGAATACTGCATGTTTTTGCTTAGAGAAAGGACGTGTTTCTGTGAAGACAGCTGTTTACCTGAGGATGTTGTCAGAAAAATCTACCCATCATGGTTTTCTTATTAGCACTGTGTTGAGAAGTGTGCACAGGGTGAATTACCTACCTGACTTGCAAACAATGAATAATTCAGTGTAAGCCAGAAAGTCAAATCTTCCCATCTTGCTATCTGCCTACAAAATAGATGACAGTGAGAAAGGGATTGCTTTGGTGATTTAATACTTGCAGTTCTCCCACTGAAGTGATCTGTCTGTTCATCAGAATTTGTGGTCTTTTACAGTATGTAATGAAGTAATCTTTACAGGTTTCAAAGCATGTTTCAAATATGGATTATGCCCATTTCACAAATGCTGGAAATGAAGAGAAAGGGGGCTTTAAATTTTCCAAAAGCTCATACAATAAAGCATAGCAGAAGTAGGAGTAGATTCTAGATGACCAATCTACTGTTCTGGAAGAGGGAGGAAAAAGAAAAAAGAAAAAAAAAAGAAGAGGTTGGATTACAGCCATTTGTGGTATTTACAGCACCTGGGCAATAAGGAAACTGAGATGAGAACAGTGGGGAAAAAATAAAAACCAAGAGATTAGCGCAGATCCTCTGAAGCCTAAAAGACTTAGGCAAAGGACGGTAACCTTAAACTGTAATTACTGTTGTCATTTAGTGCTTCCACATGCATGATCTGGAGGCTCAGGGGAAATTACTGGGCTAGAGGCTATCTAAGCATAAAATAATAACAGAATTGCATGGAGGCATTTGTCCCTGAATATAATCCAGTACTAGTTGCCCTGCCTCTGCTCCTGTCCTTGCTTCTCTGTGGCTCATTCCAGCTTTTCCCTGGATGGCACTTCTTCGTCCTGGGTAACAGCAGCAGCAGATGGAGAAAATACGTTTACCTCTCTAATGTTTAACAGAGATTTGAGTGAGAGGTCTTTGTGCTCAGGAGACTAAGCTAAGTAACATTTTTTTCATTACCTGTTTCATTCTTTGCTGTCCAATAAGCAACTAATTTTTAGCAGAAACTATGCACAAGTCATTTGACTGAACATGCTGCAGTTTAAAATATACAGGTTTACATACAGTGTTTCCCAGAAGGTAAAATCCAACACTCCTCTGTGATTGCATTTTCAGATGGAAAGAAGCAGAAAGTCAGGGAATTGTGTGTCTTTGTGCTAGTTTAGACCTACTTTAGATGATGCTACTGACCCCAAATGTGCTTGATTGGCTGGGGAAGGTGTGGTTTGCCAGATGTATCTGTGATTTTTTACCACTTAGGGTTAAGTAGGTGTTGCACAGTTTTTATTATAACATTTGCTCATGGAAATTGGAGCTCTCTTGAATCTCTGCACGTAGGAAGCAGACATTTAGCTCCTTTTCAGTTCTCCTGCCCTAACTGCCAGGAGAGCGGTAGTACAGCAGGACAAGGCACCTTCTTAGCTTTGGTCCCAAATTGCAGCACTGCCTCCAGGCTTCTGTCTTCGTGTGCATTACCCTCTGGAGATGTAGAATGAAATGATAAATAGTTTTTGTCACCTTCGTGAGGTGATTTGAAACCTCTTTTAATATGTTTTGCCTGATTGAAACAGCGGCTGTCTACCGCCCCTGATGAGAGGAACTAGTGATTTTGTTGAAAGACAGGATTAATTATTTTCTTGAGATTTATGTGAGTTTTTCGGTCAAGCCCTGAGGTAAATTGAGAGGAGACATATTAAGGGGGGATAGGAGAGAACTTTTTTTCAGTCCTGCCTTTATTTTTTGTTGTGAAGGTTGAGGACAGGAAAAATACTTGTTTTCTTTTCAGCCATGTTTTCCATAAGGGCCTCAGATGAGTTTGTACTGGGCAATGCAAGTAGCTTTCCAGGATTCTGTTTTCATAACAGATCTCAAGGAAAAACAAACAAAATAACCATCTGCTTCCTTCATCCCTGACCAAACCATGACCTCAGTTACATGCTTGTGTAAGGTACAAGGATCTTGTGCTTTCTTTCTCTCTAAATGGTGCCTGCTTTGTGAGTTATGATAAAGGGAAGAAAAATTGTCCTGGACAGTTTTCATCGCCTATAGGCACCTGTGGAGGAAGAGGGAACCTGGCCTACATGGGAGGGAGAAGAAGCATATGAAGGAACACCACATGTCTCAGGTACCTGAGGATAACACTGGGATTTTTGCAGTATTTCTGTGCAGTTGGTCACAGGTGCTTATGTTGACTCCTCCACAAGCTCCAAGATGGAAATGCTGGAGAGAAGTGACCAATGAGCCACCACTCCAGAGGTGCACCAGCAGTGCACCTACACTAGGAGGTCTGCAGGTCATGTCCATGTGCTGTCGCTGCTTGAGGAGCCTGAATATACGCATCCATGAGGCTCTGCATGCTGCTCCAGCTTTGTAGCATGCACCTCCTGAGCATCCCTGCTTACTCGTTCCCCCTCAGTATCTCAACGTCTTTTCCTCACCAGTGAGTTGCATATTCTGATTTGGTTACTTCTTTGGAAATAGGCATTCTACCCTGAAGCAAAGAATAATAACTTGTCCTTGCAAGTTCAGCCCCACAAGTCCAAACTTGAGATCAACCAGAGGGAGGCTTTTGACAGGATTTCTTTCCCGGGGATGGTGTTAAACACAAGAGACAGATGTTTCTCCAGTTTGCAGCAGTGAAGATCTGAAGTAGTATAACTGAAATGAATGGAGTGAGTCTGTATTTACCATTGGACAAGAGGAGGTGGCACCTGCATCTTTGGACTTCTGGAGAATTGAGTCTCAGCCGAGAAGCTGATACCAAATATATACTGTTCTTCCACTGTGGTGGTTTCACCTGATGTTTTTCTCAGTGGTGTTCCTTAGTTTAGGTATTTCTGCCTCCTCTGTCCTCACTGTTTGTTCCTCTGACATCATTCCTAAATTTTTTTGTTGCAGGATTAGCTGGTGTTGGGACAGGGCATATGATTGCATTTTGAAAAATTGTTTCTAATCTAGAGCGTTTTCCTGATCTTATTTGCATTTCAGTCCACGGTGGCACGTGGTGAGATGCTGGCCCTTCCTGAAAGGGGAGTGAGGAACAAGGGGCACTACCCGGTAGAGAGGATGGTGATTTTCGTCCTTTTCAGGGGCCTCACGGGGTTTTTTTCCCCTATTTTTTCATGTTTCCCCATTTTGCAGAATAATGTTGTTACTTTCTGTGTCATAAAATGACATTTTGAGTCAAGACTTTGGCAGCTTCATCCCTTACATAATTCTGGTGTATATCTGGCAGCACTTAGTTGTTTGTCATTTTCCTTTGTAATGGTCATTCGTAGGTACAGCTCACCTTGCTCTTAAAGGAAAGGTCCAGAACAAAGGACATCATCTCTGATGTCATTGCGTTGTCAACAGCTTGCCAAGTCCGTGATTCTGTCATTTGGCACTAGATGTTCTGCATTCTTCAGACTGCAGTGACCCAAGACATGTGGGACTTTATATCCCAGTCTAGGCATCTGTTCAAACTGCCATAAAGTCAGTCCTTCTGCTGTAATAATTTATTTCCCCAGATCTCTCTTCTGTTGCTCTGTGAAGTACTGGTAGTCTCAAGCCACTTCCTCAGTGCTTGCTGTAACACAGGTTGGTGCTGGCTTTTTGGAAATATGAAGAGCCCCTAAATGTGTGTGCAGCAGGTACTGTTAGTATTAACCAGAGATCTGTCACTTTTCATACCAAAGAAATGTAATTTCATGGGGGAAGCTTTTCCGTTAAATTTTAATTCTGTGGAAACCATAATATGAATTGGGTCTCAAAGTTTGGACACAAAGAACGATTTCTGTAGAATTTGCATGCGTCATTTTTGATTGCCTGTTTTGTGAAGCCTGAGCAAAGGATTTTCTTCCATGACTTGCTAAACATTTGTCTCAATGGAAATAAACTAGGAAGAGCAAGAAGTATGTAATGAGGACAGCAGTTTACAGGAGTATATGGAAATCTTCGGTGATGAGCAGAAGCGTATTTAGGGTTTAGTCTTTTTCAGTCCCTTGGGGTACACATCCCTTTCAATGAGTGTGAATAGAGAGGTCCCTATTAATATTAATGCAAGTTATGTATGTGTGCTGGAAGGAAAATATACCCCAAAGTCTAATTATTTTATGCTAATAACTGAACTGAAAAGATACTCCCTCATTCCTGGCCAAAAAAGCAGCAATAGTTCAAAGAATTTGCAGCAGGATGATCACATTATTACTTCATTGAAGCCAGTCTGTGCTGTGACCCAGTGGGGCCAAGGGAAAATTCTGGCACCAAATCCCTGCCAGTGCAAATCCAACTCTGATTATAATGAGTTTTGTAGTCTTTGGGGGCCATTTTAATAGCTCTCGGCAGTGGCTAAATAGAGGGGATTGTGACAAATCAGAAATAGTTGGATATCCCGGTCCCTTGAAATCAAGGCAGAAACCCCTTTGTTTCTAAGATTTTTGAAAAGAATTCTAATTGTGCAGATGTGCTTCGGAGAGAGGCTTGGCCAGCAGCCAGTGGAGCAGGCTGCCGGAGAACATGGGCAGGGATGTAAAAAGCATCTCTGCGAAGGGGGCTGTTGAGAAAACCCATAAAGAATATTCAGACCTCGCTTCTGTGCCTCGTACTGCCCTGTCTGTGTGAGAAGCTAAGGAGAGTTTCAGCTAGGGTAAACTCTGAGTGTATTAATAGTTGTCTCAGTTTCACAGGTTTTTCCTTCTGTTATTTCACGGTGTGCTCAGTTATGCTGGGGCTGACTCTGTGCCCCAGCAGGACATCTCTTCCCTGCTTTGTTGACCCCACCAGTGCACACTGTTAGGTCTGCCTACCGGCTCCTGCTAGATGCTCATCTCTCTGCCAAATCGCTGCATCCTGGTGACTTTCTTGACAAGAAAAGAGCTGTAGGCTTTGCCTGGGGGAATGTGGGTTTGATACACTTCTCAAGCTGGCTGCTAGGCAGGTCTGGAGTTCAGGGGCAGAAGGGGGAGGTTTCTGCCACGTGATGGCAGCCAGATTCTGGGAAAAGTGCCCTGATGGAGACCTCTCTGCCTTGGCCGTGCTCTCTGCCACCATGGCCGGGTACCAGAAACTCCGCAACTGTGCTCTCAGCGGGCTCCAAGGCAGGAATTGAAGTTGAAGATGTTTAACTGAAAGGATTCTGACGTACAACATGTCTTGACAAGGATCGAGGTCAGTCCTTTGAAAGTATCAAACTAAAAACTGATTTGGGTAAAGACCAGAACAGTAAGACATTGGCTGTTTCTTTCCTTTTTGCAAACCAACCTCTTCCTGGTTTTTCCTATCTTTCCTCTTCATACAGAAATTGTTCTCTAGAAACAGTTTTGTTTTGATGCTTCCTCTGTGGCAGATGGTCTGTCCCTGGCAGCTCTACACTGCTAACCCAGTGCAGTACAGCAGTGATACATAAACCTCTGCTGATTTTATTAACGTGCCCTGTGACAGGGATCCATAAACCTCTGAATCTAGAAGCTGAAGAACTGCAGTTGCAACCTTTACGGTGCACAGCCCGATCAATACAGATCATCAGTCGCTTCCTGGGCTGGGAAAGGCATGCATAGGAGCAATCCGCCTTGTCTTTTCTGTCCCGTGTATTTATGGTAATAGAATAAAGTGGTAGCTGTGCTATAAACAACTACTCTGCTGTTGGGTGCATGAGCAGATCCGTGAATGTGAGCAGCAGCATAATTGCAGTTTTCCCTCTGTCATAAGGTTGGCTTCTGTTTTGTGTCTGGCTTACAGTTATGAAATTTCCTGAGAGAAGACGTTGTACAGCCCATGTAATTCCCTGCAGGCAGCACTTTAGGAAGATCAGTGGTTTGCAATTCTCTATCTCGTCCCCACTGAGATAGCAACAGAGCTCTGCAGGCGTTAAAAATGGAGAAGAAAGGCTCACTAATATATCACTACTGCTCATGGGAACCTTGAAGTTTAAGTATTACAGGTTTGAAATATTAGAGTAAGCTTCGACTTTTTGGCAGTTGTTGCTATGTCACTCCAGGCAAGCAGCTTTGTAAAAATAGGCTTTGTTTTTTATTAAAGCTAAATGGGCTTTCTGCAGATGTCATTACCACCTGGCTGGGGAGGTGTTGACAGCAGCAGGCAACAATCAGTGGTAGCAGCCTGCTGCATGGTGCGGCGGGGACCTGAGTCAGAACAGCGATCACGGGAGCTGCCGGGGAAAGAGTAAGTGGGCATTTGGGACAGCCGCCTCTGTCTGCGTGGAGGGGCTCCCTTCCACATTAACTGAAACAGATGCCTCTTCAGGAGGTACTTGCCCCCGATTCAAACTGCATTGTTTCCTCACAGAGCAGAAGAAACAGGGAAAAGAAAAATTGTTTCTAGCAATGACAGTGCTGAAGAGGTAACAAAAGAGAACAGTTGTATTCTTTAGGACTCTGACAGGGTTGCAGTTGGGTAAAAGAAATCAAAAACCACTTGTGCCCTTTCTGAACCCAGGTTTGAGATAGCCTGGATTCTGTATGGTGGAGCCAACCTTTTGTTCGCTGTCACCCCCATGAGTCCAGGTTTTGAGGACCCACAGCTAGTTTTAAGTAATGGTTTTAATTCAGACTTTGTTAAATAAATTTAAATTAAACTGATTTTCAGCTTGGTTCGTGCACTGCATGTAGGGCAACAGCACTGACATTAGTCTGCTTGCCTTCCCTCCTAGTGCCGTGATACAATTTTTATTTTGGGAAGCTGCTCTTCAGCTGAGATCCTGGCAACAATTTTGTATGAAAATGTTTCACCGCCAGTGAATCCAGCAGAGCCCATCTGCTCGTAAGGGCCATAAACATCAGAGGAACCTGAAGTAAAGTTTTACTTTAAGCCCCACTGCATGAGAGGAACCCCAAATAGCTCCTACCACAGTTACCATGATTGAATGCTGTCACTGGGCTTGTGGGGCAGTTATATAAAAATGGTTTGGGTGTTTGACTTGGTGTTTAGAAAAGGAGTACGCATAGAAAGCAAAATAAATCACAGGGCAACATGCAGCTTTTCAACGAGTGTGACATTGTGGTGTATTTGCTGTTAACATGGGAAGGGGATGATCCATGCCAGCAATTCCATGAGAGAAAACATGCATTATATTTTTCCAAGCAGATGTTTCATGGTGAATGATGAACTATTAGATGAAATTTGAGTGGGAAGGAGTCTGCGGAGAATGAAGTGGAAGTATGATGAGTTATAGCACAGGTCAGAAGCCAGCTTTTAAGTGCAGAATCACTTTGGAGACCAGGGGGATCTATTTTCAGCACATGCTGCAGACTGACTTTGAGGTCTCAATCCTCTGCTGATGCAGTTTCTCTAAATGATGATGCATACTTATGCAGGCATATAACAAGGCACGTCTAGTCTGTGCATATGGAGTACGTCTATGTCTGTAAAGCAAAATGGCATCTTTAGAAAGGTAACGCATGAAGTGAGATAAAGCCGCTACAAATGATGCTTTATGACTGGAAATATGTTTGGGCATTAGTAGGCAAATCCAGCATTTACAGGAAGGCTCTTATGCATCAGGGTGAGTCAAGGGTGCGCTTCAACAAAGATAGTAACTTTACCTGGCAGCTGAGTCTTCCCATACAAACCAAACTGAACAGATTTTTTCCCAAAGTGATATTTTCTGACGGTCCCCACTTATCTAGAGACTTTCTTCATGAAATAAATTAACTAATAACTAAAATAACAGGAATCTTTAGCCTGTGAGCACTCCTGTTCTCTTGGGATGTATCAGATATTCATCGCTTGTGTGGAAACAGCAACCATACTCATGGAATCTTTAAAAAGGTGGTTATATAAAGGTGGACTCTGTAGTACCTCTCTCCTTGTAGGACCAGTGAGCTAACGTGGAGCAAGAGCAAAGTCCTTTGCTGGAAGTCTGCTCAGGAATAGAAGAAATGATCCAAAGATATAAATGAACAAATAATGACAAAGAGTGAATTATTAAATTAAAAGATTCAGCATCATCTGAGCACCTCTTTTCTTTGTATTGCACAGATGGAAGCAAAAGCTAGTCTCAATGCCAAAAGGTTTGCAATCTTAAAGATGAACTGGGCCTGAGTCCCATTTAAACAAAAACCCTTTTATATCAGAGAGGTTGCAAATATAGCATAGACCTACTTTGAATATCATCTCAAAGCTTGATGGCGGCCTTTGTAATAAATGAAAAGCACTCCATGAAAAGACTTTTACTGTGGAAGAAGAAGAAAATGGTGGAGTTTTTCCTAACATGATGTTTTAAGAAAAGTATATCTGCAAGTATACTTGGCAAAGGGATGTAAGAGAAGAGAAAGCTGTGACTTGTAGCAACTAATTTTGCAGCTAAGAAGGGAGGATCTGCAGTCAATAGTGCCCTACATGCACGGGGCCCGATTTTGTTTTCTGTCACCAGACATGCTGTTGTTTACACCTCTGCTGAGAGGTGGTTATTCGGATTAATTTGAGAGGCTGAACATTTTTGTGGCCCAGTGTAACTGGTGAGACAGCAAAATGCAAAATTTACCCACAAGCTGCTGATAAAGCGTCCCCGTGGTTTGCAGCTTCTCCAGATCCACTGGAGAGACTAATGCCTGCAGTTATAGCCCATTGCTGGGGAATTTCTTTCTTAACAGAGGTCTTTGATTTTGTAACTGTAGTGACTGTCCTGCTGTCTTGCAATAAGACATTGTTTGAAATATAAATTACTTCTACTTTTCTGTTGTTACATACCATAAAGTGTAATGTCATCTTTTCCATGTAGAATAAGCACTTTTTCATTCCTTTTGGAAACATCTTAAGATTTCAGAAATGCTCCTGATCTCCTGTTGGCTTGTCTAAGCAGTGAAAACATTGGAAATAAGAACAGAGTTCCTAGAATAGCTAGCACCTGTGATAGTGTAGATTCTGGTACAGCTCTTATGCCAAACTAAGCAGAGAGCAGAGGTGTGAAGCAGTTTGCTTGTTCTTGAGGCAGTGCACTGCATATCAAGATATCCAGGGCTTTTTTGATGTCTCAGTCTTTCCCCTTAATAAATCCTATCCTAGAACAAAAAAAAACTTTGTCAGAGAGGGCATGGTCCTATGAAAATTTCTGGTTTACTAGATTGGCATTTCCATTGCAGACCATCCCTACTCAGCATTCATTTTACATTGCAGCCTAAACAACTCACTTGCATTTCAAAGTAGTGGCTAGAGCAGCGCTATTGATTGCTTAGCTGAGCAGGTTGAATGTGAGCTGCAGCCTCCTCTTACACATTGATTCCTTCTCTCTTTACTCACTGCTTCCTGAATGTCACTGAACTGTGAGAGGCCTGCTAAATGGACAAAAATATTGATTTCTTTTCCCCTTCTTTTATTTTTGAAAGCTCCTTATTTACCAAGCACTGAACTAATATCAGGAAAACAAAAGGTCACAAAACAAGGTAGAGGCAAGTCAGTTCTTGCATATTTTTTTGTAAAATATGAACTTGGTTGAAACACAAGCTCTTTAAACTGCATTTCCATCAAGAAAGGTTAATTGTCTGAGTGGAACCTTTGAGTTCAGCCTGTTCACCTTCATATTTTCCTGTTGTTTGATTGATGCGGAACTTCTGGGGCAGTTTCCTAAATGGCCATACCTCTAATGTTATGGTTTTCAGTGGTTTTTGCAGAGAAAGTTAATAAGCAGCCCAAACTACCCCGTAATTTGCTGTGCAAGGCAATCAGTGACAGTTTTGTCACACTTTAATGGTGCAGTATTTTGTCCTTGTTTTGTTCTACTGGAAGTGTGATGCTTTGCAGTACTGTGTCTGGGGTGGGGGGGAGGAGTTCAAAGAGCACCAGGTGAAATCAAGTAAAACTGAGATGGCATCCCAAAAGGGATGCCTGGAGACAGCGTATGTATCCAGAGGCTTTAGTATCTGCTTATGGTCTGTATAAACTTAGAAGTGTTTAAGGCAAGTAAATGGGGCTAGTTAGAGAAAGTAGAAAACTAGAACTGGTCCAGAACATCTAAGTGTAATAAACAAAAAAAAAAAAAAACAAAAAACAAACCAGCAGGTCCTTGATATCTGACATTGTTTCAACTAGTAACAAAAGAAAGAAGTAACAGCAAGTTAGAGAGGTGGCTACGAACAATGAAAAATGGATGTACAGTGGACATGGCTTCACCTAGAAATCAAAGCAATTTTTATGCTGTCTATGCTTGTCATTATGAAAATAGCTATTTAAAAATGTATAAAACAAGTGTGATAGAAGTATTTTGATGGAAAGAGGTGCATTTTTACTTCAATGAAATCTTTCAAATTGAAAAAAAAAAAGAAGTCTTCCTCTGTCCTTTGCTTAGAAAGGGCAGCAAAGGTTGTGTTGATAAGCTTTGTAGTTTCAAAAGGCTTGTGCTTAAACAGCTGATAGAGCTGCTACCACAAAGATGTAACTGCATCTACCAAGGAGTGGCAAGATAGCTCGAGGAACGAGTCCCTGTACAGAAAATCCCCAGGGATTAATGGATACAGGTAGAATAGGCACTTGGAGACTGTTATGAATAATCTGCCAGACGCACCTACGGTTAACAACAGGGACTTGTTGCTATGTATAGATCCATGAAAACCTTTGAAAGTTACTAACTTGCTTGAGAGGAGCAGTTGACATTTAATTAATTAATAATGAATGGTCAGTGAGACTCACAAGCGCCCCTCACATCCCTGCTTGTTCTTTTTGGGCCTTGAAACAGGCTCAGAAAGTTTCAAATCAAGCAGATGGATCCTGCTGTGTCAAGACAAAAGGCATCCATTTTCTGCATTGCCATGGCTGGATGGGGTCTGGCAGCCTCACCACCCCAGGTTATCAGTTCTGTAGCAGAAACGAGCTGTCCCCATTGCCATTGAAAAGTGATTTAGTTTTGTTCGGTTCATCTGACTTCAGTTGCAGTTCAAGTTGGTCTTACTTTTCTTTTGCTTATGAGGAGGGTCAGCATCTATCCTTTTATTTTGTAGTGGAGAGTCATGCAAAGCTTGGTTACCTTGGGGCTTCTACAACAAAATTGTAGAAGAATGCGAGATGGGTGCTCCTCTCTGACATCTTCAGAGCCCACCAGGAAGCAGCTGCCAGACAGTACAGGTGACAAGTGTATACCCTGGGACTGGGGTCAGTATTTCCCTAATATATATATCTCTTTTATGTTAGTTACATGGATAGTAAAATTAAATGCAGAAATCAGAGGTGAAAAAGACACCCTCACTCATTAACTTTGTACAGCATTTAGGAGCAGAGGGGTTGTCGTTTATGGGTAAGACCCCAAAAAGCTGCTGTAGGTGCATGATATCTCATTCTCATTATTTTTTAAAGAGAATTAGGTGTGTAATCACTCTGGTGCACTTGAACTGTTCTGCCTCTATATTTTTTTTGCTGACATTTTTTACTGGATATCAGAAATTAATGATAGCAAGTCAGGACAAATTTCCACTAGCTGAGGGTGGTTTATTTGACAATGCCTTCATACATCTGGACGCACTGTTCCAAGCCAGCATCACGGGAAACAGATTTTCAATATGATTCATAGGATCTAAGTCCAACCACCAGCCTGGCTTCTTCAAAATTCAAGCCCAAAGAGTGATAGTAAATGGAGTTACATCCAGTTGGTGGCTGGTCCCCAGTGGTGTTCCCCAGGGTCCAGTACTGGGCCCAGTTCTGTTCAATATTTTATCAAAGACATGGAGGAGGGGATTGAGCGCACCCTCAGCAAGCTCCCAGATGACACCAGGCTGAGGGAGTGTTGATCTGCTGGGGGGCAGGGGGCTCTGCAGGGAGGTCTGGGCAGGCCGGGCCGCTGGTGTGAGGTTCCCCAGGGCTCAGTGCCGGGCCCTGCCCGAGGGTCACACCAGCC
>JAVJGJ010000032.1:9072275-9117932 GCA_035590215.1 Microhierax caerulescens
GGATAGTGGGGAAAATGTCTTCCCTGAAAGGGTGGTCAGGTGCTGGAACGGGCTGCCCGGGGAGGTGGTGGAGTCGCTGGCCCTGGGGGTACTTAAAAAACATGCGTAGATGTGGTGCTCAGGGACATGGTTTAGTGATGGGCTTGGCAGTTTTGGTTTAATGGTTGGACTTGATGATCTCAAAGGTCTTTTCTAACCTAAATGATTCTATGAAAAATGCAGGCTATCAGTTTCCAACTTCTTTTGTCACCTTCAGGAACAGACCTGTGTTGACCCTGAGGCTTTAGAGTAAGAACCATTACTTCCTTTGACTGGTCATCTCACTGCCATGTTGTTTTTTTGGGTTGTTTTGGGTGGTTTTTTTTCGGGGGGTGGGTGTTGTTTGTTTTTAAAGCCATGCCTTCTAGATGTCATCAGTGGGACTGCATTTTGCCTCTATAATTTGATCCAAATTCTCCTGTCCTGAAGTTCTTGATTCTTCAGGTTGGAGTTCCATGTACTGTTCCACTTTTGTGCACCCACTGGTATAATTTAGTAAATCTGTCATTTAAGCTTAGTATAACAGAGCCATTTAACTGCAGGATCTCGCCAGTACAATTAACCCTGTTCTGTCAAAGCGAGGGGCTGATTATTTTGGCAATCATAGGAGCATAGAGCACAGTTAGTGCTGCGGTTTCTAGCCCTCCCTGAGCAGTATTGCAGTCAATTGATTATTCTGTTGATTTGTTCTGCATCAGTATCCTGCTGGTTTATTATTATCCAAGTGACTTTATGCACCATGCATAAGTACAAGTATATTAAAAATCAATACTTGAACCTTTTTTCCTTATGAAGATCTTACCATCCATGGGCTACCTTCGTTCATACGTGACGCATGATTTAGTCACATGCTAATAAAGTAGATGCTCAGATTTTGCTCTCTACTTAATCCTGTATCCTAATGAAAAAGGAATAAATGAATTAAGAATGAAATAAACAGAAGGCTGTTAATGCTGATAAATAAGCCTGATTTTGGGACAGTAAAGTTCATACTATTTTAGTAAGAAAATCTCGTTCCATCACTAGGTTCTAGTAAGTATCATTCTTCACAGGCTCAAATAATTTAGAGATGCAATTATCAGAAACCTGAGTCTTATGAATGTGATTTTTCCTGCTTCAGTTAGAGAAACAAGTATTTAATGGATGGTGTGAGGTTGCATTGTGCATTGGATTGAGGGCCGGATTCAAGGTTTGAAGTTGATACAGGCACATGGGGTTATGGCTGTTACAAGATCAGAATGTTTTCCAGTGATTTTCTACCGCTGCACATGCAAAGCTGTTCTCTCCTGTGTGCGTTTGCAAAACATAGTACCTGTGACATGATACTTAATGCATTCATATTACTGATGTCATGGGACAGCCTGCTCTCCTTTAAGAAGAAAACTAAGATAAAAGCAGAATCAGATATGGTCCCTCTCCTGATCTAGACTAGATATGAAAGCACAAGTTCCCAGCTGTAGAAAACACCATTTTTCTGTTGTAGATACTCAGTTGGCAAGAAAACTAGGATTCTCCGAGTCAGCTATCTGCAGCCCTAAATGGGCAGTTCTCCACTCAAATCATTGGATTTCCATTATCGTTTTCCAAGTTTGTTCTGTTGGGGATTTTTTTCTGGAATATATGGATATTCTGCTCATGGGATCATTGCTTTCTAGACACGTTTTCATCAGGAGAAAGGCAAGTTCTTACATGCAGGCTAAGATCCTCATACAAGGCAACTGAATTGAGGCAATTTGTAGCTAGCCTAAGTGAGAAACTACCACAGTCTTACCCAAAGCTTTCAACTCATTTCATGTCAGAAATGCTTAATCTTTTCTGGATGCTTATGAGCTGATGGTTATGAGTTACCAAAGGGAATAATCCCTTAATTCTGTAGTGAAAAAGAGGCCTCCAAATTTACATTTGTGGCTAGTAACATCCTGTACTCCTTCTCTCCATGTGAACTATTCAGAAAACAGCCTACAGATTGATTTTAGTTCAGAGAGGGTTATAACTCCTGGAGGGGTATATTTCCTTGTCTCAGGAAATTATAATATAATGTAATATACAATACAAAAAATAAATTGTGTTTTGTTGCGAAGATGGAACAAATCAGACAAATGAGATGATCCTGAAGCGGGAAAGCAGCCTGTGCTATTTCTGCAAATTGCTCCCTCACTTCCTCCAGGTTGTCTTAAAGAAAAGCCAGGGCTCCACAGCATTGCTTTTTAATTAGCAGAAATCATTTTGTACTAAATCCTAATTCAGTGCCTTAATGCAGCATGTCCTGCAGAGCCAGCAAGCTTGCTTGGGAGCGCAAACATGTGAAATCTTTTTCTCTGGCATCCCTCTAAGTGAGGGTTGGCTTCTGTTCATAATTATTTTCTGTGGTGACAGCTCAGGGTTTGTAGTCGCAAGCAGAGAGGTAGGGGTGGTAACGGAGGAAAGCATAATGACAGGTGATTGCTCTGTTGTCTCCATGGCATCACTGAGCCTTATCTTAGAGGTATCAAACAGTATGCTTATACCTTTCTTTACTCTGTACAGGTACCTGGTACCACTAAGTACACTTAGTGTGTGTCCTGCTTAATCAGTGTTCTCCTTCCAGCTTTATTTTGTATCAGGGTTTTTTTCTTTATTTTCAATTTGCTCCGCTTTTAATGAACCTGCACAAGTAATGGAAACACGTATAAATGAAAGCACCAATCAATTCAGTATTTTATCATTTGGTACCTTTAGGAGTTAGAATTCGTGCAAGTAGAATTTTAGGCACGTTTGATACTGCCTTTTCAGGGCACACTGCTCCATCCTGCTCACTATGAATTGGTATTCAGTTTTCAGGGTTATAATGAAGCAGTTTAGCTGTGGGGAAAATAGCTTTTAGCCCCCATCAGTTAGATCCCAGTTTCATCTGAGCCTTAGGCATCTCACTGAGCACTGTATTTTGAGGCTTCTGCTTTAATTAACAGAGACAGAAGGACACCTCCAAGAATGACTCAACTGACCTAAGATCTGATTTAGCCTTTGAATGAATTTCTCCTCTGTTGATTTTGACTGACACCGTATGAATTACCGTGACACAGCAGTATAACTCCTGTATACATATTCTTAATCAGAAATGCCAGAGCCACATGTCTAGAAGTGGTTCTCTGAGTTATTAGATTTATTTAATAACCATGCATTTTTTTTTCAAGAAAATGCCAAAGGAAATGTTAGGGCTATTACTGCCTTCTTGCTGCACCTCAAGGTGTGCTTAGTTTTTGGGTTTAAGCATTTCTCTTTGATCAAGGCTAGATTTTTTAACGTTTTTTTACTTTTTAATTAAATGCTGGGACTCTTCATGCTGTCTTCATTCCAAGTGTTAGGGCAAAGAATACAAAAAGAGCATGCCAAACTTGACAGCACTTCTGCAAGGTCTGAGAATATGTTAGCAGATATTATAACTCAAATCACAACCGTTCAGTGGTCTCATTTAGGAATGCTCTCCTAAATTATGTGGGTACAAATAACACGATTATGGTCTGACATGTGTAGTTCCTGCCTCCAAGTATTTTTGTTTGTCTGGCTTTTCTGAATTTTTACAGTGCTTACTTAAATGTTTCTATGGATTTGCTCTTCATAAAGAAAAGGATCTCTAAAAAAAACTATGGCTATTTGTGTTTCATAACCAGTATTTTCATATCTTATACTTTAGCCAGTGTGGTCAGCTTAGTGGCTTTTTTGCCATGTAGCTTTTCTTGCCAGTATATTTATTTATCACTTATTTCGGGGATTATCCTTGCAGTAAAGTAGATCACTTTACAAGACGTGTTTTTGAGAACCTCAGGAGTATGCTGAAAGCACACAATACCAGATTTCCCCCCCCCCCCAGCAAATCTGTTTGGCAGGAAAGGCTATGTAATACTCTGAAAATGCTCTGGAGAAAAACCTGAAAAAGTAAAAGCGTGGTTGAGACCTGCATCCTCATGTTATCAAATGCCAGCAGCTTGAAACAGTGAAATATTGGCAATTAGTTAAATAATTCTGGCTTCTATTAACAACAATGTTTTGATTTTGCTGGCAATGGAAAAGTAATGTATGGCAAGAAGATCCGTGATAATAATGATGCCTGGATAGGGGCTCTTTCTTATGCAGATTGGTGGGAGCCTGAAGCATCAAGCTGTAGCCTTCCTCCAGGCAGGACACTCGTGGGTGTCTCTCCCCCAAATAGCCATTGTAGTAGTCCTGGAGCTCTCGACCGCTTTGCAAATTTTCACTGAAATCAGTTACCAGTTTAGAAGTTGCAAATGAATGACGCAGATACAAACAGCATGATTTCATAAGCCTTACCTCTGGTGAAAGCAAGGCTAAAAAAGTCTTTGTGTATGTGGTTAAGAATGTTGAGCTAAAGATGTAAAAATTAACCCTTCCAGGTAAGAAAAGCTGTGCAACAGGAAGGCTTCAGCAGAAAGAAGCGAGGATACAGAGACATCAATGACATTGACATAAACATGAATGATCCTTTATTTACCAAGCAATGGTACCTGGTAAGTTTTGAAAGAAAATCACGGTAATCATAACTAAATAATTGGCATTCAAGCCATTCTGTGCTGTTGCAATGTTTTGCAAGAGTTCTTCCCCTGTATGTCACAAGAACTTGGGAATGGACCCAAGCTCGGTCCTACTGTTTTTAACTGTACCTCTTTTATGCTGGGAGGACCCAGCGCGTTTCAAGAGCTAAATTTCATTTCAGTCAACGGAAAGATCCTTAGAAGGCTTGAAAGAGAACTGTATTGGTGTCCTGTGGGCATTCCTGGTGTGCTGATGTGACCCCTAAAACTGCATATGAATCATGTCTTTAAGCTGTTGCCAGGTAAAATACTGTTTATAGAATTATAAAAAAGGTTCTAGTGTACTGGCTAGAAAAAGTTGAGGTTTTTCTTTTCTTATGGAAATTTGAATTTTAATTTATTTTCTTCTGACAGAAGCAGAACAGCTGAAAACTGATGAATTTCAGCTTAAGCTAATGTCAAAAGAAATTAATATTTTGCTAAATTGTTTCATTTTTAATGTGTCATATTTTGTAGGGAGAAGTCTTCAATCTCAAAAGAAAAATTAAACTTTTACATAGAAGTAGCCAAAATGATTTTTTTTTTCTATTAAAAAAGTTGATAAAGTAACGTTGGCTAGTTTTTAATGTTGCAACCTATTTATGATTAAATACTTAGTAAATGTAGTACTGCCTTAAGTTAAGAAAGGTCTTTTTGCTTAACAGTAGCGTTATTCTCTTTCCTTTTAATCTGTTTCTTATCTTTTATGAATCTATCCAACATGGCTGACTGTTAGGGGGTTTGTCCCCTCTAAGATGACAAGAGTTTTCAGATGAATGAAGGCCCATTAGCATAGATGAGGCTTCATTCTTGATGAGATGATAAACTAAAGTGTGGATTAATTCACTTCTTTCTGGTACTTCTATCAAAATATTGCAGTGATAAAAATGACACTTTTATGAAGCTATACATTTTTTAAATTATAAAGTACACTAAAATGTGTTTTGAAGTGAGATGTGTCTAACACAAAATTGAAAATTTTTGCATCAGGAGCAGCAAAAGCTGTATTACTTTTCACCTGGAACTTGAGAAATTTGCGAATGAGGTTGGGGAACATGAGTAATGCCTGCAAATACAGGGGATTGCCTGTACTGCAGAACCATAGAATCACACATGCACACAAGGTTGGAAGGGACTCTTGAAGTTCATCTAATGAACTTTCCTGCTTAAAGAAGGGCTTACTTCGTTATCAAAGATGTTGTTTCTGGTACTAAACCCAGGGTCATGAACATCGATCTGTCCTTTCAAGAGTAAAAGTATTTCCTGCTCGTAAAAAGTCGTGTAAAATCTATTGATCTAACTTTTTCTGGATTGACCCACTGCCCTGATATGCTTAAGTAGGAGTCTTATAAACCACAAAGAAGTGAATTTACCCAGCGTTGGTTGTTTGGTTTGGTTTGGGGTTTTTTTACCACTGGATTATTGCAGTAGATATGATTATGTACAGATGTGCACTTCAAAGCAAATGGGGTATATTTTCCATACCAAAGATACATGCAGAGACATAAAGCAAAATTCAGTGGCTGTGGAAATGTACCTGTCAAGTAAAAAAGACTATTCTTCTTTTTCACTAATGTATTAGATTAACACTGGTCAAGCAGATGGGACTCCTGGACTTGACCTTAATGTAGCTGAAGCGTGGGAGCTGGGATACACAGGGAAAGGAGTAACCATAGGAATTATGGATGATGGTAAGTGAAGACTGAGTGCTAATTTAGTATTTTTAAAGTAGCTTTTTCCATATAATCAAAGTAAAAAAAAAAAAAAGATTAAAAAGTAATAATGGATTGCTTGTAGTGGTGAGGCTACCAGCCTCCATAAAAACTTTGAGATCTTCAGGGAAAATAGGTTGTAAAGACTTCACTAGGGGTACTGTATCATGGTTAACCAAGCTTTTAAAATAGTTTGCAGTTATCACGCAGATATCTTCCAGGGCACACCGTAATGGCCATTAAGCCAAAGGAGAGACTCCCCTTGACTTCTGTAGGCACTGACTGGGGAATGTAATTGCTGTGCGAAAACCATTAAGAAAACATTTCCTGGGTTACATTATTCTCAAAGTCATACTTGACAGCTGAAATAATTAAACACTTTGATTCTGAATGTCAATAAAGACCTGCATATTAAATATATTACTAATTTGAGGTTAAGTTCAGGGAAGAAAAAGATAAAAGGTACGGTTGAAGTCACAGCGGTTCTTCTCATGGGTTCTTTGCTGAAGTACAGGAATTCTGTGCAGTCTCTCAGCACTTTTCTTTGGGCTACGTTTTTTTGAATGTTTTCCTTTTATGGTGACTGAATAATATTAAAAACAAATAAGTAAAATGTCTGGATCCATGAATATTTTCTAGAGTCAGCTGAGATCTGTCTTCACTTATTTCTGTTCCTCATCTGCTTATTCCCAAGGCATGGTTTTTGTGGAAGTCTTTAAGAGACTCGGACATCTGTATGTTGGAAGAGAGATAATCACATGAGACATGACCTCTTATGTCATGCAAAATCTCAATTTCCCTGATCCCACAGAGGCAGGACTTGGCTTTCAGAATAGCTAGGCATGACTGTGATTGCAAACTATTTGAGCTTCAGGTCAAATAAAGCCATTGGCCCATCAGGTACGGCTTTTGGAGAAGGGGGTAATTTGCCTTATATTCACTTCCAGTAACTGTGGAAGAGAGCACCTGAATACCATGATTCTTTGTTGAGATTTTTCTCCACATCCACCTGGACGTGTTGTCAGATGCTATCCATCTGGCCATTTGGATCAGTAAGGCTCTCCACTGATACAAGGGTGTCTTCATGCAAATCTAGTGTTAAGGACCCTGAATAATGGGAGGTATTCATTCCATCAGAATAACCACGATAATACGGCATCCTCCTTGGAGACACAGTAATACGGCATCCTCCTTGGAGATAAAATTGAGCATGTAATACTGTGGTGGTTGGTGACATGGGATAGAGTAATGATCAAAATGTAATATGAGATTGGTGGCCATTTCTTTGTATGTTTTAACCGGTCAGCCTATCCCATCTGAGTGTAGATCTGCAGCTTCTGTTACACTATCCACTGGGATTTGTGTATTTGCCATATGTGGAAAGATACCATGCATTAGAATATGTTCCACACCGCTGCACTGTGATAACCTTTAAGGTGTGCTGCCTGTGCTCAGAGGTTTGCTAAAATGGTCTAATCTAACATTAAAAGTTATTTCGTACAGATAATCCAAAATATTTGCCTTAGTTATCTGCCCAAGTCTAGATTAGGTAATTTTCTGTCTACTTAGGTGACAGTTTTCAGTGGTTAAAAATACTCCATCCTGTACTGATCCAGTGCTTACTGATCTTGTTAGTTTTGGTGTGCTTTGAGTTACAAAGATAAATTGTGATTTAAACTAACCTTAATAAGTAAATGATCTAGTCTACAAAACAGGTCAATACATTTTGTCACTGAGCTTACCTTTTCAATCGGCACTTAGATTTTAACAGAAATGATTGAAAATTCTGAGCTGGGACTGCATCAGAAATGGTACACCAGTTTAAAGGTCCACATTTAAAAGCTGGAATCTCACTTCACTCAGTTGCATAATTTGCCTTGATCATTTTCCTATTGTTGCAAAGATGTCTTGTTCTGTGATCATAGAAAATCCTATTTCAAACTTAACCTTTGATTTCTGTTCTGCCATTATCTTATTGCAGGAATTGATTATCTGCATCCTGATCTTGCATCAAATTACGTAAGTACATGCTGACCTTTTCTGTAAAATGTGGATTTTCTTATTGTTATAGTCCATCTGCTATGAAATTTTAAGTAATGAGTGGAACAGCACAGCTGAACCGCTAATCTTACAGATGATAAATTTCACATTGAAAGAAGCAGACTAAAAAGGGGACTGCCTGTGCAGGGAATGGAAAGGTGACAAGGCTTTTTGCAGAGGAATGACAGTGCTGCCTCACATTAAATAAGCCACAGCTTGCACTATTGGATTTAGGACAGGAATGAGTAACTTGGGAATTGGCTTTAAATCCTGCTATTAAGATGCAGAATTCACCTGTCACTTGGAGGGCCATGGATCTGTGGGCTGTGCCAAGGCATGTATTAGCCTTTGAAACCTCCAGGAACAGCTTAATTCCTTTGTAACAGGTGATTTGATCCAGTGCTTCGAAGCGTGTGCAGGGCAGATTGTGTATTCTCAGCACATGCTGTGTCCATTGATTATTCCTCAAACCTCCCTCAGGCTTCAGACCTTCAGACTAGAGGATTTTTCTCTTTCTTTATTCTTCCAGGCTCTCCCCAGCCCCATTGACGGTAGCACTCCTGTCCCCAAGCATCTACGGCTCCCAGCACCCTTGCGCTGCAGGCTGCCTTAGTGGTACGCTGCCCTCATGCTGTGCTTGTGGCAGTCTGGTGGGAGCAGGCTCAGGATGCTGTGGCTCCTTGCCAGGGGGGGTTGCAGTGTCCCTGCTTTAGGTCTTGCTATTCTCCTGCAGTCAGTGGCTTCCTGTGGGAAGCCCAGGCTTCTTCAGCTGAGCAACGTGGTTTAGTTTGCAATGGCAATTTAATTAAAAGAAGACAAAGACAACTGGAAATTTTGGTTAAAACGTGAGCTGTTCAGAGAGAACAGCTCCAAAATGACGAAGAGTAAAACAATTATTTCTACGTACTTGCAGTGTGGAAAGTAATAACATGCAGGATGAAAATATGTTTGTTGTTGCAAAGCACATTTAGTAGAGAATAAATGGATAAAGAAGGCATTTACTTTGGTCGAGAAGTTTGGGAAATAGCTGATCACAGATGTAAAGGGCAGGCTAGCCAGTTTCACTCCTTGTGGACTGGTGTAATAACGAGATAGCAGCTAATTAAACCCTATCCCCTGGCTGCAAAATTCTCTCCCAAGAGGAGTAACTCAGTAGGATGTTCCCAGAAATTAATACAAATAAAGAAGTTTGTACAAGGCAGTGATTTTCTTTGCAGGAATTGTGCTCCGTGTGCATGTTCTAGCATATGATCTGGGCAAAGCACATGCTCTTCACTTACCTTTCAGCAGCAGGTGTGGAAAGAGTATGTGGGAATATTCTGGTTCTGAAAATCATGTTTTGAATAAACAAGCAAAAAAAGTCAGTATGCTGTATCTGATACAATAGCAAACAGGAACAGTTCTGTTGTCAACAGTGAACTTAGGATCGTGCCCAGACACTAAAAATAAGTGTCTCAGTAATGCAATGTTTTCTCTTTTAATTCTAAAGATGTCTTGTGTTTGAGGGGTAAATACTTGTCAGGCTTAGCAGAAATGTATTGTTTTTAGAGTGGCAATAGTATTCTGGAAATTAATGGAAAATGACACAGAGAATGACAGTGCACAGATACGATGCTAGTAAACCAGAAAATACTACAGCTGGAGAGAAGTCTGAGAGTTCAGAAAAGAAACACTGGGATGAAGATTGGAGAAGAGCTGTGTGGGTACAGGAACAACAAACCTTTCATGGCAGTCATGAGAGGCTTGTGAGGAGACTGATCTTGAGGTGAGAATCTGAAAAGGTTTGTGTAGGAATGTCTTTGTCCAGGCAAGGAGTGGTCCAGTAGTGGAGCAATGATCAGGCTGTGGAGGGACACAGATTGTCTGGCCAATGCAAAGCGCAGAATTGGGCATGGTTTGTGCAGGGCAGATCAATAGCCAGACACGGGAGAAAAGACTGAGGAGCAAGCGGCTGGTAAGGCAGTCATTGAAGGACCAGCAGAAACCCCATCTGAAAGATCACAGTCTTAAAGGAGATAGCACCCCAATGCTTTTAATATAGAAATACTAAATATGAGCTATCACATGAAATCTGTGGTTCTAGGCTACCACAGCACAGAGGGGAAAAAAGCAATATTCAAAAAAAAAAAAAGAAAGCTTGAGTTTGCATAGTTTGTCTTTATTTCCTAATGTTCGCTTTTAATCCTGTGCTGAATATACCAGAGGACATAGCAAGGAAATATGCTGGTAAATTAACACATTATATGCAAGATAACCGGTAAAAGGGTAAACTTCATAACCAGTTAGAGGTGCTGGCACTTCCTCACACAGAGCCAGTTGCAGTTGCTGTGTCTGAGAGACGACTGCCTGAAGGGCAAGGTTGGCTCCTGCTCCTGCTGCTAAAATCCACCATCTCCTCCCATGCCCATGTATAGACCAGCAGTTGCAGGGCTTGCTTCACCTGCACTTTGCCTCTTCTCCTCTCGCTGCAAGGCTGTGCAGGCATCCTTGAGTCCTGGGAGGTCCTGCTCTAACAGCATCTTCTGTGTCTCAGAGACTACGGGGACTTTTTTTCCCAGTAGGTAGTAATTTGGGTAAGAACTAAGGACAAGGACTTAAATTCAGCTGAAGGAAAAATCAGGTAGATGTAAAAATACAATGCTGTGAGTCAGGGAACGAGTTAACTCAGTTTGGGCTGGCATAGCAATTGCAGTCACCTTTGTACAATTCCTACGCTACACGTTCGGTATTTCACGACACTTGCACTTCGGAGCAGCTTGCTTTTAAGTTATATTGTTTATTTTTAGGAAATTAAAACCTTACAGATTGTGTTTCTCAAGAGTGTGAATCCTGCATACCCTGGCAATGTCTGTACAACTTGCTTGGAAAATTGGGAGCAATTAGAAAGTCTCTCAAAGGTGGTGTCTTTGGCACTTGAGCATTTTCAAGTATAAAAACTTGGCATTGGTTACTCAGTTTAATTTGGCTTTTATGTTTTTGATTTTCTGGGTTTCTTCCTTGAATAGGTTAATGGGTGTTAGCACTTAGACAAAATGGAGGGTCAGGGAACAGAAAAAGAGCTTTCTAAAGAAAAAATTAATTTGTATTTTCTCCTAAAAATTGCTGAACTATGACCTATCATATGGAGTGCACTTCTATCCATATTTTACTTTGCAGTTTCTGAGCTTTACTGCTGAAATCATCCATTTCTCTTTTTAATGCATTTTATATACGTGGAAAGGAGCGTGCTTGCTCAGTCTGGATGGACTGCTTTCCCAGCACCCCCTCCCAGCTTGCTGCAGTATAGCTGTTTGCTTTTCTGGGATCAGGGGGTTATGGCAAAGCTGGAATTTTCCATTCTGCACCGTGAATGCAGAGAGACTCATTGTCAAACAATCGATATTTTCTTCCAAGCCTTGGAAACCCTGCAGAGGTTCAGCCTTTAGGAAATTATTTTTTTCCCACAAAGAGAACCCTTCATTATGAACTGATAATTAAAAAGCTGAAGCCTAATGTACTCCATGGTTTTCTTTCAACTCAGACTGTGCATACAAAGCCACCGATTTACAGGACTGACTCCTGCAAGATACAGCATCTGAGAAAGAAAAGTGAAGTAACAAGGGCTGCGTATTAGATACATCTAATAAAAGAGGAGAACAGCAGCTGTGGGGGGTGTACATTACAAATTTCAGTACATCATTTTAAAGAAAATCCTGAGAGAGCAAATGGAGATTTGTTGTGCCACAAACAGAAATATAAGCTGACCTCTCTCTCTCTCACCAGTTTGTATTGTGGTACTTCTATACTTGGCCAGTGTCTGCTGGTGAAGGTCAGTGTAGCTGCATTATACCGTTTACAGCAGCAGGCAGCTGATCATCCCATGTAGGTGGGTTTGTCCCTGATCAGCAGCAGTGAGGAGAGACCAGAGACCACCAAAAGACTTGGGCCAGGAGTAAGAAATTGCTGGTTTCAGTGTCTGAACTCTGCCTGAAGTTGAAAGCTTGCTTAAAAAAATTGGGGAGGGAGAAAGAACAAGACAAGCATTTACTGTAGGGGAATGGGAGGTGACTGTGAATAGGTAACTTTTACAAAGTACCAGTACATGTAAAATGAGAATCATGCAGCAATTGTTAGTAACAGATAGGAATATAGCATTCAGATAAGAGTAAAGATTTTGAAATCTGTGGAATGACACAGATTTAACTTGCACAAACCAACATCCAGTCATCCTAGCAGTGCTCTGTTGCCGTCCTTCCCCTGTCTTCTCTGTAACGTGTCTTTACGGTACAACCTTATGTTCCATCTTCCAAGGTCCTTACCAGCTGTCACTCAAGCTGTACACAGGAAAGGATTTGCTGAGCTAAAAAGGCCCCATGTAAGGAATGAGGGAAGATTTTCTGGAGCTGAAGTTTTCTGAAGCAGGTAGCCTTACCTGTCTTCTCCTTCCACTTTGGTGACATCTCCAAACACAAAGCATTCTCTCTCTCACAACTTCTGGTAACTTGTCACCAGCTAATATGCTAACAGCTTCCCCCACCTTGCTGTGAGACAAGCAGAAACATATTTTTGGAATAATTATCTTATCACATAAGCAGTGAAGCAGGGAAATGTTCTACTTCTGTTATGAGCTGCAATTTCCATTGTTTGCTAGAGGAACAAAAACATTATTGAATAATCTTTATGGCCACGAAAGAAATAAAAAATAGTACAGGCAATAAATTAGAAGCTGCAATATGTGCAGCGAAGCTTAGCAACAGCATAAAGGATCTTATTTCTTTTAGAAAGTCTGTGTTTCCTTCATTAGCGTGAATTTCTGAGTATTCCTTGGCCCTCCCTGCATGCTACCAGAAGGACAGGCAAATTGTGCTGGAGGCCGTGAGCCCGGTCTCAGTGATCTACTGGTATAAATCATCAGTATCTCCACTGAAGTCACTGGGGCCTAGTTGTGGGGGCTTGTAAGTTGACAAAGCTCCATTGACATCCACTGAACCGTGCTGCTTTGACCCTCATGATCTGCCCCACAGAAATCCCAGCTGCTGTAATTCCCCGAGTCAAACAGAGTTCACGTATAACTGGTGGCGAGAAAAACGATACCCTGCCAAGACTGAAATTTGTTGGAAACCCTCTGAAGACCATGAAAAGTTCCCAGTGTCTCAGCACTGTCATTAATATCGGCCCGGGGATCCGCAGTAAAGCCAAACCATAGCAAGTCAGGTTCGTACTTGCCTGGCATCAGCGGATGATTTCAGTTAGGTTTAGGAGATCCGATTCCTACAGCACGATTTTCAAAAGAGCCAGAGACAGTTACACTGCCATTTCCTACTGCATTTCAAAGGGTTATTGAGCCCATGCAGTAGACAATTTCAATAAACCTTTCCTGCTAATACATCAAAGGTATTTTATGGGCAAACTCTGTACTCGCAATTGTTGCTAGTACCTATTTTTAATTGCAGTGTTGAAGTAGCACTTAAATTATCAAAAAAATAAAGAATAGAATAAACTGCTTCAGATGCTTCAACACAGGCAACACATTGGTTGGTTTCCTTTGGGTTTCTGGTGTTGCTTTGGAGCTGGTTTTTTTTGCAGACAGGTTTTCCAAAATAAACTCTAGCATAACAATTCCAAATTATCAACCAAAACCTGGGATAAATTCCCAATACGTTCTTCTACTAACACTGAAGATTCAGTAAGCACGCTGTTTGATGCATGCTGTTAAAGCAGATGGTGGCAGAAATTTCATCAAGAAATTGTTGAGACAAAATGAAACCTCTCTTTTGCCAGGATAGGAAGATGGATCAAGTGTTTAAATGCCAGGCTGACTGATGCCTTAGCAACTGAAACTGATGGCCTTCTGCTGGGCTGTTTGCGCTGCTCGGGTGGCCTCATGCAGCTAAGGGGCTGGTTTTGGCATATAGAAAGATGATCATTTGGGACATGCAAGACAATGAAGTTTCACTGGCATAAATTAGAAGTTACTGGGAAGAGAATGAAGTTCTCTGTTTCAGACTTGGCTATTTTTTTCTGTTGTTCTGTGCAGGATCAGCTTCTGGGCTCATCTCTCTGTTCTGTGCAAGCTGGTTTTTTTTCTCTGAACGTATGAAAGGCTGAAAAACAGGTGATGCCTTCTCTGATAAAACCAGCCAGGCAAATAAGGTTCTTTGTGTACTTGGAAGAGCACCCTGGGTTTGTCACATAGAGAAAATGCTTTGCATCTTGGAAAAGGTAGTGCGGTTGTGCAACCAGTCCTCCCCTGCTAGCAACGGTAACTGTTTTGCGGTACATGTCACAGTGGTGCTTGTGTACTGAAGTCTAAATAAGATGACTGCACAGTTGCTCTTCTCTGCCTTATAGCTAATTAATACAAGCACTGCTAATGGGAGAGAGAAGCCATGGTGCTATGTAAAGGAGATGTCAGTGTCTTCTTATTTTTTGAAAGTTAAAAATGTTTTGTAATGATAGACGTTATGACAGCCTTCTAGCTTTCAACTCGGTTAAAAAGGTGGAACAGCAAACAGAATTTGAAGACAATTTATCCTCTGGATTATTTCATATGGCCAAAGGGTGTAGAAAGAGGCTTTTTCTGCAAAGGAGACTGCAGCTTGTGAAGGAGGTGTGATTGCCTTAAGGAGAGATGATTTGTGTCACATACAGAGCTGTGTTTGCAGCTGAAAACTGGATTTCTCACACTGAAAGGTGTTCTTCTAACTGCTTTGCTGAAGCCCGGTGTGAGAGATCTGGAGTCTGAATGCTTGGCAAGTTCTGGGGTTTGGTGCTTCACGCTATCTATATAGCTGGAGTTGTGTTGCTCCACTGACGTTGGTCTTTTCAGGGAGATGCACTGATTTATACTGGCTATAAAATACACTCAAAGTACAATTCTTCTGGAATCAAAAAGATACTAATGTATTGTAGTTGCATTTGCCCGAGAATTATTTTCAGAGCAATGAATGCTACAGAAAGTTTCTAGCTTTATTCTATATTAGAACCACCTGAAAGGGATAATCTTCAAGTTAAATGCATGCCTGGTGTGCAAGCAATGTGAGATGCTGCCAAAGACACTTGCTTTGCAAGCTAAAGACCTCACATTGTCCACAGCATTTATTTTTCTCTATAATCAATGTACTTAATTAATCAGCTGCACACTGAGAAAGTGCAAGGTGGCTAATTGCTTTAATCATTAAGCAGTGGTATTAATTTTCACTTAAGGCATCGTCTGTGGAAAGTAAATTAAGATTGCTGAAATGAGAAATGCACAGGAGTAGAAGAGAGCAGATAAGGACATTTCTGCATCAGTTCTGGCTGGCACTTTTGAAATTGGCTTGTGCCTCTCTCCAGGGTTTCTCCAAGTAAGTTTTTTGGAAATACTTTCTTCTTTTATTTGGGCAAGAAAAGTAGAGGGAAGATGTTAGTACTCACTGTTTGCCATGAAGGGACCTGGCATTGCTTTGTTTTGCTTTTTTGTTACCTCCCTTTCTGCATGCCAATTAGCTTTTGGAACTGTCCAGAAATCTTCCATTGGAACGATATTTTTGCAGGTAAAGATGAGTGTTTTATAAAATTAAGGCATCCATGGGAAAATAAAAGTGAAACATTTCTATTTTGGATCAGTTCAACCTCATTTTAAATGTTGGGCTTCTAGAACATGCTGAATTAAAACAGCAGCAACAAAATCCCACTCTGGTGTGTGGTCCACTTGGGAGAACAGGGTCAGATACACACACAGTCCCCTGGAGGCAGTGCACAGCGTGTAATTTTAAAGCCAAGTTCAACTAAGTGAAATAAAGTGCTCTGTTTCCCCAAAGTGAATATACCAGTTTGGGACTTAAAAAAGGCAAATCCACTTTTGAAGATTTTTTCCATTTTGAAGTGTTTTGGTATTTTTTAAATTTTCTATTATTCAAAGAATAGTTATTTTAACCTCTAGTACTGTTTAAGACACTAACTAGTGTAGAAATCCCTGAATATCCATCAGTATTTAAATGGCACTTAATTAAAATTTATGTCGTAGTTACATTTTGGCTGACAAGGTATTACCAGGGAAGTCTGAATTAGATGGTGTGTTTGTGAAACACTAGTGGCTCACAAAATTCGTCAAAATTTCACAGGTGTTAGGGAGAGACTTTCAGGCCTAGTGATGATTTTGGCAGAGTGTCAAACCCACTGTTAACTAGTGGGCATGAAACTGGTTTTAAAAGGAGAGTTTTGGCCAAGCCCTTGGGATAAGGTAGACTTGCAGAAGAGAGCAGAGAGGCACGAGGAGTCCGCTTTCTTCTGTGAAACTGTAACAGCCTAAATACAGCAGATAAAGATGCAGATGATCTCCAGTACTTTAAATGCCTCTCCTTCACTAAGCATGTAGATTAATTTGGATATTCATTAATTAATTCAATTTTTTCTGTCCTGGCACTTCATCTTGGCATGGTTGCTTTGCACTGATTTTAGTTGTATACGTTTACGTTCTTCATATTAATATTTTACTTCTCAGTAGGTGTGTAGGCAGTGAAGGTACATTTAATGCCTGCCCTGTTTCAGATTGCTTTGATTTAAATATAACGTTCTTCTTTTCTGTTGCATTCTCAACAGAAGCAATAAGGATAATGAACATCTCTTACAGGGGAACAGACTAGCAGTGCACAATGACTAATAAAATGTTGGCCTCATTGAAGTCACTGGTAATTTTTCCATTAAGTTCAGAGCAATCAGAAATCTGGCAGATCATATAAATAACACATCTGTAATGTTTGTTCCAGTGTGTAATCCGTATTCTGGGGGTTTTTTAATCATCACAGAAAGAAGTACAGGCCTCCTAGCTTCAACTGAGGCAATAATACCAAGGGCAGTGGAAACATGACTGCCCAGGATAACACATTTTACTGTAGAACAGGAGCTTGTATTTGATGAAACTTCAGCCATTTCCAGTGCTGCGTGGCCGTTGTTTGGTGAAAGTTAAATGGATATGGTAGTGCATACCTCAGTCACACATTCCCTGTGCTGTCTTTTCTCATAAGCTTTGATATAGATTAGGGATTGTTGGATATGTTCTGCAGGCAGGTTGTGGTCTGGATTTTATTAGAGGTGAATCTGTCTTTGAATATGTACAAAGGAGAGCACAATGGTTATGCTACATTCAAGGGTTTAATAATTCCCATGCTAGATGCTAGCACGCTTTTTTTTAGAATTACTTCTTGTAAGAAACTAAATCACTTTAATTCAGTGGCACTTAACTCAGTTGCAGAATTAGTCAACAGTGATACCATGTCTGACTGATGTAATTATGAATCTTTATTTCAGTCAGCTAATGGTATCTAGGATTTTTCTTAAATTTACCCATTCAGTAAATTACTGTGAAAACATTAGCTATGATCAAATACACTAATCTTTAAAAGAACCTGTAATGATCATGTACAATTGAAAAGCATGAACACTTGCAAAATGTAGTATGTGTGGATTTACATGAGAATGTCTGTTCTGAAGATCCCACCTTCTCTCCCTGAAACTTTTTATGTAGCTGTCCATCAGTTTTGCTAATTCCACATGGAATAAACAATGCAAACTTTTTAATTAATGCAAAAGCATATAAAGTCGTCCATTAAAATCCCTGAGAACCCTGCATGTCTTCACAGATATTAGTCACATTACTAATGCTCCCCTGGGATGCTCTCAAACTATACTAATGAGGTTAGCATGCAACTGGGATAAAACAGAATAGATATTCAAGACCTTTAACTTGAAGGCATGCAAATCAACCTGTGTTTGCTTTTTATGACAAAATAAATGTAAATAATAGTTTGTATTATGGTTTTTGAGTCTCTTCTGAAATTTTCACCTCCTTTTGATTCACCTACAGTGTTGCTTTTACATGCTCATTCATCATCATCCATATGCACGCAATTTAGGTGAGGCACCAGTTGAGCAGTTGTTAACAGTTTCTTCTCTTGTCAGCTGAGAAGAAGGAAAATACCCAACCACTTTTCTGTCTCATCTGCTCTTCCTTTCAGTTCTTCTGTATCACCAGAATAGCTCTCCTGTCCTGCGCTCTCCCTAAGCACAGCAGACCAGGTCTGTCTGTTGTAGCTAACCCCCAAACCATCTAAGCCGCTTTGATTTCCCTCTTTGGGAAGCCGCAGTTTGCCTCTTTTGTAGTGATAGATTGGTGTAACCCATTAAAGTGGTCACCCTGAATATCCTGCCAAATTTGGTTCATGCCATTATAGCTGCATGCCCAGTGTTCCTGCACTTTTCTGTGAGAATTGCTGGTAACTGATCAGTTTTTAACGACTGTGACTGCGCAGCCTTTGCGGTCACAAGAGTGATGTGGGTGCCAGCACCCTCTGGCCACGCACAGCAGCAGGGAAGTGTTTGCTCTCCCAGTGCACATGGTCACCCTTCACCCAGACTGTGTCATGCTAAATGACTGGATTCAAATGACTGCTGAGTTTGTATGGAAAACTGAGCTGTAGATTTTCTTAGAGTGATGGAAAAAAATTATCCCTTATCCACCGTTTGCCACTTCAGAGACCTATATGCTGGGTGCGATCTGAATCCTGCGGGCTGTGTTTGGTGGGAAAGCCCATGGCAGATTTTGCTAGATTGTAGTCTGGGCTCATGGACAGGAGCAAGAGGGCTTAGCTCCCCGTCAGTTCCAGCTCATCCCTCCAAGAGGCTGTAAGTGCTGGCTGCCATCAAAACACTGCCAACACAACCTGCACTGCAGCTCAGCGCCCGGCGTGTACCTCGTGTATGGACAAACTTGTCCGTTATTTCTTACAGGAATATAACTAAGAATAATGGACCTGAACCTCATTTCTCTGCTGCCAGCTTTATACCACTATTACTCTCTCAACTTCAGTAGGTCATGCTAATACGTAATCAAAGTATCTGAAGGCAGAAAAAATCCATGTATTGGCAGGGGAGTGTGGGCCAGGTTTTTAATAAAATGGGACGCTAAAGCTAGATGAAATGTGTGTCCACAGAATTTTTCAGTAAAAGTCATTACAGTGTTTGTATTTGCTTTTATGATAAAATAATCCAATTTATCTCTAGCCACTCAGATGCCAGGTTTTTTCTTCCCCCTCCCTCCCAAATTAAAGAAATCAAGGAGTTCATTCCACAGTCTGAAGCTTTAAAGCTTTAAATTTGCTACATGCCCTGAAAATCTTTAACAGTAACTAGCTGCTTAATTTGTTTTTATTGTACTAATTTTGTTGTCTTAGCAATATGCCTCCCTATGAACATTCAGTACCCCTTCAGTATGCTGTAGGTATAGCTTGCAGATTCTTTTGCAGCCCCTCTGAAAATTAAGGAATGTTTCAGTGAGCAGAAATAGGTTTTGGGGGTTTTGTAGGTGAACTTGCTGTTGCCTTCAGAGCTCTGGCTCCAAGTAATTAACAACTGGTGATGTGCTTCAGCTTTCCTCCACATCAACTTGGAAATTGTGGAGCAGGCTAAGAATGCCAAGAGGTGAATTGTGAAGCAGCCTCTTTATTACAAGCACAAGATCATTTGGCTCTTTGCTTTTTAATAAACTCTCATGCCTGCCTCAATTTCTTAGGCTTTTTCCTATGTCAAGTGAAGATGCAGTGGAGAGGAAATGGAGGGTATCTCTCAATAAGCTGGGTTTATTTATTAAAACTTATATTAGGAAAAAAGTTTAATTTTCCACTACTTAAAAATTCTGCCCAGCCTAAATTTTCTTTGCATATTTATGGTTCTTTCTTTTTTTTTTTTATCCTGTTTGACTGTATACCCCTGAGCTGAGCGTTAGCAAACAGCTGCAGAAAGTTAGATGGCATTTAGTTGGATGTGTTTGCACTTCCATTTTGTTACTGGAAAAACATTCAACAGTGTTGGTACCTACAATGGAATTGATAATTTCTTCTGTTCTTTGAAGCTTTAAAAAGTTTGTGCTTAGATCTGCCTGTGTGGTATACATCACTGCTCTACTGCCTAGGCTATATAAATATATATATTATATATATATATATATAATATATTATATATTTTATATATATATAATATATATAAAAATAAAAAGTTTGTTTGGCCCCAGCCTTTCTTTTTGAAGATACATGCTGGAGAGCACCAGCCAGCAGTGTAACTCGTGCTGGTTTTCTAATTTGACTGCAGGGGAAGTAGGAAGGAAATTAGTGGTGAAAAAAAAAAAAAAAGAGGTTGTGCGACATTGTAGTGCCAAGTGATACGTAGAGAGGAACATCAGTTACTTGACAAAGGAAATCTGTTCAATGTAGAGAAGAACACAACTTGATGTTCATCTAAGATGATCTTGGTGAAACTATTTTTCTTCATAACTGTAATTTTAAACATAATGCTGCCTTAATTAAGAGAAATGTGAAAGTTAACGTAAGACTCCATGGGGGTTTTTGGCTGCATTTTTTGCTTGTTTGTTTTTTTTTTTTTTAAACCTAAGCAGTGAAAAAAGTTTCAGCTTTGCAAAATACGAAGTTACATCAGAGGTTTGTCTTCCTATAAGTTCTAACAACTGGAGGGTTAGAATTGTTACTGCTTGTTATCTCAACTATTTTTACTATTCCAAATTAAGCAGTAGTCACCTGTTGTGTGTAGTCAATTTATCCTCTTTTGGATGTAATTGCACTAGTTTTGCTTTTGACCTAATCCCAGATGCTTGGTGAATGTTGAGGAAAGTGAAGTAACTACAAACTGAAATCACCATTGCGGTGAGCTCTGTACTTGCTCGGTCTGTGGCCAAGCAGGGACACTAGTGAATACCTGGAACTGGAATACTGGGAGGGCTTATGGGCACCTCAGGTGTTATTCAGGACCCTGCACACTTCCCTACTCTATGCGTTTCAAATGATGCTCAATGTATTATTATTCAGTGACTGTTTTGAAAAGGACGGCAGAGGAGTGTGCTGCTGTCTTACCCATTATTCAAGATCTGGCTGTTGGTGTCTGGCTGTGTCTTTTTACTTTTGTGATGTACGTGTGAAAACGGGGTAAAAGGCTGATGTTTCTGGAGGGAGATGACAGTATTTTCCAGCAATGAATTTGCTCTTTAAAGTTAATATTTTTGAACATGGCCCATTACTTTGTGGATTCTCGGTCATGACAAGGTCTTGAATGCAGCTCTGAATTTGCTGGATAGTAATACAGGATATGTAAAGGCAGAGCTATTTAAGAAGTTGCAGGGTTTTTTTCATGTCCATTAAAAAAAATAATAATAAAAAAAAATCCACAAAACAAAGCAACATAGAACAGCCTGTTTCCCATGGCAGAGAGAAAAGGGCTTATGGTATTGATTACTGACTTAGCAACAGTGCCTCAGTTTTTCATTAATGACCTATGTGACTTACAGCACTTTGCCTAGGAAAAATGTTGCCTCCTGGTGAGCATATTCCATTTTCTTAAAGCTTGTGTGTACAAAACTGAATTTCATTTTTCCACATGACATTTGGTGTTATTTTAGAACAGTTCCTCTGAGATGTTATATGTTGTAATTTGAGCCCAGGGGTTTGCTCACTCTTTGGATCAGTAAAGAAATCAAACAGGCAAAAGGTATCTTTCTGCCTCAGATCTCTAAGGATTTGCAGTTGCCTGAAGAGGGTATGACCAGATGCCACCTGTGTTAAAAATCTTTCTCCTCTTCTAAAAGGCACAAATCTCTGGGCTAAATTCACCAGTGCTTTAACGTCATGAATAGAATCAGACTGTGACCAGTGGGACTTGTGTCTTTGTTTGTCTCATGGACTAGCATGTGAGCATAGGCACATTTCTTGAGTCACGGGAAAAAAGAGAAGTATGTGTGAATTATGCTTCAGAGGCTTGTAAAGCCATATAAAAATTTATGGGCTTGCTGCATTATTCAAGGTACATCATTTTATTATACATCTGAGCAACACATGGGACAGCTGATATATTGTTATTGTCATATTTTACATAATCAATGTTTTACACAGAAGATTTTACTGCATGTATTTTCAAAAGTACAGGCAAGTTCTTTGGGAAATGTCAGTCTAAGATTATTTTTAAGGAAAGCAGAATTTTATACATAGGCAAAGGTAGTCTATTCGTGTCGTGGTATATAAGCCATTACTTAATAAACAATTGAAAGAATCTCACCCCCTGATCCAGTACTCTTCTGTTAGCATCTTATTTGGGGTAGTGGCTAGAAAGGAAAAATAGAGATATGCCTTAAAATACAATACCATTCCTTTCTGTAATAGTGTTTTAATTATATAATAGACATTATAGGTAATTGTGTATAGATGGTGACTGATAAACATCAGGATTTAACTACTTTGCAACAACAAACTGGGTTTGCTTGAACCTGAGGGATAGGATTATCTCGTTCTGACACTGTATGCCTAATGACTAGTCTAAGGCTGGACTGCGGTCTGTGATCAGTGCCTAAGATTGGTGGCTGGAGTTGCTCCCTGATGAAAAAGACCAGTCAACTACCTTGAAAGCCAAATATTAGACACTTCAAGTCTAGGAGAATTAACTGCCAGAAGACGAGTTTTGCATTAAAACTGGGAACTGAGTCACCTGAATTGAAAAGCAAAATGTTTTCATTTTAGTGTGCCGTCGCAGATCCTCATCTGCGCTGGTGTTGGTTGCCACCTCCTGGGTTCCTACCCTGATTAAATCCTAGCAATAAGTAAATAAATAAATCCTGCTGGGGAGTCCAGCCTGTGGAGGAGAATGGCAAACCACAGATTTTAATATTCCCTTCCCAAAACACAAGATGAAATATTCTAGCTATCCACTGAAGCAGTTCCCTTTTTGGTCCGGTGTTGAAACCAATTTAATTTGTCACTGGTTTGTGCTTTTAAAAAAAAAAAATATTAAAAAAAGTTGAGGCTTAGATGTTTGAGGATTTGATCTTTAAATTAGGAACTTGAAGCAGTCCATTTGTACTTGTCGCTGTGGTTTCATTGCCTGTTCCACTGCATCCATAGTGTGGGCGGAATATTCCTTCATGAAGCTGAAACTCACTGCCTTTTCTCAAAGGTCCTAATGAAGATAAATTGTGCAGTCAGCACTTGCTTTCTTTCCAAGAATTCTTCTTAATTTTGCCCTTTGTGGATGGTTCCTGCCACATTAGATATCTTTTTCCTTTGAGTGCAGTGATCCAAAATCAAGCAAATAAGAGACACAGGATGTGGAAGAGTGCTGCACAACTTTGTTTATAGCCAGCCTAAAGCAACCTTTCCATAAGCTGACATTTGGTTTCATGGGGCATACAGCAGAGCTGCAGTCTGCTGTAGGGTGGCTGAATCTTTCATGCTGGAATTCCTTTGCCTGTTGCTACTCTGGCTATGAGTGCACATTGAGCTATCTGCACAGCTAGAAGGGCTTTTCCAGGCATAATTTTTGCACAAGGGAATTCTAATGTCAGGAGTAATTGATAGGTACCACGAGGTGCTTGCGTGTCTGATGATGTCCTGAAATATCAGCCTCACCAGACCCACTTTGAGCTTAGGGTTTTCTATGTAAGTAGGACTGCATTTCTTCCAGATGGGAAAAAAACACAGCAGACCCACAACTGAGTTTAAATTCTACCTGTACAATATTTTTAGAGTGAAAACAGAGCTTCTGACTGAAGAAGAAGCTGGCAATGTATTGAAATAATTGCATTTAGTACTGAGTTAGACCATACTTACCTGAAAGAAGCAATCTGAAATCACTGCAGCTAAGCTTAGTTATTTGCAGTCTGCATAGTTTCCAGGCCACGTCTGGTCCAAGGCAGTAAAGTTTCATTAATTTGTGATTGAAATGCATTTCTCTCCAAAGGTTGCCAAGCTAAACTCTGTGTCAGAGTAGGTTTTATCTGCTAATTAAATTACTCGGAGCGAGTCATCGTTTCTATTTTGACTTTACTGTAGGATGTGGTTCTCCAGCTTGTCCTGCTAGGAGCAGATAACTGCACTCGTTAATAAAGAACAGGACTGGATCTTCTGCTGACAAGCTCATTTTCTTTTACTGCCATGTGTTGGATGAAACCTGGCCCCTTGCACAAATCCTTGTCACCACTCCCCTGGACACTGCAGAATTCAGACTCGCTCTGTGGCATTAAGATGGGACGTGTGTGCCGTGTGGCTTTTGTCAGGCACACTGGGTGAGGCCCAAAGGCTTCTAGCTCAGGATCCTGCCCCCAACCAGCGGCCAGCAGCAGATGCTTGGGGACCAGTATGGTCCCCAAGTCAGAGACTGTCTCCTGTCTACCTGATTATGGCCTCCCAGCTTCTACATTCACTGTTCCATGGGCTGTTAAGAGAAGGAGGAAGCACAGCATCTAATACCTCTTCCAGATTTATCTTCCGCTAATTTGTCTAACCACCTTTTTATTTCATTCAGGCTTTGAACCTCTGTATTTCTGGGGGACAGTGACTTTTGTAACTCATCACATGTTCTGTGGAAAAGTAGTACTTCTTGTTTGCTGCTGCTTCTAAATCTCCCCTCTAGTGATTTCTATGGATTCCCACTAGTTCTTGCATTATGAGAAGTAGTAAATAATAACTTCCTGTCACACTCCCTGTGCTATTCATGATTTATAGACCACTGTCAAATTCCCCTTCTTTCCCTGGCTGAAAAGTCATGTTCTGGTTACTCTTAGCTCATACAAATCTGTGCCATTCAAAGTGCTGTATAAGCAGTTGTGGTAATGAAAGAGGTGAATTAAACACGCACCTGGTCACAGACTTAGAAGCCCTGCGAATTTGTGGCTATAGCTGACGTTATTGGAAGGTATCTTCAGGCTGAAACCAGGGCTTTGGTTTAGAGATACGGAGAGATCAACAAGGATATTCGCCTGTGTCTGAGCTGAGGACAGCATCAGGCCATCCTGTGTGATAGCCATTCTGCAAATCTCTGTGCCATTCAAATGCTGCGAAGTATTTATTGTCCATGCTGAACCTAAGCAACGAGGCTTTCTGAAACGATCACCCCAAAAAATCACTGTACAGTAACTTGAAAGATACTTACTTTTACCCTCCAAGGATCAAAGATGATGTTGTCCCTGTTTTGTTCTGGCACAAGTTTGGGGGAGTTAAGAGTTTTAAATCCAAAGCCCAAAAGACTTTGGCGCTACCAATGGACTGTCTATTCCTGTACCCCAGGAACTGAGAATCTGCTGAAGGGGAATGTTTTTAGGAGCAAAGCTATTCATGCACGAGTCTCAAATTATCTTCAGTAGCATGCTCAGCCAAATCTTAGAAAGAATGCAAGTACACATTAATTAAGAATTAACATAATTATGTTCCTTGAGTATAGTGTTTATTAAAATATAAACTCTGTGAACATACACTTGAGAGGAAGCTTCTAAATATTTTTAAAAGCTTAATTTTCAGTCACCCTTTATTTATTTTTTCATTAAGAGGGAAGAAGGAAGATGGCACTTGACTTTCTGAAACTTTCCATTTGTTTCTCAGATTTAGCATCCGAAGGTTGCTGAGTGTCCTTAACTCTGCTGATAGGGCAAAATCAGAAACGATTAGATTTATATGAAAAGCAGAGACATGACTTGACATTTTGAAAAGCGCCTGAAAGCTGCATTTGTGAAGCTGTTCAGACAACTAAAGGACCAAGAAAATATGCAGAGGGATTTTCGGGCATATGTGCTGACCATTAATGCAGTTTTCACATCTGAATTTTGAGAAATTTACGTTCTTAGGCATTGAAAGGCTTTTAGAAATCTCTCTGTTGTGGTACCACAAATGGGTTTTTGAAAAAATAGTTCTATGATGGAAGACCCAGGTGTGATCACTTCCACCACTGTTTGGGAAATGGGATTTAACCTTTGTCCTGCCACACCAAATAGCCCAACACCTATACATTGTTGAGCGTGTTGGTGAATGGTCCCTCGGCAGTAACCAGAGCTCTCGCACCACCTCACCAGTTAGCCCATAGTTTGGAAATACTAATGGTCTGCAGGAGGCTTTGCACTCCAGAAAGCATCTTTCCCCAGGTGGCTGGTGTGGGAAGTGGCGCAGCACAACAGGGACTGGTTTGCGTCCAGATGCATTGCACAGAATAAAGCGGACAAAGTTTGCTAATGATTCTCAGCTCGCCCTTCAATTTGTGTTCCACTTTGCCCTGCATATCTGTTTTTCTGCTGACTTACTGAACAACTTTGTGTTTTGCAGAATGCCAAAGCCAGCTACGACTTCAGCAGTAATGACCCCTACCCCTACCCCCGCTATACAGATGACTGGTTTAACAGGTAATGGATTTTGATCAGCCTGCTCTTTGCTTTGGTTTGCTAAAGAAATTGCAGTATTTCCTGGTAGTTGTGGAATGCCTGTTTTCTGCTAAATTTAGTGGTTGCCATAACAGAAGCTGCAGTCTCACTACTGCTTGAAAATTAGAGGTTAATTATGACTTTGTGGGTTTTAGGTAACCTCTAAATAGCACTGAACAAACATTTTATAAATGAAGTTGCTGCTTCAGAAGAGTATATATTCAGATTGTTTGAACGCGTAATAGCCACATGCCTTCTTCTGTCAGCTCTCTTAGGATGTTACAGTAACCCAGATCTGTATAAACTGGTTTCCAGTCCACCGTGTCTGAGGCAGTATCACTGCTAGCCAATTTTAAAGGGAGTAAGCTAGAGAGAGGCTTTGGGAGGGAAAAAGTCTTTTCACCTGTTCATAGACTGAGAAGGCAGAAAAGCAGCATGGTGTAGAATGACCAGTTTAAAAACAATTAAATCTATGTTAAGTTCTGGATTGTCTGTCTTTTTGACTTGATTTAAGGACAGTGTACATGGGTGGCATTTGAGGGCTGATTCAGAGATATTTCTAGCTGTTGGAGGAATTCAAGTCCGTGTACACTGGCTGCGAACCTGTTCCATTGTGTTTATAAACCTGGAACCAACAGTGCAGCTGTTCTCATTGTGTTATTGCCCCTGAACACATCATGATTGCCCACAGCCCACTCCTCCTTCAGTGTGTTCTGAACTTAGCCAGTTCCCAGCAGGAGAAGGTCTGATCCTCAAGGTATGGTATAGATAAGAATGGCCCAAAACAAAAGGCTTCAGATTTTAGAGTGTGGCTTTTTTGTTTCCCTAAACTTAGTTTTTCTTAAAATGGAAGATGTTTCAACAGCTCTTTAAAAAAACATGTGTGCCCTGAGTTCTGCATCTGCCCCATGAAAAAGCCCTTTCTGTCAGGCTTGTAGCAAGATGCTAATGTAGACAAGGGTGCAGAGTCCAAGGCACACCTATAAGGCGTGTTTATACCCGGTGATCTCAGCATCCAGCATCTCTGGCTCTGCAGCATATACTGCTCAGGGTCTCAGGTTCTAGCTTGGATTTGCAAAAATGGTTTCAGGATATTTTCAATTCAATTTCCAAATGTATTCTGGATGTAAACATAACCATCGATGCAAGCATTTACATGGCAGCACCACTGAGGATTTGAAAACTTCTAAATGTTTCAGGGGTCAGTCTTGGTGCTTATCAGAAAGTATTTCAAGCCTATTTAATGTGGTTTTCATCTCTAACTTATGTATGGATGGTCTCTGAGTTTTGTATGGGGGTTTTGTTTTTATTTCTAAACAAATTAATTTTAGTTCTGTCAGAGTGACACAGCAAAGAAGTGGAGCAGCTGTGCTTCCACCTCAGACACAGGCTTCCTGGAATGGATCAAACAGATTTAGGAGCTGTTATGTCTTCCTTTGTAGTCCTGCCATTTTTCAGCTGAAGCAAAATGCCAATGAGATTTCTCCTTCATTTCAGGAAAGGGCATCTGACACTTTTAAACTACTATGAATCCAATTAGTGAATGGAAAGTTGGAGAAAGACTAGGGCTCTAATTTGTGAAGGTCTGCTGCCTTTCTCACTTTATTTATGCAAAGGATCTTTGTAGGAGAAAGGTATCACTTAGCTCTGGAGCAGCACAGAGGAAAATTAAATTTAGCTTTAGTGGGTAATGGTAGCTTCTGTCATTTTCAGTGTGGAACTTCATAAAACTAAGTGTTTTCTGCCAAGCCCCATTAACACTGATTGTGCTGCTATCAAGTATTTTATAGTGGGGCACAGTTTGCAGTCCTCACGTGTTCTGCAAGATGGCCCTGGAGGCAGAGTTACCTCCTGAAGTCTCATAAAATGGGCCTCGTGCATCCTGGATGTGGCAAGGACTATGGTCTCTGGCCCCAGGTGCCTCTGGCTAACTTCAGACACCCAAGTGAAGAATCCAGGGTGCAGTAGCATGGTCACCTGCGAGCCGATCTGTAATCATTGAGAACAACATGATTCAGGGTGTTTTTTTCTATTGATTTTCTTGAGGGGGTGGGGAGCTCAAGTCAGGGGGAGGAAAACAATGCAGGAATTGCTTCGCTGGTTTCTTTCATTATTCTTTAAAAAAAAAAATCGATATCTGGGAAGTATAGCATTCATTGACATGAACCTTGAGATTTCTTTGGTGAGACAGGGAATTTTTTGCCTTGCAAGGTAAATCATGGGAGCAACACATTCAGTAAAGCAGCCCTTTCCTGCCTGCACGATTCAAGAAGGCTTTGCAAGATTTCATGTTTTCTCCAGGCTAAGATGCAAACCAAGACACCACATCCAGCTGCTCAGGAGTAGTTGTGGCTGTGTTTTTCTCTGTGTATCTCTTTGCTGTGCTGTTAATCAAGCTGATGTGCTCATATATAAGCTATTGTCATAACTTCTGACTCCTGGGTTACTATTACTGGTAGGTTACAACTGTCTACCTGTGACAGTCTGTCTGTCCATATGTATAGCTGCACAGGTGAGTCTGGGTAGAGAGCAGTTACACAGAAAAGCCATTCAGAGAAACCTGCAGTAAAGGCTCCGTTTTGCTCAGCTTGCAGTCAGTGATATATCTCCCATTGAATTTTATGCATGCAGGAGAATCAGACTCAAAATAGGATAGCATAATATCCCTTTTTCCATAAAGAATACATTTCTATGTGAGCAATTCAAGTGATTTGTGGAACAAGAAGCAGAGGACTGTTCACCAAGGGGCTTTTTTGAGCTGCCAGCTGCATGTGCAAAGTCTCATTACACTTTAAGAAAAAAAGGGATAGGTTTTTGTATGGAGTATTTCATTAATTGCAGCTGCTGTGCTTCTAAGCACAGATTCCCCTTCTACTTTGTGCTTTTTAAGGCTTCTGGAAGCACTTTGGCCTTTGCATCTAGCAACTACTGGCCTATGAAACCAAGCAGGGTGGGTGTTGGAAGGGGAGTGTGGTGCCTTAGGTGGGGAATTGCAGTCCAGCAGTTTGGCTGCTGTTACAGGGAGAGGTGCACAGGTGACTGGGTAGCTGAGGGATTTATTCCTGTGTTTACCACACCGACTGCTTGACTGTGTTCAGACCCACACCCTGGGGACCAAGCCAGGATAAGGGGACACTGGGTGCAGTATGGGGCAGGGCTGTGTTTGAGCCTGAGGAGAAGTGGGAGCAGTGAAGGAACCTGAACCAAGCCCTGTTCCCAAAAGCAGAGGCAGCCCCACAACACGGTGTTTTTTAGGAACAACTTTGGAAACTGCCTGTCATTTTTAACACGCACTTCCCCTGAACTACATTCGTGCCTTGGCATGCACCATGTTGTGCAGTGCAGAGGTACCCACGGGAGTCAGCAATAGCTTGACGTGTCTGTACAGCCCCCTGAGTTCTTGTTGTGAGCATGCAGAAGGAACAATTCAGAGCTCCCCATCTCAGAGCACTGCAATTGTAAATTTCTGCCATCAAACAAATAGCCGCTAATTATTTCTACTCCTGCAGCCTTTGCATTCTGTATATTCTTTCACTCAGATATGAATTATCAGGGCAAAAATTATTCACTGTCCCAGAACCCCATATTCTTCAGAGGGAGAAATGTCCTTTACCTATTCTGGATCCAGACAAAATACCACTGAGTCAAGGAAAGAGCTCCCCTTGGCTTCCAGACAGTGCTCATTAACAAGGCAAAACCACCTACCCTCCTCCTCATTTGTCAATCGATGCAATGGAAACAACAAAACAACATAATAATTGAGAATTTGTATAAACAGATTTAGCAGCTCTTTCTACCTGCAGTGTTACAGCACAGGCGTCAGGGAGAAGTCACAGCACTGCTGCTGGTTCTTGGCGTGTTGGGATGCAGGCGGAGTGGCATCCTACTCTGGGGAACACTTTCCCTTGTGCACTCACATGCTCAGAAGCTGACCGTGTCACGTGAGTAAAATGGGGATGGCGTTTGCCCCACAAGTGTCCCTCTGAGCTTCGGTGTTTGACTGCTGCCCAATGCAAGCAACTAAAGTGATCAAGAATCAGGATCGGCAGATTGTCCCAGCTATTGAGACTGCAGCTCTGCATAGCCCTCCCCTCAGACAGCTGGAGTTAGGAAGGGTGGATCCTGTCCTTTGTTGTCTGTAGAAGCATTTCGAAGCAGATGAAAAGGAACCTTGACGAAATCTGTGCCATCTTTGACTCTTCTAAAAAATACGTCAATAGAAGGGCATTACAGTAGCCTTGGCAGTGGGTTTTAGAAATAGAAATAGTTTCAAAGACAAAGCAAAGTGAAATTTTCCTAACTGGTACAGATGTGTTATTTAAACCAGCTGAAGGCAAAACTGTTTTTCAATTGAATCACCCTCTCCTACCTTAGTTTTTCATTAATATTATTGTAAAATGTTTGCATTTATATAATGTTTATGGAACATTTTCTCTGCATGCTAATATATGGTTTATCTATGAAGCAATTTATTCATAGTTGAAAATAATTGTTTTCTATCCCTTTGTTACAAACATTGAAATAATGGCGAAGGGGTGAACGCTGGAGAGAGAAAAGCTGTGATTTGTGCCCATGGCATGGGTCACTTCATAGAAACCACAATGGGTTTATCAATGATACATGAACAGCGGATAGGGCTAAATTGGAAAAGTCTGCTATTTGCCATTAATAATTCAACCAAATGCTTTTCCACTAACTCACATGTGATTTTTTTATCTCCAGTCAGCAGCATGGTATCTAAACCCTGAGCTGCAGGAACAGGTCTGCTTGCAGTCTCTATCATGTAGGCCAGTGCATTGGGGAGATGAGATGGGGAGAGGACCTTTGACAAAATCTTTTTACCAGTAAGGTCCTGATACAGTTTTTCCCCTCTGTGAGAGAAAGAGCTCACCTGGCAGTGTCACCAATTTTTTTGCACCCCAGCATCAATCAAGACAATTTTTTAACAAAGCCATTTATTCTGCTCTGTGGCTTGCAGCTAGCCCACAGGTGACTAGATAATGAGTGCCTAGCAACGGTATATTTTTTTCACGGTTCCTTGAACAAGGGCATGAGGGGAAAATCTGCTTGATTGTTGAAAGAAATTTCTCCAGCAGCTGAATAAGAATTCTGTATCACTCTCCTCTCTGCCCCATTTGTGAAAGGAACTCACATGAGATCTTCACCCTTTCATGATTGAGACACTGTACATTCAAGGCCAGTGATTTTCTTTCATGGAGCTGCTTTTGAAAATATATTCTTCCAACTACTGCAGGAAAAAGAATGTGTTGCTTCTCACCTCTTCATTAATGTTACACTCACCTTTGCCAGAGGTGCTTAAAAGGAGAGAGGAAAAAAAAAAAAAAAGATTAATAAAACAAAACAATTCTTCAGCCTCCTGGGATGGTTGATCTGGTACTCCATATAGCCTTTATAGCACAACTCTGCTAATTGCATGAGTCCTTAGGTTGCTGTAGGAGCAATGCCAGTTTTAATGCTCAGAGTGGATTGATGTGAGCGGTAGGATGGATTCATATTGATTCAACATCTTAAACTTAAAAAGCCTGACAGGTTTCACTAGTTTCTCTGCTGCTGTGCTACTTTTTAAGAATTAGATTATATTGTCCATATTTATCTTCTCTGTGGTTTAATTTCTGTGATGAATTAGGGGGAAGGGAAATGCAGTCTGCCTTCCTGCAGGACTGCCTCAGAGGCACTGCCAGTTACAGGGTCTCCGTTAAGAGCTGTGAAGCACTTCAGAGATGCCAAGTGTTCTTGAAATGCCATGTGTCACCCTGAACCTGGACCCCTGTGTCAGAGCAGAGACATTTCCCACTTGAGCAGAAAGCAGTAGCTCTGTGAGCTGACAGCTGGAGCACTTTGCCAGCTCTCCTGGGAATTAGGCACTGGAGGAGAGGGATGCACGTGCCCTTAGGTTTGGCCAGTTTTGGGCCAGGCCACAGCTCCGCTGCTGAGTGCAGTGACCATCGTGGCTCCCCTCTGCTACTCCAGCTTGATATTGCACCCCCTCGTTCCGTAGCATTTCTTTTGTGGGCAGGGATACGCTCCTTGTACGTGTTTGAACAGCAAAAAGGGGATCAGACTTTGTTCTGCGTGGTTCAAAATAACGGGTGTCGCACTGTCAAGTCACAAAAACAAAGGAATTAATATTGATCTTATTTTTACAGTGTTCTGTCAAGGGCCTGTTTCTGCTGACTAATAGCTGGTAACAAGGCAGAACCTGTTTGACAGACTTAAAAAAAATAACTTTACAGCTGAATGCAGCATAAGTATGCATGTTAATCTCAGAGCAAGCATCCCTCATACTGCAGAGGGGAAGCTGATTCAAGCATCCCTCATACTGCAGAGGGGAAGCTGATTATCTCCTGCTTTGGGAAGGAGTGAGCTCATCTGAGTATCCAAGGACAGCATTCAGCACTTGGCCATGGAACAGTTTCCTCTGAAGCACTGGGAGCTGACTGCGAGGCGAGAACAAGACCACCATGATCCACCTCCACTCAGCACCTGTATTAGCCGGGATTCACACGGTGTCTCTGTCTTCCCTTTTGCAGCCACGGGACAAGGTGTGCGGGAGAGGTGTCTGCTGCTGCCAACAACAACATCTGCGGCGTGGGAGTTGCGTACAACTCCAAGGTAGCAGGTACGGTAGCAGTTCAAGGTGTCAGTGGTCCTTAAGACACTGCCTCAGGCAGAGACAGGAAGCGTTGCCCAGGACAGGACTGCAGCTTGGCACTGGGCCATGTGTTTATTACTTTTCACAGCAGCTGGGGAGAGGAATTTCTCCATGGCTTTGCCTTTCCAGTTGAGGGCCTTATAGAGCCTCTTTAATGACATCACAAAGGAACAGCTCTGTTCCTTCTTACGCCGACTCCTGTTTGTGTACTGAGTTTCACTGCTGCTTCCCTGCGTAGCTGCAGTATCAGTTGTGACAAATCTCATTTCGCAGGAGGTAAAATACAAATTCCTGCTGCACTTAGGAACTATTTGAAAAGGCAAATCCTGTGCTGCTCTTATTCTTTAGGCTCTCACAGGGCAGGGCCTGCAGTGCTGTGAATCTCTGCGGTGCTTAGTTTATTTTAACAAGTGATGCAGAGGGGTAGGAGCAGATGCACAGAATGAAATGGGTGGTGCCTAGGACCCAGCGTTCATACTGTGGGTGTGTTGGGTATTTTTACTTCTAACTAGCTCTTGTCTGCACTGAGAGACTGAATACAGGCTTGGAGTGAGTTAGGCTCTTGAACAGCGTGCATCGGTTTAGCTTAATCTGAAGAAATCTGGTTTTCCCACTGTAAGACTGTTTCATGATGAGAACTGAGGCACAGCGGACAGAGATAGATGCTTATAAATTTCATTTTCATTCCCAGTCCACACCAAAACACCAGTGTGGATGCATCCATTGCCTCCTGGGACTGGTTTACAGTGTGTGTGCATGAGCATCTCTGCTCTGCTTGGCCAGTCCCTGTTTCACCGCAGTGGCAGAAGAGTCTGGAGGAGGCTGCGTTTCACCTTGTCACCTACGTGATGGAAAGCTGAATCTCCACTGTAGGAGGGCACCAAGCAGTGTTGCTAAGCTGTTACCCCAAGAAGTATCACTGAGAGCTAGTAACTCACTCACTAGCTTACTGCTAGTAAGGCAGGTCTAGTGCTTTTCCCCTTTCTTCAGTAACAGTAGCATCCCCTTCAGGGTTGGGACATTTTCCAAAACTTACATTCCGACAATAGCCACTTTTAGAAGAATGTGAATTGAAGCATGGGATTTTCACGGGACCTCATTTGTATTATTAGTACAACTTTATAACTTCAAGGTAGTTGCTTAAAAATCAAGAGGTGAAAGCCTCTTTCACTGGCCAACAGCCTACAAATCATTTTCTGTGCTTGTCCACTTTTTTTCGAAGTGCCAGCCTTTCCTGCCTGGGGACAGTACGCACCTGTAGCACCATCGTGTGGGCAGTGGGAACGTGGAAATTGATGAGAGCTGAGTCTGCTGCTGGCGTGATTCAGGGTCTGTGGAAGGTGGAACTGGAAGTTGGTAGCCAAGGATCTGGGGCATCGTGTGTTTTGCTTCTTGTACGTCTTTTTTGCCCTAGAGACAAACCAGATGGCTTGGCTCATCCTGTGGCTCCCCTGCCTCCCCAGGCTCCATAATTAATTCTGTGGTTTCAGTGTCAAACATCATTTTAAAAACATGTGAAGGCATTTTTTACTCACTGAGTTTGACTTCATAATTTCTAGCTTGAATTAGCAGATCAGGAATATCCAGATTTGGCCTGGTTTCTAGTTGAGGTTTATACCACTTGCTCCAGCCTCACGTTTGGCACATGGATTTTATACTGAATATAGTAAAAGCACTGGCTTGTAAATCAGGGTCCTCGCTGCCATCCACAGTGGGAGTGATTTCTGTGTCCTAAAACTGTTGGGAAAACCTGAACTACAACTTAGGGCTACCAGTGAGAGCTGGAATATATCCCTGGTTACTGAGGTCTCATCCAAAGCCCACCAAGAGGTTGGCTGTCGGTGAAACTGCCCTGTGTGTGGGGCATAGTGGATGTAACAGCTTGTGCTGGTTTGGTCTTTGTCACGCTCTCTGGCTTGCTTAGGGCCAACACTGAGGGTTTATGAGGTGGGCTTGTGCTAGGATTGTATCATTTGAACTCTGACTTGCTTTTTGTTGCTGTATGGGTTAAAGGAAGCAGGTTTTAGTTTGCTTTGGCCATGTTTTGCTATTGCATCTGCATGTTGACACAATGATATTTTTCCAGGAAATCATTGTGTAGTGTGTTTCCCCTCTCTGATTAAATTCTAGAGGAGAACCAAAATAAACAGGAAAATTACTTGAAAAGCTAATGAAGGGTCAGTGCATCACTGAGTATAAATTGAGGGGGGGCTTAATCCTTTCCCTAGTTGTTATGAAATACTATTTTAAATACTATTAATATTGCTTAAACACTACAAAATGCTGAGATGGCTGAATACTACTGTTTTTAAAGTGTTTTCAAATAGTAGATGGAAAATGCAATGTAATTAGAAAGCTAACGATGAAGTACTTTCTCTTTCTGGGCGTTGCTGTAGCCGGGTGTTTTAAGTGCTGGCATCCTGCTGGCCAAGCACACCCTGGTGAAATGGGAATGGCGAGTGCGGAATTACTGAGTGGGTGAAACTGCCAGAGAAGTAAAATACCTGTAACTGTGGGACTTCTCCAGGTGCTGAGATTTCATTTTGTGCTGGGTAATGTATAATTCACATTCATGTTGATTAAATCTACAGGTATTCGAATGCTCGACCAGCCATTTATGACAGACATTATTGAGGCTTCCTCTATCAGTCATATGCCTCAAGTCATAGATATATATAGTGCCAGCTGGGGACCAACTGATAATGGGAAGACGGTGGATGGACCTAGAGAGCTAACGCTGCAAGCAATGGCAGATGGTGTGAACAAGGTAAGACTCTTATTAAATAATCTGGTTATTGGGGCAGAAAGACACGTACACGCTTGCGCTGAAACCAGTGGCTTGGGAACGTGCGATCCTCCCATAGATGTTGCAGAACGCTATGCAGTTGTGTAAACTATCCCAGCTTTCAGCATATTCCAGGGTCCATTGATGTTCTCCTTGCAATATTGTGGCATTGCCTTTACTGTAGAGTCTTGGGATACTGTGCTGCCTTACATAAAACTGTGTTTATCTCTAGTCAGCTTACGTATGCTTTTCTGTGCCCTCGCAGTCAAAATGGAAAAGCCTGATCCTGTAAATATGCCCCAAGTTGAAACATGCCAGGGGTACTACCAACATCACATTGGTTTGGTGTGCTACCAATTTAATTCTAGTTTTGGATTTGTAGTGTCTTTCAGGTCACTCATATATGGTCATTATTACAGCTGTGATTGGACCACAGCTGTTCAGGTATCCATGGAGCAATGTTACTCCACAGCAGCAGGAGCCTCCTTGTTTATTCCCGCCTTTCCTCCTCTTTGTAGGAACAGTCTGTGGTCTCTCAGTATCATCCTGGATTCTGTTAAACTTGCACTCTGTTATCAGGTCAGGTAAAATGTGTGCCACACTCAAAAAGAAGACAAGTAAGTTCAAACAAACAAACAAACTCCATCTCTTCAGAGTCATGCAGCCAGGACAACAACCACAGCTTCTCCTGGTGCTGTGGGGAATGAGCCTCTTCCCCTTGATTGTTCGTAGATTGGTTTCCACAATGAAGAGACCTGAAATTCCCCAGATTGTCTGGGGTAGTTTTGTGGGGGAGCTCTGCAATTACTCATTTTTCCATCCACTTTATTTCTTCCTCTTACTTGTGCCAGTTTCTCCCACTCTTCATCACCACCTCACAGTGAGCAGCACATCCAATTTATCATGTTTTGTGACTTGATAATTAAATCCACTGCTGTGGTAGGTAGCGAAGCATCTAAATCTTTTGTAAATCCTGAGCCTCAAAAGTTTTGCCTATAACAGGTGAATTATAGTCATCTTCATGCTCTTGCCAATAGAATTGGCAATGTACTGCAATAATGCAGGAAGACTTGTCAGAAATTTCTCCCAAGTCTGCTCAGTTTTGTAGTATAAAATTTCCAAACCTCTGGCAAGCTCAAAGTCCCTCTGAAGTCATCTTACACAAGCTGGTGTTTCTTCTCATGACTTTCTTTCATTTGTCTTTTCCATAAGGATCCCCTTAAATACTCCTGTCTTGGGGAGAATCTTTCTTAGCTATGTGACATGGCCGGTAGTTTTAGCAACACCTTGATGTCTAATAGTTAGTGGACACTTGGTCTTCCTTCCACTAACAGCAGACGTCAACTCTGAATATACAAAAATTCCCACATAATGTTTGTGTTATTCTCCTCCCATGCAGAACTTGTCTAAAAGTAACAGAAAAAGGACTAATGACCCTGGCAGGGGAATGCAAACTAATAGATAGAGGTATTTTACCCCTACAGAGAAGCAGATTTTAAATCCTAGTCATGTTTGGGGTTTTTTTGCAATTTGGTATTTAAAATATCTTTGAATTACCTTGTTATTTTATCACCATATGCTTTAGTTTGTGGAGTTAGCCTTCTCTTTGAATGTTAAGTATAGGAGAAGGGATTTTTATTTTCTGTTTTACTGTCTAGCCATAGTCCCATACTTGGGAGTGTTGGGCACATTACTTTTTTAATGTCTTTCCCTCAGAAGTGTCTGTAATTCTTTTTAAGAAATAATTTGCAATATTAAGATCAGAAGGGCCCCTCAGGTCTCTCGGGTTGAATGCTTGTGAAGGAGAGGGAATGGTGATGGTGAGCTGCGCGCTGGGAAGGATTGCTCCTGTACCTTATCAGAAAACATAAAAGTAACAGGAGAGGCTGCATTAGGAAACCGGTTCTGTCTAACAGCCATTGCAGAATTAGAGAGCCGACGGAATGATGGTGGGTTCTACCTAAGAAAGACACTGTTGTCCAGGGACAATTACACTTGTCTAATTCTTCCTAATGGCAGTGTCCCGCTATCTCCTGGCAATACAAGCACAAGAGACAGCTCTGCCCCAAATAATTCCCTTTGCATTGTGATCATAGCTTTAGCTACCCTTGGCTTGCTCATTACATTTCCTTTCATAGAGTGGGGTTTTTTGGTTGTAGTTTGTTCTGATCTCTTTTTGTGGAGAGACGGATTTTCCAAAGATATTTCAAGATGTCAGCGGGTGCTGGGCAGTCTCCATGGTGCTTGAAAAACCCACTGCAGACGTTCCTGCATGTAAAGGAAGCCTAACAGGCCTTTGATGTAATACCCTTTTACCAAGTCTAGGTCTATACGTGCATCAAATTCTCATTGACCGAACAAATGTAAATCTAGTTTATGGTAATTTTTCAGGATAAAACCCCCTCTTATGAAATATAAATGTATCTTTTATAAACTGAGAGACAAATAAATGTAGGAATTTTCTTTCTCAGTCTAGAGCTGATTCTCACCAGAGGGATGGTTCACAAATTCATGATGAAGCTGAAATATTGGCAGAGAAGAAGCAACATGCTGAGAATAAAAATGTGTTATTAAACTAAAGGCAACACTTTCAAATGTCCTAGAAGGAAATGTAACGTCTCTTGTACAGAGCAAGATTAATATCCTTACTTCTAATGCAGTAATCTAAAAATAAGTAAGTGGGAGTGACACAGAATTCTTACAGGCAATATGCAGTTAACCAAGTTGACAAACACAGGTAATATTTACCTTATTGCCAGCACACTTGTGAACCTGACTCAAGGAGAAACTCACTGTTTCATCCTTCCCCAAACTCTGTTCCACTGTCATGCCCTTTAGAAGTCCTCCTTCCAGAGCTGCTGGGATGCCAGGGGTAGCTCATCACCTGATAATGGTAAGATGATGAAAACTGCAGAAACTGAGATTGATGTGTCTGTTTTTATAGCTTGAAGCAGTGCAGCCATAACCAGATGGGCTAAGGCTGATACATTGTCTTAGCTTTCCGCTACCATTTCCCATTCTTGGTGTTTGTTAAGCTAATTCTTGCCTTTTGTCTTAATCATACCTTCACTCTGGTGTGCTCTTCACTTGTAAGGTAAATAGCGTGAATAAAGGCAGCACTAAAATAGCATTAAGGACAGCAGAATCTGTCCATCACATTGGCAAGTCCTTTTAAGGGCCCTTTTACTGACTGCCTTTCCAAGGCTGAACAGAAAGGGGATGGTGTGTTCGTGAACTTGGTGTCAGCATAATACATGTAATCAGAAGGTATTGGGAAGGGGACTCAAGCTGCTTTTTGTTATTAAGACTCATTTTTTAGTGCAGTCTACGCTTCGCTGTGTTATCTCATTACTTTTGTTCAGGGGTGGTAGTCAGCAGTGTAACTGGGTCACTGAAAGTGGTAGCTGGACTGTGAGCTCACAGCTGAATTAGCAGGAGCTTGAGAACAGGGATTGGGAGAGTTTCAAACCAACATCCACAAGAGTTTGGCAGTCACCAGCACTGGTTTGACACAGACAAACAACCTTACCTAATGCAAATTGCAGCTGCTAGAAAAGATATATTTGGGGCGTAATTGGAAAGGACTTAATACAGCTTCTAGTTTGCAAAGGCTAGGTTGAAACTTGTGAGTATCCGGTGCCTACCTAATGAGGGGTCTTGCACTCGCCCTTTGCATCTGGTGCTGGCTGCCAGCTGTGACAGGAGACTCTGCTAGCCTGTGCCTGAGTCAGGTACCATTATTGTAGCCTGCAACAGGCGAAGGGACATGTGCCGTTCTCTCTGATGAAAGAGAGATCCAGAGAATGTGCTGTCATGCATGTTCTCTCTTTCTTTAAACACACCTGCACTTGCAAAAGGTGCATACCCTCAGTGAGATCTCGTTGTCTGGCCTCCAGACTGTCTGAGCCACATCTGTGATCATGAGCAGGCTATGGGGTCTAGGAAGAAAAGGTATGTGTTTCTGTACAGTCTCAGTAAATCATCAACCTAACGTTGTTCTGGGCTGTCCTGAGATATCTTAGCCCTGCACCAAGACCAGGATTTTCATATGCTCAGTTTCATTGCTCCTAATCACTGTGTCACACATCTGCAGATGTATTTCTTTAATGAGCTATGGAGGGATTTTACTGCAGGTGCAGAAATACAAACTAAAAGGCAGAGCAGAACAAGAAACCAGGATGATGGACTTGGGAACAAGCAGCCTGGCAGTGAACACAGCTAGCTGTCTCATCTGATTGAGAGGTGCTTTTATTTGCAGAGAAGCGAAGAGTGAGCCAGTGATAGCATTTCATACATAGTTTGGCTGGAAAAAGCAATGCTGTGTGATTTACATACCCCTTGTCTGACCTGTGCTTACCTACTCTGGGGGCTAGACAACTTGGAGATGGAGGCAGGGGGGGTAGATGGGATTCCTGTGACAGCACAACTCTCTTAAATACAGGCCTTTTGTTCTTTTTGGCACCTTGCATCCAGAGTTGTATCAGCAGTCATCTTAAAGAGGAACAGGTTACAATCAAGAACTAATCCCACCCATGGTTTGTGGTACATCCTGCCTTTAATGCACTATCCAGTAAACGTTTCTTATTTGCTGTTTTCATGAGTCCAGTTCTTTCCAGCTTCAGCTGTTGGAAGTTAAGGCAGTAAAAAGAAGTAATCAAGCTAAGCTGGTCTCTAGCTATTGCATTTTTATGATATAGGCTTTTGTATTAGTATGTTGTGAAGTGTTGCTCATGGACTGAATTAATTTTTTGAGACTTCTTCTGCTCAGCCAGAATATATAAGATGTGATCCATTTGTGCTTGTGCTGGTGAAAACGTTATTGCTTCCATAATACATTTCTACCTAAGAAAATGCTTCACAGGAACAAATTGCCAGGGGAGCAGTATTAAGAATTTATAGTCTCATCATGGCTCTGTAATTGGGCTCACCAATGAAAAAAGAAAGGACGGTGTTAAAAATGAAAGGAAATATTTCTCATTTGCCCCTCTCCAAGGCCACAGACATTGTTTTATTGTTCTTTGAAATATGCTGTAGCTAGCGTGTTAATAGAGTATATGCAGTTAGGTACCTCTAACGTTGTTTTATTTGCTCAACAGCCAAATGAGGATAGGGAAATTAGTTTATGATCTGGCAGCCATCTGATTACTGCATTTCTGAGGAAGCCTTACAGGCTTCTTTATAACGTGCGAGCCCTTTACTATCGCATTGCTATTGTGTCTGGAATATGCATTATAATTCCATGCCTTGTCTTATTTATATGAGATAAAATATAACCTTATAAGATTATATATAAAAATATATAAGATAAAATCAAACCTTATTAAAACCCCACGTGAGTATGTTATATCTGCTTCTGAATTCTGAAGCCACCCCATTCGTCTGATGGGATATTTTCGGGCTTTTGTAAAACAACACGACCACCTTTTCTGACCTGTACCCACGCAGCCTTTGTCTGAGCGTGTGACCCAGGTTTGGAGATCAGCCTGTGACCGTCTGCCATCCTGCCAGAGCTCCAGGAATGGACATGTGCCTCTCAGGGCAGGGTAGGGGCAAATCTCGAGTGCTGCTGACTTCTATTGTGATACTAGTCTGCTCAGGGGTGCCTTGGTCAATGGCTGTTGCGGGTTTGTGCTTTGCATGGGCCTGTGACAGGGTTAAATATTGCCCTTCACAAAGACTCAAATGGCTGTCACATGGAGAGCAGAAAGCTGCTGCGTCAATAGGTTGGGCCAGCATGGCAGTATTTGTAAGCTCCAAATGTAAATATTTCCTTTATTGACATTTAAATTACTGTTTTCTAAGGAGGCTAGGCAATAACAGAGTGTAGATTTTGATGTTTTGCTCTGACCCCAGGAGTGTTTTTGTCTACTCTCTGTGCTGTAACTCAGCAGCCACATGCTATAGCGTCCCAGCAAGGCTGATGCTGCAAGGTGGGGAACCTCTGTGCTGTGTTGCAGGAGCCACAGGTGAGGCTGTGAGTCTGGGGTTTGTCACAACCAGCTGGGAGCTCTGGGCAGGGAAATTAGCATCGACACTGGTGGAAAGTAAATTGGGCGTTTAGAATTTTTTTCTCAGTGATAATACAGCTCAGAAGTACTGGAAAGAGGATGGGATTAAGTTTTGCAAATACTATTGATACCAGAATTAGGCCTGCAGAATTGTTGAACTGGAGCAATGCATTATTCCTTGTGGTACACAGCCCAGGATCCAACACAAAAGGAATAGAAAATTAGAAGGTTTTGCCTCATCATTTTCAGAGTTCCCTCCCCATATCCCTGCTGGACTGAGCCCTAATTGAAACCTAATGCTGCCTCTCTTCACCAAAAGTGTAATTTTCCATTTGTTTCTCTTGGCTAACAGAAGTCTATCCAGTTTCAACAGTAATTTAGACATAGAAAGTGGCTTGAGCATTATTTTTAGCCAAAGGAGGTATTAACAATTGTGCAATTAATTAGGGGTTGGTGAATGGGAGTTCAGTACTATTCTGTGACCAAGTTTAGAATAAGTTACATAAAGCCTTTTGTTAGGGTTTAACAATCGCAGGGCATAGTTCTTTGAGAATCTCGTATGCAGAAGTCTCTTGTACTTTGGTGATTATTACTTGACCCAAATAGTTTCAGAAATCTACTAGGGGGAACCGGACAACCAGTTGTTGCAGGCAACAAAAGATGAAAGGGACAAAAACGGGAGAAGCACGACTGAAACATGGTTCCGAGGGATGGTTGTGTTCCGCATAGCAGCCAAATACTTAGCTGAGTTCTTGCTCCTGCCAAAATGGCTTTTCCCCCTTCTCCATTGAATGGCTGAGGGTTAGACAGGCCAGCAGCAAAGGGACACCACCTTCAGCAGCAGTGACTCTGAGCAGGATAGCCCAGCTGCTGTTTCTTCTGTGCCGAACTCCATGACTTGTGCTGGGCAGCCCAGGCATCCTGGGCTTTTCCAGGGGCACGGTACAGCAGCTCCAGGCTTTGGAAGGGGCTGGGTGTGGGAGAAGTGCCGAAGGTGTACGGCTCAAATAAGACAGCTGTCCCCCTGAACGCGTGCAGTGGAAAACTTTGGAAATAAGGTATGTTTGCAGCTTAAAATTTTGGTGTCTGTGGGGTTAAATTGAGATTACCTGGCTGGCTGTCGAGCATGTGTTTCTGCCTAGATTTTGCTTTAGTTTTTTAGCACTCCCCAAGAAATCGGTATAGGAAAGGAGCACAGGGATCCAAGAAATCACAGGCTTCCAGATTGCTCTGGGCAAATCAGCCTGACAGATGCAGAAGTCGCTGGTGGAGCCAGGAGAGTGAGGGCTCAATGGGCTGTCCAGCTGGCTCCGTGTCAGGGATGCGGGAACACGCAGCAGGCTCCAGAGAACCCAGGCAGTGCCAAGGATGAGCAGCGGCTCAGCGATGCCAAGGACTCGCTGCCTCCAGCTGGCTTACGCTGCACAGCCAGCCTGGTTGTGCGCAGGAGGGGTGGGCAGACAGGGCAGTGGGGTCTCCGCGTAGGCTCCTGCACGTCTCGAGAGCCTAGCCCAATGCTCCCCACCAAGTCATGACAGCGGGCAAGTGGTCCCACAGCTCTTCCACAGTCCCCACAGCCTGGGGGTACGATGGCGATCCTGTGTTGTCTGCCCGGGCTGCAGACTGTGCTTTCTGAGATAATTAGCAATCATTACTGAAGAATGCAGTTTTAAATTAGGAAACACATAAGGATTTTCAAATAATTTGTCCTGAAGAGAAAGAAATGCTCTTTTCAGAGGAAAATACAGTCAAAATTAATGGGGGATAGAAACTGAGTCCTATTTATAAGTGAGTAGGACCCATGGCAAAGACTTGAAAAAACTGTAGTATTTTTTGCTTTTCCTGGAAAAACAGTCTCTCTCTTACCGTAGAAGGCACATAAATTGCTATTAAATTATATAGAAGGTGCTGAAACACTTCTGTTTCCTTAAGGGGAAGAATTACAAAATAGCTGTCAAATGTCATGCAAAAAGAAGGATGCTTATAAAATAGTATATGCTTTGAAGTTGTTACAGAAAGCAATTTCCAGTTCTGTAATTTTTCATATTTTTTTCAAATGTGCTCCATCTGCATTTTCTTCCTTAGAAATGTGAAAGTCCATAAACATCAGCAAACCTTTTGGCTGCCCTTATCCTGAAACACCTTTTTACCGTGCTTAAAAAACAACACAAAAAAGCTCCTCATGGGCAGGTGCTGCTTTTTTTTCTGCTTATCCTGAGCCCAACTGCCTGGTGGTGTCCTGATGCTGTTGTTCCCTGGTGTTTGGCTTTTCAGGGCAGTTCTTTGTTTTTTTCTTGTGCTGTTTGGAAACGGTTAGTCCTGATCGATGACTGAAGGATTAGGCCAAAGCAAAAGGGCATCAGAAACATGCTGTAAAGACTGTTCTGTTGTTTCCATCCATCTTTAGCAACCCTGACGGCCAGGCGGGCGTGGGTGAACTGGAGGAGTCATTGCAGATGTTGTGCCATGTTAGAGGCCCAGCTGTTATGCACACAGGCACTTACCAGCCTTGGTGGGAAGGGTCAGGGAAGCTGGAGGAGATCTATTTGTCAAATACCACCCATTTTATCTGGAAAGTGTGACTCACCAGTCAAAACTTTGAGAAACACTGGCTTTGGCACTAGCCCAGCAAGCACGGTGAATGAATGCAGTAACATGGAAAAAAAAAAAAAGGAGCTCAAGATATGCCTGAAGTTACATAAGGTGAATTAGGCTGCAGTCCCCTGCCAACTCACTTTTGCAAGGTAGTTCAGTAAAGATTATTCTCTGCAGAAAATCAGAAAAGGGGTAAGAAAATGTCTCAGGGATATTTTTTGCTGGTGGCACAACATCCCACGGATTCTGGAAATAGAAAACCTGCAGTTTCTGCAAAGAGAGTTTCTTAATAGCTGTCTGAGACTTGCTAAGCATCTGGCCTCGCCCAGGATTTAATTCTGGTTTAGCCTGGATTGAGAGGTGGGCCTCTTGGGCTGGTACAAACACACCAAGATCCATTTTCAGCTCTGGGTGGGTACAACTTCAGGTGGCTCAGAAGAGTGGGTGCAACACTGCGCATCACTTTTGGGGGAAATGAGCAGGTTTCAACAGGATTCTGGAGGAAAGATACTCTTTAAAATGTATCTTATTATCTCTGTGGTCTTCTCTGTTCCTCCTTGAATCTTCCTTCATGCTCCCTCTGGTCACTGTAGTATGTGTTACTGCCACCTTCTCCCGTCCTCCTTCTGGCCTAAGTTTACAGCAGCCCAAGCTGAGTCACACCACTGAAACTTTTTAGGTTCATATAAGGCTGAGGTGCAAATAGGGGCTTTCAGTTCACTTTAAATAAGGCACTTAGTTGACCCAACCGGGATTTTTCTGGTTTAGACTATTACCATCCAGAGGTGGTAGTATTCACTTCCCCTGAAGCCATATCTTTCTTCCTGGTAAATGAATTGGTGACCGAGGACGGCCACCGAACGTTTGCCTGTGCAAACTGTCCCACTCCTGCAGGTCTGGCTGTGGGAAATGTAAGCAGCAAGTCCGCAGCATCATTGCAAATAATGCCCTCGGGCTGCTGTCAGCGTATTCCAGTAGTGTTTGCTCCCCTTTCCAGTCCTGGCTAAGAAGTAAAGGCAATTGAAATCAGAGGATTAAGAG
>JAVJGJ010000032.1:9118032-9131946 GCA_035590215.1 Microhierax caerulescens
AATCAGAGGATTAAGAGTTGAGTTATGGGTTTTAACACTAAGCCGCACTTGTGGATGTGACTTTCATAGAAGTGATATCCTGAGGTCATGCTCATGTTAACAGTGCGTAAAACCCGTCCCCAGCAGGACTGAGCGGGCCAATTGCAGCCGTGAACTCAAGCCCAAGTTTTGGTTTCTCTGTGAATTCCCCCTGCTCCCCTCCAGCAATCTGTTACACCCGTTTGCTGCCGTTCTGCCACAAATCCTGCCCGCGGGGTGAAACACTTCACAGCAATACCTGGTTTTGGCAGCATGGAACAATTCGCTGAGCAGGACTGAGTCTGTTTCCCTACGCTGAACGCTGCAGAGGCTAACTTCCAGGCACCAAACTACTTTTGTGAATTTATCACATGAAAATTACCTGTTTCTTCTCCCTTTAAAATGGCTGGAAGGAAAAGGTTGTGTAAGAACAGGGTTGTACATGCCAAGTGTCCTCCTACTCCTGGCACCAGCAGCCACCTGCTCTCTGCGCTGGGCAGCAGCCTGCCTTTTGGGGACAGACAGAGATGTGCTCCAGCTGCCGCAGAGGCTGTCCAAAGGAGGCAGATGGTGGCAAGGTGGTGTGCTGGTGTACGTGGGGACGGTGGCAAGCTCGGGGTGCAGCCTCTGAAGTGAGTCGAAAGCCCAGGTTTGGGCCCTGTAGGCTAACAGCAGTCAGAGCACAAGGTGGGATGTGGGAAAAGTTAAAGGGCAAAAAGGCATAACTGGTTTTGTAACGCTGATCTTTGTTTATCATTTTTTAATAATTTGCTGGAATTATTTTGTTGTTAGAGTGTATATTTTTGCAATAGTGTCCTCCTCCCTTAAAACTCAAATGCTTGATCTCAGATCTTTGTGGGAGTTCTTAGACTGATTTCAATAAGCTTTTTCATAGTCATCATCTTTATTATGAAAATCTGTGTCCTGAGATGCTATATACCCGAGTGGCAGCAAACCTGCTGTGCAATTCAGCGGATTATAATGCAGCTCACTAACGTGCTTGAAATAATGAGGTTGCGCTGTTCAGCGGGATATGATGAAAAATAGAAGCTACTGCTGGGAGCTCAGATTTGATTTAAATTCCTGACAGAAAAGGTTCCCTATTAAAATACCATAGCAGGTTACTATGTTTGTATATTCTTTAACTTCCATTTCATGCTAGACAATGAAGAGGGCAGAAGGGATCTCTTTATGTTCTGCCCAGTGCCTATGAACAGCATGTTAAATTGAGGCCTTGCATCCTTCTGGTGCCGTTGGAAGTAAACGTTGGATTAGGTTGGACTAAACGCAAGGGAGAAACGGCGACTGTGCTGGAATCGGTGGGAGATCTCAGCTTTGGGTTTCCCCGAGCATCAGGGTTCTCAGGTCTAACCCTCTTCCAGGCAGCCCCTGCCTCTTTCTAACTGTGGGGTGAGGAGCAGGAACCGAGCTGATCCCTTCCCACTCCTTGCTTTGTGGAAGCTGGGGAGAGGATACAGATTTCTTTCCGTTAACTAATGGGAAGCCGTTATAGCTCCCCTGCAGCTGCAGTCTCTCCTGTCCATCTCCCGCTTTCTCAGCGTAATTGCTAGACTGTCTTTCTGTAGATGATTTATATAGGCTCATAACTTTATTTTCTGCTTAGTAGTAGAAGCTGGTTTGTCAGAAAAACAGCTCTGAGTCAGTGATCCCTTTGGAGAAAGATGTATTGAGAGAAAAAGGTGCCAGTTTTACAGAGTTTTTTAGCCATTGCCTGAACCTAATTGGATCTTACAAACCGAGTGTGTGAGATGACCTATATCCCTTTTAAAAGAACACTTTCCTCATAGCACTTAGTCCTTGACATAAACGCTAATGAATCTATAAAATGTCTTAGTGTCTGGCACAGGAGCCTTCAGGGCATCAAGCAAAACAGGAGATAAATGGAAGTGCTTTGTGTACATAAGATTGCATTGTCTGGGGCTGCCAGTTAGGCGGATTTAATAACCTGCAGAAGTCCATGTTATGTCAGCTTAAGGTTGATGTATATTTTGTTTGGACCAGTTTTCTCCTTTATAGATGCCTGGCTTTACAGTTAGATGTGCAGTGTACATAGCTGCTATCTCCCATTTGCAGTTTAACCCAAGAGGGTTGGTTTTCCCCTTTCACAGGGCCGGGGTGGCAAAGGAAGCATCTATGTCTGGGCCTCTGGAGATGGCGGCAGCTACGATGACTGTAACTGTGACGGTTACGCATCGAGCATGTGGACAATCTCCATCAATTCTGCTATAAATGATGGACGGACAGCTCTGTATGATGAAAGCTGCTCTTCAACCTTAGCCTCCACCTTTAGTAATGGGAGGAAGAGAAATCCAGAGGCTGGTGTGGTGAGTCCAGATATTATTGTGCTGTTGCTGCTATCTTTGTGCACTCCCACGACCTATTACAACTCTGTCTGCTTTGGAGCAGCAGATGGTTCTTTGTTGAGATGGATATTTTCTCATCTGCAGTATGTGATGGTGCCAAAACTGTCAGCTGAGGAGATGTGGGATTAACATTGAGAATAGCAATCATCTTCCATCTCTTAGAGCTTCATATAGTTGGTGCTTTCCTTTACCAGAAACCAGATTTAGAAGTTCAATTGCAGTCTTCCCAGAGGACAGTGACAAAAGGTCTCTGGTAAGGTAAAAATTGAAATGAAAGGTCTCAACGTCTGAGATCATACTTACACGTACTGGCAGAGCAGTAGGGAACCAGGCTTCTGCTGTGCTACAGACTGCACAGAGCAGAAAGACATTGTCAGCCACAGAGGAAACATGAGGGTTCAGATGACCCTCAGTCTCCTGATGAGCGGTGTGGAGCATCGTCCTGGAGTCCCTTACAGGGCCATGCCTATACCTGGGAAATACGCAGTTTCTGTTCAGGTGATTCCCTTCCTCTGTACTGATCAGTGCTCTTCAGCACCTTCACACGAGCCAGGCCATAGGCTGATCCACAGAGTGGAAAATTCAGGTGCAGTAACTCAAGTTAGTTTTCACCAAAAGCTGTTAGGCATTTTCCGTGGCCGTCTCAGACCCCAGAGGCACACTGTATGATCCTAAATGCCCACATGCAGTAGCAGATGGAAAAATACTACTTTCTGTCTTGATATCGGGTCTCTGCTGGTATCAGCCAAGATGATCCGTGGCACCTTTCTAATTGTCACCATAAAATCTATTTCTAAGGTTTCCTTCTGGTCTCTCCTAGTGACTAATCTGCATAGAAGGTAGCAGCCTGGTACTGCTGTTTGTTCTGGAGTTGCACAGATGTTAGAAAGCTCGATACTGTTAACAATTCTAGGTTCAAATCCTTCTGATAACCACAACAGAAGGCCTTTGGTTAAGCTGTGTTTATCAGAAATAAATGCCATCTATGTGAGTTTGAGTTCTGAGTGGCAGTGAACACTGTTTTTACTACATCATGATTTATTCTTGCATGCACACCTTCTGTAAGTATGTCTCTCTGTGGTTTTAAATGGATACATGATTCTAAAGAAGAAAACAGATCGTAGGCACAAACACACAGTTACAGAGCAAGGACACAAACTCCACGTTCTGTATTTTTCTGACTCTGTAGCTGCAAGGAAAATGGACTGGCTGGTTTCGTTAATTACGTTTAATGTCATTGCAGGCTACAACGGATTTGTATGGAAACTGCACCCTGCGTCACTCAGGAACGTCTGCAGCTGCCCCTGAAGCAGCCGGAGTGTTTGCCTTGGCCCTGGAGGCTAAGTATGCTGTTGAGAAATTCCTTGTGAGCTCTAGAGAGGAGAGGGCCTGTGGTTTGTTTAATGTTGTTCATCATCTGAGTTGGCTGCCTGTGGCACGGGGCTAGAACGAGCAGCTAACAAGCTGCCTGCTCCTGTAGTGACGCGCAGGGTAACTTACAGATGGAGCAGCAGTCCTGCCAAAGCCATATAGCAGGTGCATTTTGGCTGACTTGCTCACTCTGCGTCCTCTCCATCCCCTGCTTCCAGGGGTTTGTCTTCTCCAGCACAGTTTGGAGAGAGATTATTTCATTTCTTCACATACCCAGCGTGGAACACCCAGCCCACAAAAATGTACGAACGAACCTGTAGTATCAGACAGGAGTTTGTCTTGTGCCATATACTGTCTGCAATGGCAGATGCTCAGGGGAGAGTACAACAAACAGGGATTAAGAGCAATCCTTCAGCAACAGCTCTGGCAGTCGGTGGTTTGGATTGAGAGCAGTCAGCCTGTCCTGTGTTACAGCCACAGGCAGGTTTATCTTCCTGGAGTCTGTCTAACTCTTTTTCAGCTTGTCTGTGTTTGGCACCCCTGTCAGCCAGTGGCAATCGCTTCCACAGTAATAATGCTTTTGGCAATGGTAATGGGGAATGTTTCCTTTGTTTCTTCTTAACCCATTGCTGGTAATTAACTTCTGTGCTACATAATTGCTCTGTTACATGAAAGAATAGATTTCCAGTTGGCTATTTACCATCTCCATGCTGTTTGTGACACTGGAGCCCTCTCACAGGTCTTGCTTCATTAGCTTCTTCTCTAATGATTAGAAGTTTTCCTTACAATATCCTATACCATCTTTTTACTTTGTGTTAAATTATTTCATGAAGTAAGGCAACATTGGCTCAGTTACACAGCTTTGGTTGCTGCAACCACAGCCTGGAGTGAGCACTGTCTACATAGTTTTCTTCAGCACTGCGGAAAAACTAAGGTTTGGCAGAGACAAAGTTTGCATCGTTACCAGAACAGTGATTGTTGTGCTCAGAGCGTGACTTGGGCCAAGTCTAATTTTTCAAGTTTTATACACATAAAACACACATGTCAAGTGGCTAACCTTGGATGATCATTCCTTCTACTCTCAGACTCATTCAGTGGTACAGCCACTAAGTAATAAATTAATATGACCATAAAAAATATACAGGTTTAATGAATTTTCTGACCACTGCACATTTAACTGGGACTACAACCTTAATATCTCAGCAATAATTATCATTCCTCTTCATTTGAGCTGTCCATGAAGACTTGAATTACTCCTGCCAAAAGATCACAAGTAGAAATTGGACTAATACCCCTGGTTTGCAATCGAGTCTCTAGCCTTTGCAAGAGGAAGGCGGGGGAGACAACGAACTGGCAGTGTCTCCTCGCTCCTTCCAGGCTGGGTCTATTGAATTGTGTCGTGCAGAACCACGCTGGGTGAGGTACACGACCTTCACAGGGATCACGAGCAATCCCCCATGCAGGCTCCTCTTGCCTGCAATGTCTGTCAGCTCCTGTACAATGTACGTCTGACATGTCCCTAACCACAGACCAATCTGTGAAATGCAAAATACAGCTTTAAGATACGTAGCAGCTCTTAAAAGATTTCAGTAAAAATGATGCAAGTGATATCTGGTGTTCAGCTATCTTGTGTCACCTTGGAAAAATGACAGTAATTGGCTATTGTGGTGTACATTCGGGCTGCACACGTGCTTATTACTTGGGGCACAGAAAGCTGAAAAGCGGATCCTTTTAGGTTGATGCTTTGAATCAGATACATTGTAATGTTGAAAGAGTTCATCATAAAACAACTGGAATAGCTTTAGTTATGTAGAATTAGAATGTCAGTTCTAAAGCTTCCAGAATAATAACTTGTAAGTGCCCTTCCTGTCATCATAATCACTGCAAATCTAGGAAGACAAGAGCTGATGATGAAAAACGATCGTCGAATCTTGACAAATGTTACTTGACTGCATCCATCCATGGTAGTGTATCGCGGGTGACAAACCTCTACCGTACCTTATAATGCGAGCTACGGCCGCCCGCAGCCGTGAACCCAGTCACAGAATACTGAAACTACTGACACCTCGGCTTCATCAGACGGGGGCTTCGCTGGGTGAATCCTGGAAGGTCTGTGGGAAAAGCAGGAGGACCAGGCAAGGAAAAGATGGCAAGATTTAAGAGGAAGGCTAGGCAAAATTCTGTCATCATTTTTTCTTTTTTGTATTCTTTTCAGGATCTGGTATAATATCCTACTTGTTTTACTAGCTTAGAAATTGCACGGTGACCTATAATGTGTAGTTAAAAGCTGTTGTTTTCAAGAATAGGGAAATAACACGAAATTATTTTGCAAGTATGTGGAATATATTTTGGGAAAGTGTTATACAATTAAAACCTATTCTTGTTCCCACTGAAATCAACAGAAGCTTTATTATTGAAACATGTATAGGCACAATTTCTGTGTGATCCATAGAAGCAAATTTTACCAAAAGGCTTTAATATCTTTAATATCTGCTTGGAAGTACTGTGCTGTTTATTTTCCCTCTTGCTCTTCCACAGCTTGGATCTGACATGGAGAGACATGCAGCATCTGACAGTGCTCACCTCCAAGAGGAACCAGCTTCATGATGAAGTTCATCAGTGGCGTAGAAACGGCGTTGGGCTGGAATTCAACCATTTGTTTGGCTATGGTGTCCTAGATGCAGGAGCAATGGTTAAGATGGCGAAAGACTGGAAGACTGTTCCCGAGAGATTCCATTGTGTTGGAGGGTCAATACAGGAACCTGAGTAAGTAAATGCTCTGGTACATGTGTTTGGCTGCTTCTGGGCATTTAGGAGACCCCAAGTATGCAAATACCTTGACAAAGACATATATAGTCAAAGAAACATAATGATTTTTTTTTTCTATGAAAGTCTAACGTTACCAATAGCATTCCAACTATTTCAGTAACTTGATAAAATGCACTAGGTGACCTTCCAGTTCCTGGTTTGCTGCAGGAGTGCATTCTGCAGCTCATCTGTGTCCTCATCGCTAGTGCCAGTAGCGTTAACAGCAACATTCATTTCTCCTGGGTACTTACAGGTATGTCTGTGACAGAGACATAAAAAGCCTATGCACAAGTGAAAAGCTGTGAGGCTGGCACTGCAAATTACATAAACTGCTGCCACATGAAATATCTGTCAGCCAGGTCATATCTCCTTGTGACATATTCCAGCAGACAATTTTATCTCCAGAGTACTGAAACAATCATCTACAGGTACTAGTGATTCAGTTTGAACATTACAGCGTTTAATTGTGTTTGGTTTGTGTTCTTCAGATCTCTAATTGCAGGCTAGGTAGTCAAATTATCTTCTGATTTACCTTCATGCACTAAAATATATAAGTCAACAAGTGAATGTGTTAATCCTAATTGGCTGCAACAGCTATAGTTCAATTTAATTATTTGAAGTACTGACCTAATAATGGCCAATTTATGCCTATACCATTTGAAATTGGACTTTTCAGTGCCATTTTTGAAGGCATAGTTATTCTATTGGAAAAAGAAAGCAAACCAGTATGCCACCCTGGGTGCATAGCTCAACTGGGCAAAGAATCAGTTTGTTCCCAACCTTCCAGGTGGGTTTGTATTTGCATGATCCAAGGTTCTACAGCTGAGATCTGAGTTCCCATTTATCTACCCTGCACATATTCACAGGTAGGAAATAAAGGAGAAGGTGCTGAAGCTCATTTTGAGCTATCACTTAGTTGATTCATAATTTAAATACAGACAAATAATTTCATTTATCTTAGTGCAGCCCTTTATTGGAATTCAATCCTAGAGGAAGAGAGAAAATTTCTTTCTGTAGGCTTGGCTCCATGCGTTAGACAACGTGGTAGAAATATTCTGGTAGCAGACTGAGCCAGAGTCGGGCAGATGCTGTGCAGTAGTATTGTTTCCTTCTGCCTTTGTTTTCCTGTCCCATTTCTGCTGTTGAATGAATAGAAGAGTAGAAGTGACGGTGCGTTTCCTCCAGCCCAGGAATCTGGAGTAAAGCTTCCCTATAGCTGTCACTGCCTAACAAGCTCCCGTTGAGAAATACACTGCCTTGTATCTGAGTCGTTAGAGCGAAGCACCCAGAACAGGCTTTGTGCTCACAGCACGCAGACTGATGAAGTTCAGCCGAGTCAGTCACCACCTAAGCCTCCTAACGTTACTGCAATGTAACCTCAGCGCGTGGCCCGAATGGCTGCCCCCCTGTAATTGCACAACACATCTATATGTTGATAGGACTGCTATAGTATTTACATTCCCCAATGAAAATGTCCCTGACAGGAGATAATAAGCATCATAACTTGCAACATCTACATATTTCAAATTACACTGTAAATAAAACTAGTTAAGTCCCAGCATCTCCAGATTCCTTGGAAATGAAAACGACACTGCACTTCTGCCATGGATAATTGGGTTATTTTTCTAGTTTGGCCTTGCTGGAGCAACTTTTTCTATATATAGTCTATATATGTTTATATAAGTATAGATAAAATCCATATTCAATAATATGGATTTAGGCAGTTGATACAGAGGTGCGTACCAGAGCAGCATTGTCAATTGGCAGAAACATTCCAGCAGCCTTGAATATACAGGGTGCTGAAAGCAATCAGTATTTGAAGTGCAACATATCTCTGCTGCATGTAGAAACACTTGTTAGCAATGGGAACTTTCCCTGGAAAGAGATTTTTGTTGGGTCAGGAAAAAGAAAAAAAAATGGTAAGTCTGAATCTGGCTGGTTCAGGGAGATCAAAAGATGATTTAGGACGTCGCAGTCTGTTAGCTGAGCAGAAGGAGCACAAGGGTGTGCTTGTAGGGAGAGCTGGCTGCCCCTGCTCATCTCTAACTGGGTACTGCATTTCATGCAGAAGTGAGTATTATATATATATATATATATATATATATATAAATCAGGCAGCGGCACGCCGTGAGGGTCTGAAAAACCCAACTCCTCTTCTGCTCCTTCTGTGTCAGGCTTTTTCCACCACCCCTGGTTCTCTTTGTTTCTTTGGGGAATTTCACCTGGACTGTAGTGATTATCCTAGCAAAGCAGGGAGTATTGGATCCTAATTAACCAGAAAGGGGAAACAGAGCAAGCCTTTTCCCACATGTGTGTGTTTTAGAGAGCTGAGATAACTTTTGCACTGCAGCACTTAAGAAGGTGGAGAGAAAGGCTGTCTGCAAAGCAGGAGTGGTAACACAGCTCTTATTTCTTCGGGTTTGCTGTTGATAGATAGAAAAGACTCACATTGTGGTGTCCTCCCTCATTTACTGGAGAAGATATAAAGCACTTACCACAACTACCAATGAAGCACTGTTTGACACAGCTTTGTCCGCTGAGTTTGCTGTGCGACAACGTGACTTCAGATTGCTTTGGGGACGATGCTTCCCATGCAGAGAAATTACAAGCATGTGGCAATTATGAGATTATGAGCCTTCACCTCTGACTGCATATAGTGCATTTTCCTTGTGCTTTGGCACATAAAATAAATCTTGAGAGTATTAAATACTGTATAGCTGAAATATTTGAACATATATGTTATACCAGCTTGTGTTCCAGGACATCCTTAAGATTCAGAACAACACAGGTTTTCAGCTTAAGGTAAGTGTTTCAATGCCTTGAGCACCTGGACCTGAATGTCATTTTACTCTACAAGTACTTCTAGGAAGGCAATACTCTATGAAAGGGGGGGCCAAGATTGGCCTGAGCCAATTAGCAATGTACTAAGCTGTAATACCTGGAGCTCATCTCAAGAAGAGAATTCCTGGAAGCTAGGCTTGAGTGAAACACTTTCACTTGTCTCTGAAGAACATGCTATTTCATTAGCAAAGGGAAAAGGCTGGTATTCATTTCTTTTGAAAAGAAGCTGTTCATTACTGTGGTGTGGTCAGTGCCCTTTAAAAGGGACTCGGTTATTTTACTGCAAAAACCTAGATCAGGGAGAAGCCACTGGAACAGGTAATGATGAGCTGACTGAAGTCTTTTGTGACTTATTCCCATTTTAATGATTACAGTAATTCTTGTCTTTCAGGTATTTCTTTTAGACAGGGGAAAAGTGTTGCTGTGCTCACAGCACACTGACGGTGAAGACAGAGAATTTTGTTTACGCTTCTGGAGTATTTTGCCAGCCAAGGGAGGCAACTGGTAATGCCAGTTGCATCCTGACCCTGTGAGGCTTAGCAGGCACTTGGCAGCCTCAGCGGCTGGCAGGGCACTGCTCCTGGGCCAGGCACCAGTGCCCTTAGGCTTGCACTGAGATTGCAGGCAGGACTGCCCAGCACATGGTGGCTACCGGCCTCCTCTGCGAGAGCTGGGAGGGCACGGATGCACCGTGCCGGCCCCCAGCACGCGGCAGCCTCGGAGGCACACTGGAATGATGCTGCCTCATGGGTTTGCTCAGCAACACACGCTGTGGGTGCCCAGCACACAGGGAGCCAGGAACACCGACCGGCGTGGTGGTGTTCCCTCTGGTGTGTCATTCATTCATCCGGCTGACAGACACTGGTAAGACCATTAACGGCTGAGTGCCCGCACAGCCCAGGCACGAAGTGGTTTTCTCCTGGCGTGCTGACCTCCGGCGTTGCGTCCTCGGGTGTCTGACTCTCTAGTGAAGGAGCCCCGTGTGCTGATAGCGGGGAGCTGGTTTCCATTTGATGACGCGGTTCTTGCAAAGTGCGTGCAGCGGGACTGAGCCTGTGTTCCGTCTGCGTGTCTGTCTGGTAATGCCTGAGGCAGGTGTCCTTGCAGTGAGTGGTTCGTTGGCCTTCATAAGGACTGAATTACAACACCCAAGAAACTTGTGACTTCAAGGTGCTGGCAACAAGTGTGATGTCTTTCCTCAGTGCGTGTGCTGCTGTACAGGAGCCGTTCAAGGATAGCAATTTTTATGGAAAAATATTTCTCAAATGAGCTGACACTGGGATCCCATGTTTGTGCTGGTTTCCAGATCAGAACAAAGATGCAGGCTTTAAGGTGACTGCACTGAAATTCCGTGCAACTGGCTCCTCCGGCCCCAGACAGCCATTTGCTCCTAAATGTAAAGTGACTGTCGGACGTGACTGACCGCTCGTGATTCTTTTACTGAATACACACGTTGTTATTTTTTTATTACACAATATACTAGCAATAAGTAAAAGCAACTACTAAATATATGTTAATATTTCTTACAGAGCAGTATGTACTTCTTGACTGTATTGCTTCTCTCCGTAGGTGTACATTTCATAATGTATTTTCGAATTAAGTTCTGGTATTTTCTAAAAAGCTAATGTTCTCTTTCTGGCTGAGTTTGCAACTGTTATTTCCTTACATTTCCATATATTAGTAAGGAAAACAGCATGGGTTTTTCTGAGGCACCAAACCCCGGTAGTTTTAGCATGTGTATATCCTTTTAATTTGCTTAATTATCTTTTGACCTGCAGAAAGATACCACCAAGTGGCAAGCTGGTCCTCACGCTTACGACTGACGCTTGTGAGGGGAAGGAAAACTTTGTCCGATACCTTGAACACGTCCAAGCAGTTATAACTGTGAATTCCACGAGGCGAGGAGACCTCAACATCAACATGACCTCGCCAATGGGAACAAAGTCCATTTTACTGAGCCGGCGCCCCAGGGATGACGACTCCAAGGTGGGTTTTGACAAATGGCCTTTCATGACCACACACACTTGGGGAGAAGACCCCCGAGGCACCTGGGCTCTAGAGATTGGGTTTGTCGGCAGCCTGCCCCAGCGGGGCGTGCTGAAGGAGTGGACACTGATGCTGCACGGGACTCAGAGCGCACCATATATAGACCAGATAGTAAAAGATTATCAGTCCAAACTGGCCATGTCCAAGAAGGAAGAGCTGGAAGAAGAATTAGATGAAGCAGTGGAGAGAAGCCTGAAGAGTATACTGAGCAAGAACTAGCGCTGTTCTGCATGACGGTGTCTTTCCTTCCCCAGATCCCTCTACTCACCTTTCTACTATCCAAACCTCTGTGTTAGACATATTACAATGATCGTCTCTGTAGCCAAATTATCACACTTTCTTCATTTTAAAGTCTTATATCTCGCCAATAATTATTTTAATTACCACTGAAGGAATCCTTTTTTTACTCTAAACCATAAATACACTGTCCCCTACCAAATGCTATGTACAGTTTGTGACTGTAAATGATTTTTCTTTTGTGTCATACAGATAGGTAATAACCTGCAAAGAAGTTGATGGCTTTTCCCTTCATATTTTTGTGGTAAATGTTGTTTGTATTAAAAAAAAACCCAGTGAATTTTAACATCAGCAGTTGGTGATAATGGGCACATTTTTAAAAAACTCTTGTGAGAGAGGGAATCACAGAGAGGTTGGCTGGAGAGGTCTGCGAACATCTAACAGCTCCTTCTGCATCACTGACTTCAGTGGGACTTTCCCCATTGGGTACAACCAAAGTAGCACTAGACCCTACAGAAAATAATAACCCAGAGATGAAGAAAATCTATCAATTCAATTCTCGTGAGAGTTTTCTTTACTGTGTACACTTACACAACATACACGCTAACGCTTCAGCCACAGAATGGGTCAACAGGCTTGCAATAAGGAAGGCAAAGCGATGCCAAAGCCGGGTGACAAGGGGAAGTGCTTTGCAAACAGAGTCAGGGCATTCTAGAAGCACAAGTTTCAGTTTTGGTTTTTTGAATTTTGGCAATTTAAATCAGTTTACCATCTTACAGCAGAACGAGCACATAGGGAATGAGCTGTAGGATTTCTGGTGTGCAAAAGTGCATCTGCTTGTCTCTATGCTGAGATGTACTACGGCAGCGTAACATGAGGCTGTGTCAGCATTTCCAACCGCAGACCCCTGTTTTCTGGGGTTTACAACCTGGCAGTACATTGCTGTGGGAGAAATTTGAAGTGTGCAGTTTCCGTCCCAAAGCAATATTTTATTCAAACGTTCATTTTTAAAAATAGAGATTTGTTATTTTTATGTTAAACATATATATATAAGGAGAAAAAAATATGCCTAAGTTATTAATGTGTAATGCAAAATTGGCATTCTTGAGAAACAAAATGTAGTGTGTCCGGGAAGATTTGTTGGTAATCATTGCTCTTTGCTGTTTATAGAGAGCCAAGTCCCACCTTCGCTTTTCGTACATGAGTAAAATCAGTCTCTCACCCTCAGAGTCTGCTCTGGCTATTGCTGCAAGACATAACATCCTCCTCGGTGGGCATTACTCATGGTAGCAACCACTACATGTTCTCAGGTTTGAGATCCAAAATTAAACCTTTGAACAATAAAGGGTCTTGATTCTGCAAATATTTAGGCACTCAATATACAGCAAAGGCTACCAGTGAATCTACTCAAATACTAATTTTAAGCAGGTGCTTCAGATCTTTGCAGGATCCAAGATCTACCTTTTAGCAGTGACTAGTTTCAGAATTTTATTATGTATTTTTAATATGCAGAGTATTAATCTAAACCATTTTAATAAGTTGTCCTGGTTAATCAGGTGCATAGTAGTAGAAACACATTCAGTAAGTAAATATTTATCTAATAAATTAAAAACATAACCCAAAGGTTGTATGGTGGACACGTTTCACTTAAGAATGTATTATCTATGCTGTTACTTCTTGTGAATATCCATCTTTTATCTTTCCATAAGAGGCCTGTTCTTTCCTTTACAAATCCAAATGCAAAATAAACAGCTCAGCCTGCTCAAAGTCTATGTGAATTACACTCTAAAGGCAAGACAAGCAGCCTCACACTACTCACAGGTTCCTCATTGCGTGCAGCAGTCCCTTCAGACAATCAGGTCACACTGGAGTGAAACAGGCGTCGGCAGGAGAAGAATCAGGCCCTGTGTGATTTTTATTTTTGAAGAGCTCTTGGTTATTTGTTCAAATACATTATAGTGCCAACTGTGTTTCATTTAGTGATTTAAAACTTAACCCAAGGACAAGATGGGTCCATTTTAAAGCATGAACTGGAGTTCAGGAGGCATGAGCTCCCTGAAGTTAAACAGGTTGGGGATGGGTTTGCTCATGTCTTTGGAAGTGAACGGATCGCACTGATGGCAGTAGATTTCCATTAAAAGCACCCAGTTCTCAGAAAGAGCAACATATGCATAACAGAGGGAAGAATTTACCGTATCTATATATAGAT
>JAVJGJ010000032.1:9132046-9188505 GCA_035590215.1 Microhierax caerulescens
GAGGGAAGAATTTACCGTATCTATATATCTATTTTTATGCATACACCTGTATGTCTAAATGCATACAACACACTTGTATCTCTATTACATACAATATGTGTATTCAGAGTCTGTTACATATATTTGCTTAGAAATATATGTAGAATTACATATGGTATGTAATGTACAATACACGTACACACATCATAACTTTTGGTGTGTATGTGTCCAAAGAAAGAGGTAACTGGAAGCTTTTGAAGGACTTGTAAAAAGTGGGAGAAGTTTTGGAATAAGCAAAGTCCACGTGGAAATCTTAGATGAACATGTACATGACTTTCCATTGCATTCATGTAATTTTACGGTTCTTTGTTCAATCATTAAATATCTTATTAAGCAGCAAAATAACTAGATGGTTGTTCATATTTTCATAATGCTGACATAATTTATTAAGTGAAGGATCACCATAATGAGTGATATACAGAAATGGCAAGTTTTGATATAAGTATATATAAAACTAAGTGTATATACAATATAGAGATCTTCAAATTCATCAGGATTTTTGCATCAGGGGATCGCTGAAAAATATGTCCGGTTAGACTAAGTTTTTATGGTATTGCTGATGGAAAATAAAGTTAATTTGTTAGTATTTCTAATAAAGGGGGAAAATGAAGCTCATGATTTGAAATAGGTGAACACTGTTTAACTAAAGCCCTGTGATGATGTTTTATAATATGAGTAAAATAAAGAGCTGTTGTAAACTGGCAGGTCCTATCATCATTGCCTATCCAAAGGTACACGGAGGTAACACGCTGCTGTAAGTGGGATGAGTTCCTACTCCTCTGCTTTTTACACTGATAAAGAAATGTGTATGTGGGATATTGAGAAAATAAGCACAGTCCTCCAGAAGAGTTGACAGCAACAGATGGAGAGTAACAGGCTTTGTGTTAACTCTGATGCAGTGGGACACGGAAGATGAAGGCCGCAGGCTGGGAAGAGCCGTGGGCTTTACTTACATGGTTCAAACCTGCTGGCTCCAAGGGCCGAGGCATGCAGCGATGCGGGTGCCGAACTGCTGCCCTCAGTGGGAAAGGGGATGCTCAGGCAGACAGACAGTGACATTTTTGCACTCCACTCCATAAGCAGTCCCAGCCCCGAGGAAATGCTGCAGCAGATTTTATTCTTCTGTTTGGAGTGCTTCACAGAAAACAAACAAACAAGCAAGCAAGCAAGCAAAACAGAACGAAAGCAAAAACATTGTCCTCATCCTCCCTACTTCCCACCCGCACCTTTGGGTACTTTTTAGCTGACACGTTCCCCTAGCACAGGACACATTTCTTACCATGTCTACAGCGGTAAAAGCTGGCAGGGAACCTCCCGACAGTTCTGACCGGCTCTGCTGAGTAGGTGCTCGCAGGAATTTCACCGTTACACTGCAGCGTCAGCATTTGAACACTTCATTGAGAATCTGCATCTCAAGCAGCGGTTACCCCGTAAATCATGAGGTTTACTGTACCTTTCAGCGTTGCCATTACAAATAACAGAATACTTGTGTTTTTTCTCTATAATTTTCATAGAAGTTCACAGAAGGATGCCTATTGTCTGCAGCGTTACTGGGCAACAGCCCCGTGGAAAGCAGGCCAGAGACCATAGCAGAATTTAGGCCTTAGTTCTTCATGGCCCTTGACTTCTGCTGCTGTCTGTGGTGCAACTCAGCACCAGCTTGGTTCAAGTCTTGAACCTCACATTGCTGCCTGTGCAATGCAGTACATGACTTCTTCAGTAACACGTGCCACCAAATCCACCTTAGGAGCGATATTTATACTGCACAGCTGCTGAACAAGGTTGACGAGCACCAGAAAAAAATTTCAATGTCAGCAACGATGAGTGGTGGCACCCAACACAAATAAAAAAACCCAACATGATACCGAGGGAAGCCTTAGGTGATGTGAGAAGGCAGTCCTGAAGCACAAGTGGTGCCCAGCCCCCTCCTGCACAGCTGATGGGAGTAATCACCCAGAAGGAAAAGGCACAACAATACCGGCAGCTGAAACAAAAACTGAGAACTGGGATGGGATGGGATGGGAGAAGGAATATATAGAGCCCAAACCAGTGACACATCCAGTATGTGCCTGGCTTTAGCGGGATTGTCTGTATGCCTGAAGTCAAGCTGAGGGCTAAACGATGCAGCTAACTAGTGCTCAGTATTTGCACATACACAGGTAGCAGGTTTCTTTTCCTTTTTTTTTTTTTTATTCCTCCCCCCTCAAGGCAAAAGGTTCTGGAAGCTGCAAGAGACTGTTGCAGAAGTGTCGCTTTTTGCATCCCCAGGGTGCTTGTTCCAGCAACCCCATGGAGCTCTGTGGCACTGCCAGTGACGGGCCTGTGACAGGGTCCCTTGGCAGTATTAGACTCTGTAAAACACTACGGTCCGAGGAAGAACTTCACAAGAAAATAACACGCAGTCTTTTGAGTTGGCTGCAGTCTGCTCAAAAGCTTGTTGGCATCCATAAATACCTCAATCTTGCTGGTAATGGACAAATAATGCCTCTAGTATCTTTTATAAGGGTTATTCCCCACTTTGGTGGAATTTCTAGTTTTATTCTGAGAAGATACAAAGTAAAAGCTTATTTCAAATAGAGTTTGTCTTTTGATCCAAAAAGAAAGGTCTGCCAAGCTCATCTCTAAAGAGACTGTAAATTGAGAGAGATCTGGAATAGGTTAACAGGCATCCAGCCCTTTCCCTGGAAGAACTCCTGCACACCCAGTCAGCTGACGTTTACTAGTAGAGACTTTTAGTCAACGGTAAAGGCAACACAAACCCACAGTGGGTATCTTCGTTGGAAGGCAAAACTTTTATTAAATGAACCAGATGTCACAAGTTAACGTTTGCAGCTGTCTGAGAGATGGGGAATCGTACGGCAGCTATAGGAGCAGTAGAGGAATACGCAGATTTGTTCCAGATACTGTGGAAAGCCAGGTAGCTCTGTAATTATTAATAATTACTTTCAACTTGTCCTAATCATGAAAATCAGTTGCATAGGATGTGCCTATTACTTGTTGCCCTGGAGCACTTTAGTGGTCGTTGCACCAAAGGTGAGCCTACATCAGACAGAATTACCATCACGGTATCAATCTGTTCCATACCAAACAGCAAAAATCTCACTACTGTATCATTCGGTCAGGAAAAAAGAAAAAAAAAAAAACAAAAAACAAACAACCACAGTCATTTAATAACTATGCCAGACAAGTTGACTATTTGGGGGGGTGGGGGTGTCACTTAAGTGCCTTTGTCACCTGTTTTTTTCTTGCTTGTCTTCTCTATCATTGTCTCCACAATCATCGCTGTCTCTTCGTATGTCTGAATCCTGTCATCTGAAAACTTCTCTATGGACTCCACCACCTCTACCTTCTCGTAGCTCATGGAGCCAGGCAAGCCTGCTTCCCTGAACAAAAGGCCCTGCTTATCTTCTCGGTCATATTCTGCCTCTCGAAGGACACCCGGCTCAGTTGGGCTTATCAGACCAGGGGAAGGAACTGTCTCAGGCTCAGAGATGTCTGGATACATTGTGATTTGCTCAATTTTTCCTCTTGCTTTTTTGCCCCATTCAAGCACGTCTTCTTTCTCTTCCTCTTGGAGTTCAAACTCTTCCCTCCTTTCATAGATAGCCCCTTTCTCTTTGTCTGATGGTTCAGCAGGTTCTGGCAGCTCTGGTATGGGTTCCACATCACCACCGTTCATCACCTTCCCGTTGCTGGTGGAAACTGTGATGCCTCCCCCAGCTGGGATGGAAGGGGCCAAGATGCAAGGTTCTTCGTAGCCTTCCTCCCCTGTCACCAGCACGTAACGCCCCTTAGGATGGGTATCAGGTTTAGGCTCTGGTCTCTTGCAGACTCTTATTTTCTCCCTCACAATGTTACACAATTTATCAAAGGCTTTACTTATGCGGGCTCCATCAGGTACGTCCTCTGGGCCTGCTTCTTTTTCATCGAGTTCTAATCCTTCCTGCCTGGATTCACATGTGGCTGAGCCTTCATGCCTAAACTCCAGTGGATCTTGGTCAAAACCTTCCAGAGTTCTTTCATACATTCTTTCAGGCGAGAGACCGTCGGTTATGTCTTTAGACATCAGCTCCTTTTTCCTGGCAATTTTCTTTGTCAGAGCTTTTTGTCTGGGCTTTACACTGGCAATGTCTTGCATGGCCTGGGTGATATCTAGGGAAAAATCAGAACAAAGCAAACAACAAACAGTGCTGAACACAGTCGCTGCAAACGCTAGAGCCGCCTCTCACCCTCACTGCTGAGCTGAACACCGCAGCAGCGAGCACGGCTTTGGGCAGCACCTTAACCAGCCTCTCCTCTTGCATGGGCCCCCTGGGCCAAGCGGCCACTTGGCATCTGAGGTCACCACTGTCGTGCACAGCGTGAGGACAGGACAACCATGCACAAAACCACCTATCAGGCCCATGCTAATACTCAGCAGAAGCGTTGGGCACCTGCTGCTGCCAGGCTCAGCACCTTCCTCCCAAGCATGGTGGCAGGGTTCAGCCCTGCCAACCAGACAAGAAGCATCATCTCCTGCGGCAGAGGCTGAAGCCAGGTACCCCAAGTTAGAGGCACAGCCTTGCAGAAGAACTAAGTGCAAATGGCTTGTCTGACTTTTACAACTCCTGCTAGGGTTTAGGGCGGGAAAAAAAAAAACAACAGCCCTATTTAAAACCTTCCTGGCTGAACGCAGGGTTGCTGGGTGAGCGGGCCAGGTGAGTGTCACCACCAGCTCCTCTAGTGCTCCTGAAGATGGGCTCAGCAGGGGGACGCCCCACCATGTGCCGTGGGGCTAAGGGTGAGCCAGGCACCCACCCCCACACGCCCCCGTCACCACAGCATGGGGTATGGCAGACGCAGGAGGTACAGCAGGTGGCCACAGAGCTAAGCAGCCGCCCGCTCAGCAGCACGGTACCGAGGAGCAACATCCCGGCATCACTGGAACACCAATGTTGAGCTCTAGGCCCCAGAGAGGGCAGCCCTGCCCGCAGGCTATTTCTGATCCCCTGGGTGGGCAGTAGCCCCCCACACCCCATGGCAGCTGAGCAGCAGCAGCCACAGGAGCACAGGCAGGCTGCTGACTTCCCTGGCATGAAAAGGTAAAGCAGAGACACAGAGGCTGGTACTGGGAATTGTGGAAACACATGGACAGACACAGATATTAATGTGCTTTCCCCAAGGAAGCTGTTTTGTCCCAAGTCACAGGTATCACAATGTACATGAAATGCCCTGCTTGCCTTGCAGGTAGGAAGCAGAGGTGAGGCTGGAGACAGGCCGAATCTTCAGCAGGTATAAAACAACACTTTGCAACACGGTAGTTATTTACAGCTGCTGAGGATTTGGTCTCGGGCATTATGGACCCATTTCTGCCAGGGTACACAGAGCAGTTGTTAGAAAAATTACAGCTGCACTCTAAAACCCCCTCAATTTGACAGTTTGTCTCCATTCTCAGGGCAGTTATTAGTAAAAGCGCAGCTAGCCTTGGGTTTAAGCTACGCTAAGGTCATCCCATATGTTAGTGCCTACAGCACCTTTCTATAAACCAACTCCCCTCTTTGTTAAAAGCAGCCATGCTACTTTAGTCCCGGCCATTTCTTTGTCACCGGGTTTACAAGCATTCTAATCCTAACTAGCGATCATACAACACGGACGTAACACTATTCAAAGGAATCCGGGCCACAGGATGTAAACAGGCCCAAAAAAGTGCCCTCTGCCTGCCTGCGGCACTCAGCGTGCCGTGATGGCTCTTTGCACGTGACTGCGGTGTGAGCCAACAACTCAGCACAAAAACCCTGGCTCCTTCCACAGTTTCAGGTGACTTTTGACAATCTATCGATTGGCCTAGGTAGTAAATTGCAGAAATTAGCAAAGAAACTCTTTTGCTTGTGGTTTTGGCCTTCGACAGCTTGTCCCAAAGCCAGCTGAGGTAAGCTGAAATTGTCGTATTTACTTAGCAAGCCCGGAGTCAGGCTGTCACGGTTGGCGTTCATATGGAAGACAAATGCAAAAACATCTTAAAATACAATGATGCTGCTCAGGACAGACAGGAGGACATGTCACAGTTTTACCTCTTCCTCTTGAAGCTGGAGGCTGGACAGGTCTATAGATCTGCGTGAAGAGTGTGACTGGTGTTCCTGCTATAGCGGAGTTTAACCTGCCAGAGAAGACACACATCAGTCAGATCTCTCCCCCTCATTTCCATCAAAAGCAAGTGAAATCGTGCAAAATGAACCATGGAGGCTAAAAAAATGTATTTCTCCGTGGTGCGGATTCAAAGAGGATGATGGGAGCCTGTTACTTGTCTGGGGAAAATTGACAAAGCCCCAGCACCTTCACAGGACTTAGGCTGGTTTCCACCAGCAGAAGACATGGAATGCTCCATTAAGTATGAAGTACACCGGTGATTAAAACCCATAGCACCAGGTTTGTAATTTAACACAGCACTTTGAAAGGATGGGAAGATTTTGGAGGGGCAAACGGTCCATCCATGCCTATCAGAGGTCAGCAAGTGCTGTACATGCTGGCCATTTGGTAGCCATTACGAAGTTACCTGCGTGTTCTTGTTTTCAGAATGGCAAGAAGAAAACTGAGCGGTCTTCCTTGGAAAGTATTTGAGGAGTCAGTGGTATTAAAGGCTAAATATTAAAACTGAGAGGCTGGCTTTTATGCGAACCACTTACTGTATCTGTGGCCCTTCTGTTCTGCTCTGCCAGAATTTGAGAGAATATTTTGGCCTTTAGGGAGGATATATACCCTGTGTAGATACGCAAGAGATGCACATTTTGATTTTTGGCGCTGAGAATTACCCTGATCAAATACTCCTAACCAGAACTTGGTGTCCAAAATGAAATACTGAAAAGTGATAAAATATCTGTTCCCCGCGTGAGATGATTAACTCTTAGTGAGTGTCCTTCCCCTGCATCTTCTGGACAAGCCAGAGCAGCGGTTTGGGCGCTCAGGGGTCTGCCTCTGGCTGCAGCGGCGGGTGCTGCTGTGAAAGCCCGGCTCCTTTTCTCATGTGAGGCTGATGGTTGGCACTAGAGGGAGCCAGCGCTCCTCCGTACGTTTAAGCACAACCCAAACCCTTGCAAATTCCTTAGATTCTACCTTTTTTCCTCCCGCTTTGCCTGAAGAATGGGTTTGCTGTGAAGGGTGTCTTGCTTTACAGGACATTTGCCCTGTCTGAGCCCTGCAAAACCAACCTGCCTGTACGGCAGCAGCTTCACTAACCCCAGCGAGCTCCACTAACTCCCGGACAGTGGAGAGGGCGTTCAAATTGCTTTCATATGCTCCTGACTTCTGTGTACTGATGCCAGGACAGTATCTGGAAAGGGATCTGTATGGAAGAGAGAAGTTCAGAATGGCTCTGACCTTTTCCTTGGTAGAGGCTTGGCCAGATTTGGCTTCTATTTAGATTCCTGTCCCTGGAAATCTACCAGTGAGAGGTAGGAAATGGCCGTAGCTTTGGGTGGATCAAATGCCCTTAAAAATACATTGTTCAAAGGAGATAAAAGAGATCACTGGCCCCTTTGGAGGAGTCCAGAAATCCAGCCTTACCGGCTGTCCTCGTTCTCGATGATACGTTTGTACCGTTCCAGCTCGTTCTCCAGGGACTGCTGGTAGATCACCAGCTGGCGGCAGTCGGTCGTGTACTTCTCCAAGGTTCTCTCGGCCTCCTCTATCCCCTTCCTAAGGTTTTCAATCTGCTCATTGTAAAGCTGAATTTCATCGTCATAACTCTCCTGGGTGTTTTTAATGGCTTGCTCCAGCATGGTTGTCTGGTAAACAAAATTGGTGCGTAAAAGAAGCAGCTCCCAAGCATTCAGCATCCCCATATTTCAAGTGTAATAAAACATGCCTCGCCTTTAATTACCACGTGTGAGGCTGCACTGCTGAAACACAGCAGCCGTTTCACTGCATTTGTTTGGGTATTCAAAATCAGTAAGTCCCCCCGCTCCCTTCTCTATCCCATGGCTTCTCTTCTACTGTAAGTGTGATGGGATCAGCATGAGCCAAGGGAACAGCTGTGTGACGTCTCCTTCCCCCCCCACATGAGTCTGGCTGATGTCTCGCTGTGTGACCCGCAGCTCAGCGGGGATGGCCTCAGCAGAGCCGAGGAGAGCAAAAGTTCTTAACCAGGAAGATGCACCTGGGCAAAACCTGTTCTTCCTTCTCTGTGGTCCGAGACCAAGCACTGAAGGTTAAGGAAGGGTCTTTTTTTTTTTTCTTTTTTTTTTTTAATAAAAAGCTTCCTTTTTTAATTCAATTCCTTGGCTTTTTTTTTACTTCAGCAATGAAAGTCACTGCTGTGCAGTAAGGCTTCAACTCCAGCCACGGGAGAGCACCTCAACCAGGAGGTGGCGATAAGGGCTTTGCAAAAACAAGGGGTGGGCGTTACAGGGGGGTTATTTGACGGTGTAATTCCGCTCTTGCTTTCTTCTGCTATTTTCAGCCTTTTATAATAGTTCCTTTATCACCTGGGGGCTTTTCTTCCTTTTACAAACAGCTCTTAAGGAGGTGAACTCACAAAAAGCTAATAGGGCAATAACTGACTAATGGATTCTTTAATAATTGATTTATTTCTATATGTTACAGGCAAGGTTTTCAAAATCCTTTTCAGAGCCTAAATTTAGGAGCTGAGTCCCTTGCCATTAGTTTGACTGCATTGCATTGTACAAGTGGACCGACAGGTTCCACAGACCTCTAGTATTTAGTGCTCACGAGGTGGGGTCAATAACCTCTCAGCAGCACAGTCATCAGGTACAGAAACAGGAAAGCAAAAGAGCTCGAGGACACCTCAGTCATCAGATCCAGCCTTCATTGTCGCAAGCAATCATGTCATCGACCTCCACTCATAAAGTCATTACATTCGTTTAATCTCAGGCATAAGAATGAATGAATGAATGAACTCTTTCTAAATGGGACATGAAGATTTGATTTTGGAAGCAGTATGATTAATTCCCCAAAGAGTGCCTCTCTCCGTCTGACAGAAGAAGGCTGATTTTCCTATACTGATTCGTTATCTCACTTATCACTGTATTGATTCTTGCCCTTCCCAGAGTGCATGTGTCCTTTCCACCAGAGCATCAGACATGAGAAAGAGACCAAGGAAAAGACCTGGGGGAGCACTGTCCCCTAGTGCCCTAGTGAAAGGCGTTAACCTCAGAAAGTTCAAAGCTGCTGCTATGGCTGTCCAGAAGAGTCCAAAATCCCACCAAAAGGTGTTTTATGCTAGTATATCATTCCCCTCACCCTGAATGGACAACTTGAGGCACAAAGAAGCTGGATTTGGGGGCCATAAGGTGGTCATTCTCCACTCCTATCTGCTAAGAAACATTCAACTGCGTGGACGTAGACCTTCCATGGGCAATTATCCAGGTCTGGTTTCTACTCACTATAGTTGCTCCTCCATCTCCTGCCACTCGCATCCCTGCACTGCACTCTCGCTTGGAGACACTGGCTGGAGAAGGAAGGTTGATTTACAACAGGTTTGGCTGGGAGATGGGCAGGAGCAGCGAGTCAAAGCCTTGGCCAGTCATTTTCTGCAAATCAGGAATTGGCAAAAAGCAGATGGTTTTGGTGTGGGTAGTGTCTAAGCACAGGAGAGGTCTTGACTCAGTGCTTAGCAGTGACAGGGATGAAAACAGGTTGCCAGTGTAGCCTGACACTATTTCAGTTTTGATTACTAAGCCTGTCCAGTCTTTCTCACAGAAAGCTCAGCACTGGATGTGGTACTGATGGAAAGGACTGGGCAGACAGAGCCCAAAAGGTCCCCCATCATTTTTCGTGGAGCCAATTTCCAGCCTGAGCTCAGTAAGAAAGCAAGCAAGACCAACCCTGTGTGACTTCTCCATCCACGACCTGCTGAGTCTATCCTGCAGGAATCCAGTTACAATGTGGAATCCTTCTCCCACCAGCTACTCTGATAAGTAAAGACAGCTTCGTTTTGGCTACGATACTTACAGCCCTCCTTGGGCATCTACACCTGACAATTTGGACCTTTGGACCACTCAGAGAATGGGAATGAAACAGCTGAAGAAAAACATGGAAAACTAAAAAAGAAAACACAGCTCCAAGTCAACTGAGTTCACAAGACCCTGATAAAGGCCACTCGGGTTTTATCATGTGACCATAAAAAGAGCTGAGTTCACGAGCATCATGGTTGTGTTTGTGGCTAGTGATGACAGTACCTCTGTCTGCAGTTTGTATTTCTGCGCCTGTAGCTGGCAGAGGATGCTCTTGTATTCCTCCAGCTGGCTCTGCAGAACAGGGATCCTCCTCTCTGCTATCAGTTTTTCCTGGTTGGAAGAAAACAACATGTGTACAGGAAAGTATGTTACACTTCTAAAAACAGCCAAGAGAAATTCCACTACTGGAAATAAACTGTAAAGGCAAACAGAAAATTACAAAAGACAGATAAAAAAATAGATACTGAACATCAAGTAAACCCCTGTGGCATGGCTTTAAGAATAAAAGATGTCAGATGGCAGGACTGTAGAAGTACAGCTTATGTTGAAATTAGACTCTATAGATACAGCTCTTCATATCTTCTTCCAACTAATAAATGTTCTTGGATAACAACTCATATTGATGGGAATCACCAAGTTTCATCTTGTCTGTAGCAATTTATTTGACTACAAATTTTCACCACATCTTACCCATTCAGGACAAGATTTACATTCTCTGTAAATACTCAGAAATCCTGCCAGTTCCTCAGACAGGCAGCACAACTACTTCAACTAACTTTGAACGAGCCATTTTTGGGGCTAATACATACACTGGAGCACACCTGACTAACGCAACCTCTATCTCTCTTCTGATCAATTCAGTTTTCCAAAGCTACAGTTAGTTTTCTGTCTCGTATTCAGTACTTACTCATAGTTGTTGCAGTTTTCGTGTAACCTTGGACTGGGAGTTAGAGGATCTTGGGGTGCTTTAGGAGAAAACATTGTCTCTGACTTAAAGCAGCATGCATTTATCAGCAGCAATACTTACCTCACATATGCCAGTGGTTATAGGGGACACGCGAGGGGTTGTCTGGATGATCTGCTGCAAAACATTGACATAGGTCTGGATTTCCATAAGGTTCTGTGGTGAAGAAAGAAACATTTTCATCAGAAAATGCCATAGCAAGGTACTCCCTTTAATATGCTCCACTTCTGGGGCTTATTCCTAGATATTTACTTCTCTCAGCATATAAAAGTCCAGTTCATGTTCAGATTTGGTTTTGAAATGTGGTTTTAGACCTAATTTTGAGTGCACGTGTGCTAACAGTTTCATCATATTAAGGGTGCATTACAGGCATTTGACTAAGTGACAATATAGTTCATAGTCTTAATTAAAGATTCTCTGATTTCAAATTTCACAGGTGATTTTCAAAATAAGAACCACAAATACCTTTGTATGTGGTCCAAAAAAAAGTAAGTCTCTTCTTTCAAAAGCAGTAAAGACGGGACAGTGGCCTGACCCCAAGCATCACTTCTCTCCCAGGAAGGAGAAGGGGGCTGCATGTGTTAAAATTTGGCTGCAATGTAAAAATATGGCCACAGGCTTATGTCTGCTGATCAACTGGCATGTTCTGGCCCAGAAAACTGGGTATACTCCTCTGATGAAATAAATAGATTCTTAGCATGAAATACAAGACAGCTTGACCAGCACACTGAGTTAAGTCATGATAACAGGTCAACAAATTCAATGAGGGAGTCAATCTGGAAGCTTGCAGCCATCCAGCTGTTGGGCTCAACCTCCACAGCTGCAGCTGTTGGGCCCACTGAAAATATACAGTGCTATATTTACCCACCAAAGCACAAACAAGATTTGCTTTAATTTGCCACTGAACAGATCCTGGAGAAGGGCAAGACTTCTCATGTGTCTCTAGAAGGAAGAGCTAAAGATGGCAAATTCAGCCAGTTACCTTCTTGTATCTGTCCTTTGTGGCATTAATGTCATCCTGCAGGAACTGGGACTCAATCTGCAGCTCCAGGTTGCACAGCAGTGCTTCATCAGCTTCCTGCAATGCAGAGACACGTGGCACAGTCAGCACATATGCCTGGAGTGCCAAAACCACAGCAGCCACGTAGCCATAATGCGAGTCATTGTACATGCGTAGCAGCCTGCGTGGAGGATTAAAGCCTACTGGGAGAAACAAAAGAATTATGAAACCAACAAACAACTGGCGCCTTATTCGTCGTGTTCTCCCACTGTACACACTTCTCTTCTGCACAAAAGTAATTTATGATACAGCTCAGCACTGGCACTGTCAAAATTTGTTTACCATATGCTTTATGAATGCTGGGAGCCAAGTAATAGATGCTATGAAATACCAGTCTTTGACGCTAAAAGCTTGCAACGGTGCATGCATCTTAAACAGGTAACATCAACAGCCTAAAGCATTGATTTTTTTAGTGTTTATGACAGGATCTGAGGTATCCAGATGCCTTTTTAATATCCCCAGAAAAGAAGCCCTTACCAAAAAAAAAAAAAAAAAAAAAATCCAGGCTGGTCCAAAGTATTTTCACTCCTTTTGGCATGTTCTCAAGTACCACAGATGTTTATCAGTTTCGAGCCATTTCTGGAATTAAAAATGACAGATGAGCAAGTCCAGAAAAAATCACCTTGCTGCAGAAGTTTCTAATACATTGGGATTTGTGAGGACAAAAGTTCATAATGTTTGATTAATTCAGAGAACAAGGTGTATGACTCACAATGTGATCTCAAAGTACATAGGTATGAGTGGCACTGGTATTTAAATCCAGTGAAATCTCCATTTCTGTTCAAAAACATAATTTAGATTTTTCCTATGTTATGCTATTCAATAAAAACCCTTGAACATAGAATAATTTCCATGGAACTTGGCAATGTATTTTAGAAATATGTAAGCGTGAAAGCAACAGCTTAATTTTTCTACTTAATGCACACCTTCTTGGTTAGGTTTATCATTAACTAATACTGTAAAATACTACTTTTGAGAAAGCAGTCAACTGAATCTTCCTTGCAACTCTACAAAACTTCTACATTCCTCTGCAAGTTTTCAATTTGCCTCAAGAAAGTCTTGATTTCTACATTTATCTCAAAGTGTAATTGAAAAAAAACCCAAGGATGTAAAGGTGCCCCTTTAAAATTACCTACATGCTGTAAAAATGTCTCGGTGAGTGGATCACAGGTTGGAAATAAACCACTGAAATCTATGGGTGCAGCATGTAACTCGTAGAAAAGGGAATTTTCCTTTTTGCATGTGCACAGCATGCACTATTCCAAAAATGTGTAGATGTTAGCTGTCTCATTATGCTGCTGAGCCTCCCAGCCAGAGAGCTCTCCAGCGGTCTCTCTGCTTTGTGAGACAGTGGCTGATTCAGGCACATCCAGACCAGCACATTCGAAGCTAGTCATCAGGAATGCCCGCTGCTTTTCTGCACTCCTCTGCCTTCCTATTGAGAGGAAGATCAGTGGGATAATGGCCACGTTGGGAGGTCGGGGGTAGGGGGGAGCCAGAAAAAGCCCCTAGAAAATAGCGATAAGCAAATATTTCCACATCTAATAGGCTAAAGCAGTGCTGGGTCTTCCAAATGTTCCTCCAAAGGGGAAAAATACTTTTGCTTCTTTTGCTTTTATTCCCTTGTGCTGAAGCTCTCAGATAGATCAGCTTCACTGATGCTGTACATCAGAACAGCACAGTGCCCAACGCATTTTCTTCTGAACTTTGCAGTATTTGCTATTCACTCAACTTCTGAAAAACCATTCTGCTTTAGGTGCTGATTCCAGAACACTGATCCATGTGCTGAAGCAGCATTTTCATTTACCGTGGAAGAGAAATCCCTTAGATCTCTCCAGAACCAGTGTCTGCTGATTTTCCAAACTGATTCTCCATCTGTCAGAACAGGCATGGGTTTACATCGGCACGTGCAGGTTTTGGGCTACATCTTGGACACTGTACAGAAAATCAGATGTGTTCCCTCCAGCATTCAGTGCTCCAGTGCAAGAAGTTGCTGCAATAAGGGCAGCCCAGGGGCAGCCTGATACACACAGCTCAAGATGTTGTCAGCTGTCCCAGGGGTTGTCAAATCCATTAACTTTTCTTTAGCTACAGATTGGTTGAGAGGAACGATGAAGATGGACCCACCAGCTCCAGTTACCCCTTACAAAATATTTGCCTCCACAGGTATTTTGTAAGAGCTTGCAGGGCATCCAAGAGCCCTATTAGCACACTGGAAAATAGTGCTGATGCAGGATATCTAGAGCTCACTGGAGATAGAAATGATAAAATGCACTACTACTATTTTATATAAAACATCCTTATCATTGACATGACAGTGCTCAAGCAGAACAGCTCCTGCCACTTGTAGCAGGGAAACAGAAATTTTTAAAAAATCTCTATTTAATCCACACATAATTGTTTGCAAATACAGAAGATGAAGGACAAGTGTGACAAGTAGAACTGAGGAAAGATATAACACAACTTTCTTCACTCAGATAAAAGCTAGTAGGCAAGAGAGGATGAATCAGATTTTCTCAGTTTTACAGACCTGGTTTGGAAACTTCCTAAACATGTTAGTAAATTTTTATCTTTTCTTCTTTTATTGTTATTATTTCTCTTCCCATGGTATTTATAACTCAGGAAAGTACAGCTTAATATAAACTTTCCTCTTGTTTTACTATCAGGGTTTTTTTTTGTGGCTTCTCTTTTATCTGGAAACCTAATGGAGAGCTGAAGGTTTGTCCTGGGAAGAGCTGACCACATCCTGCAAGGGACAGGAGCTTTGAGACACACCAGACTTCACAACTTCGATACAATCAGCATTTTCTCATGCCACAATATCAGTACTAAATACACTTTAATTTATATGGAGAAAGTATTTAGCCACACTTTTTCTCTGGTCTAACTTTGGACTCTTAGACATGTGTATTGGTTGCATGGTATGACTAATAAATGGTCTTTTTCTTACCTCTATGTGTAGACTCTAATTTGCTTAGAGAGAAATTGTCTTTCAACTTTAAAAAAAAAATGTTAAGAGTTAAAAAGAGTTATTAAAGGCACTTAAATACATGCCAGATCTTCAGCAAGAGTGAATTTACAAAGTTCACATTGGATGTGGAAGAAGCAACATGTGTGTCAATTGCAAATCCCAAAATGAATGCAGGAGGTATTTGCTGATGCTTGAAAAGGAGTGTTACACAGTAGGTCCTCCTAGCCTTGGTCTTCCTGAAAAATTAATGAAGTCCTGAGCATAGCTGAGGCTGTGGGCTACATGACCAAAATCAGGACTGTACGGAGCAGGGTGCTACAGGGCATACACACAGGCTGAGGCTCAGCCATTTGCACAAGGCTTCGGGAGGGGGGTGAAGGGGAACAAGAACTTCTCAACAGTGCATAACGACAAGAAATGTCTTTCTCTGACATTTTATCTTCCCACTGCTGCTTCAAAGCAGCTTGCTGTAGTAAATGAAACCCAAGGAAAAAAATTATAAAGACCTTTTCCACTTTTCCGGGCTTACCTTATTAAGGCGTTCAAGGGTTTCTTTTAGCTTCTGCTGATATTCACGTTCATTTCTGTATCTGCAAATAGAACAAAGGAGATGAAGTTCAATGGTTTGTCCTTCTGCAAACTGCATTTTTGTCTGCACTATCATGCACAATATATGCTTCACACTAAAGCAGAACATGAATCTTGAAAGGGCCCAGAAGATTTATTTATGCATTAGTGTTAATTTTTCTTTGGTCCCAGATGCTGAGAGTAATTCTGGAGTTGAATAACTTGCCTCCAACTTGAGTAGCAGAAGACAAAGGAATGCCACACATTTGCTATCATTTTTTCACAGTAAAGCCCATTAATAGACTACTTACAATAAAAGTATATTTGATTGGCATTGGACTAGAGTGACAGCCGTGCATCAGTGGTTACTACGTGAGTATTTGGTACATTGGCACATTAGCATTTCATTACACGGTACTTGGTTTTCTGTTCAACCTGATGTTGTTCAATAAGCATTTTCATGACAGGCTCCTAAACACAAGGGTTGCAATTTCACATATTGACTACATATGAATAAAGTTATATTTAGGATGCTTTGATGGATCATTCTGCATGTCCTCGTTAATAGCAATTTATATTTTAGCTTGGTCAAAATCACATGTGAATCTCAGAAAGGATGCGCTTGGCCAAGTATTCTTATGCATTTATAAAATGTCCACAAAAGCACAATGTGCATGTTCCTGTACTGAGTGAACAATGGATGCATATTGTATTTATCTTTGATTTCAGGAATCAGTACGTGTTCTTCAAGAATTAGGACTCTGTATGTTAGATAGAATTGCCTTCTAGAAAATTCTTTTAACTGTAGAGTACACAACTTCCTAACTGTTTAATATTGTTGTTTATTCTTTTCCCTAAATAAACTATATATGAAATGTTTAACAGGAAATATGGTTTAATGAGACCCCATCAAAAAGAAAAACCAAGAACAACCAGCCAGAAACATCCTATAGTATAAGGCAACGAAACTTCACCATCGGTACTGAACAAGCAGCCCATCAAACTCCATCTGCTGCCAGTGCTGAAGTACATAAATATAGTCAGTTCCTGGTTATCCCTTTGCTTTCCCTAAAATGAGATACAGAGGGATAAAATCTGTCATTTTCTTACTTTCTACAAGAAAACCTCATGGCACGTGAAAGTCAAATTCTGGTGGTGAATGTCCTTCATTTGCAGTACAAGAAATAGACATCAACAGAAGCAGGAACCTTGGCTGAAATTCAGAATTAAACACAAGCCCTTATCAGTCTTCTCAAATCATTGACTCAGCCCAGATATGCTGGTGGCATCTAAGGGACTTTCTCCAGTCAACAGAGAACTTGTCAGTTCCTGGACTGAACTTATCAAGGATCAAGTTATAATGGTCATGTCAACCTCAGTTCTTTCTTTTTACTTCCTGAAGGACAAACAGCCAATGTTAATTCTCATCTCTGTCAACATGTTTTGGAAGGCTGAAGGGACAGAGTCACTCATGAACTGACCAGGGCCACAAAGGAAGAACTGTGCAGAACAAATAAATGGACCCAACTTGGTGCTCTCCTTTCCCATCTTTCCCTTCTTTTGAAATCACGTAATATTAGCAGGGTTGGTCACTGGTCTGTTTTCAAATCTTACAACAATCAGAAAAGAAACAAGTGAAAATTATGAGGTTTTATGTCATTATCACTCCTACAGATTGCTGGGCTTCTTCAGCTGAAGTGCTATTCTCTAAAAAAAATAAATCCATGTCTTTTTGCAAATTTGTATTAACACAGGATTCACTTCCAAGGATACACCCACGAACATTCAGCTTCAAAAGCAAGACTGCCATTGTTTCTGTTGTTCATTAAGTAGCTCACCTCCAATCAGTTTACTATCTTCCAAAATTTTTGTGTGCAGTTGACAATAAACATTTTGTTAACATAGATTCTTTCTGATAACTGAGCAAGAACGAAGCAGACTGTGGTAGCTTATGAAAATCAAATACACAGCTACAATAAAAAGCTAGATTTACACTCCTAGTAATATACAAATATACAATAATCAGGGTCTAAACCTCAGCCCTGATGTCATTCAGAACTGCTCAAATCTGCCCAGTTGCTAAGTCATAGCTCAAAAAATTTGCTCAATGACTGAAATACTCAGCTACATTTTCCTTCACTTTCAAATGACCCAAATACCTGCTGTGTCACACAGCCATAAATCCACCTGGCAGCCTTGAGAAAATATTACGTGATTATCCTTTGAAGGAGTACTGCTTTTAAGTGATGTTCAACCTACTCTGGAAGCTCAATGGAAAAGGGCTAAGGACCTCTTAGAAATTATTCAGACACCTCATGATGCTTTTGTGCCTGCTGAAATGTATCTAAGTGCAATGGCAGACAAATTGCAGCCCTGTTATCCTTCAAAACCGATTTCACTGTTCAAGTAATTAGCTGGACGTGTTGAAAAGTGAAGCTTTTCTTAGATGGTTGCTGGTCAGCCTTTCCTGGACCTTAAGAGCCATATGTTTATTTGCTTGGGTTTAAAATATAAAACAACAAAGCACTTTCTCACCTGGTCAAGTAGATTTAGGGTTGCCACAAATGGTTTTGGACTGTTTAGAAAAAAAGGGATATTAATTGTTTTTCACATAGGGGAAAAGAAATTGAAAGGAAGGGGCTGACAGGCTCAAAGAAAAGCAGATCAGAGCTTTAAACGTTCCCACCACCTCACCTCTCTTAAGCTAGCGGCTCTCTCTGGGGGCACAAACAGATTTACAGGTATTTGTCAAGCCCCTGGAACCCCCCTACAGCTCAGGGCGGCTGGCCTGGTGAAAGCATCGGGCATACAGGAGGGAAGCCCACCACTAGGCTTGTTTCTACACCCAGAAAGCATGGCTTGAGCACCACTACAAATCTTTTTTCGCATCCCCAGCTGACAGACAGGCTGTGCTTACTCTTTAAAAGATGGGGCCAGGGCAAGGTCCTTGTTGCAAGGGCCCTGCCTCGGCTGCAGTGCAAGGGCTAGCTCCGCTCCAAGAGAAAACAGTCACAATACATCCGAGCAATGCTCAATGACCAGATAATTTCATGTCAAACCTGCACCTTTAATATGACAAGAAATGTTGCCTCTCTGTTGAACCCTACTGAACTCTTCCAGCAATATATAAAGCCTCTTGGCTTGCTGCTAGCCAAGGTTAAACTTTTCTGCTACTTTTCTCTGTTTTGCTTTCCCTGAGGCACTTCACTAGCCTTTTCCCAGTAACGACAGTAATTTGTGTGCCAAAGAGAGCACAAACTGCAAAATGTTGGTCCTGCAAGGACAACAAATAGGGCAATAAGGGTTGTGGGTTATATCCTGAAAGGTAGGATGAGCCCCATGGGGGCTGCACTTCACTGTTTTACGAAGAAATTGCTACCTGTGTTATCAAGAGGCTGGGCTGACAGCCACATGGCAAGATTTTGGCAGTCTGAGGAGGGGGTGGAGGGCAGGCTGGACCTCCCTGCCTGCAGAGGATAAAACTCTCCCTATCACCAGAGAAGCTGCAACAGCGCAGAGACAAGCCCTGCAGACAGGGCTTGAAGATGACTTTGCTGGTGGAGTCCTGCTGCCTATACCCCATCTATTGTGTTTTCCTACTTCTTTTTATTTTCTCGCACAGGTGTTGGGTCTCCGCTGTGGCCCCCAAAGTCAGAGCATCACCATGTGGCACAGCTTGGAGAACACACCACCAATTTCCATGTTTAGTGACTTCCAAGGAATCATATCGCACGCAAAACCCACAAGATTAGCAGTGAATGAATTTTAAATGAAACAATCGATTAGCAAGACTTTTAATTTCTGAAGTTAATTAATCCTGTTCAGTCAAGGGCACTAAGATCTGGGTTTCAGCATCTTTCCTAATATCATGGAGAGAGAAATACAAGCCTTTCCCATAGCCAGATGCAATGTTGCTATAATAATGATGCTCAATAAAATTAGCATAATTAGCCTTTTTATGAGATGCATCCAAACAATCCCTAGGAATGTTTTTTGTTTGGTTTTTTTTTTGCAACTTCACAAGGAAGAATTCTCCACTAGTACAGAGTCTGAATTATTCATGTTAATGTGAAAAGCTATGAATGTGACTACAGAGGGTTTAAAAATAAATTTTAATGTAAGATCTACTTTTCAACAGTTCATGGGCATTTAATTGTACAGACCCAGCAGTTCCAGGCCCTACTGTGTTTAAATGTAGCTTTAAAAGGTCTACTTATATATATAAATACATTTCCTAAATTGTGAATGTGAGTAAAGGAACGGGTTGCAAGAGCTAAAATTTTTTGCATTAGTGAAGGACAGAGACATTTGTCAATTAATTGATACACGATGTTCCACTCTAGGAGGGTTTTTTAGTCCTAGCGTGCCAAAAGTAGATGCTTAATGTTTCAAAATGAAGCAAGAAACCCACACTGCCTGCTGCCAACCGAGTGCAAACCCAGGTAGGAGAGCAGGTCTTCAGCACAGGAATCTTCTGTTTTGGTAGCATGGCAAGGCCTTACCACAACACAGAAGATTATTTCTCCCATATTTTGTTTAGAGAGCTTTATTTAAAATTTTAGGTAGCTGAAATCATAGCTATCAGGATGGCTGTAAGCTTAGAAACAGGGTGAGAAGGCAGAGCACGCGGTGTCAGAGCACTGGCCTTGTTTTAACGCCTGCAACTCAAGACCCAACCAATTTTTTTCAGACACTGAAGAGACTTTCATGTCTTTCTTCAGGTCAGATTTAGCAGCTCCCAAGAGAAAAAAATATACCCAAAATTCACTTGTTGATGTAAACTGAAGGCAATTTAGTTAAAAATCAGTCAGAGCCCTTCCATGGTAATTGTCCTGCGTATGTTTCATTTCTAAATTGCAACATTGTTGGCTTGGATATAGTCAAAGTATGCTTTTTACTTTTGTTTATTGCTGCTGACTGAACATCCCAGCACCCTATGACAAGGCACCATCCATTTTCTCTAAGTCCTCACTAACTACCTCTACAACAGGTCCTAAATCTCACTTTCAAACAGCACAGCCCCTTCTCTGGGCATTTCCCCCCAGGATTTCCAACGCCCTGCATTCTTCCCCAGCTATTTACAGCTTGCGTAAAGCAACTCTAATAAAAAGTAAATTATCTTTGTGGCAGATCATAAATCCTTCTGCTGGGGAACTATACAGGCAGTTAATCCACAAACTGCTCAGGTGGATGCAGGCATCCATCAAAAGGTAGCCAGGACAAAGTAATTTTTTCTGGCCAGTTTTTCTAATGTTTTACTTGACAGTTTTTGAAATCAAAAAGAGAGTTGTGTGTTTCACTGCACTGACTCTTTACCTACCTAAAATACCCCAGACAAAGAGAATGCATTTTTGTCCAGCTGTATCACAGGACTACGTGTTTCCATACAGTTTGCATATACTGTTAATTAATATGCAGCTAGACCTTTAAGTACTGAGTTTAGTCAAAAATCTCATGGCCACCACATAATAAAAACATCTGAACAAGTATCAGAGTCAACAGCTAAATTACAGCATTGGCTCATAGCTGAATTATCTGCTCATAAATATTGGAACGCAAAACTGCCTAATCAGGTGCTTATTACTCACTGGCACTGAGCCAGGGCATCATGGATATCTGACCATTTCCAGCGTTAAGCCTCGGTGCCCCCGCATGGGCAATTCTCTGCCATCAGCTAAGAAAGAGAGATGAGGCCTTGGCATTTCTACAGCTGCGCCATAGCTCGCAGCCTCCACGGGCTGTTCGTGTGGCAGCCCACTGAACTGGGCTGGAGATGTTTTTTGTTTTGTTGGGGGGTTTTTAGCTGGTTGATTTTCTTGATTCAAATAAGGCGGCCGCAGAAGTAGCTGTGGCAGCATGGCAGATCAGATGGTGTGTGCTGAGCACCATGCAGGGCTCAGGAGGGCAGGATGAGGGTGCGTTAGGATTGTACAGCAGCTGATAGCGATACATCATCAGACCACAGCCCAAAGGCACAGATGGCCTCAGTGTCAATTATCTCACATCTGTTTTCTGGCTCTTTCCAGTTGAAAAATTATTTGAGACAGAAAAGGAAAATATTATGAGTCTTACACTTTCTAGTCCAGAGGAGGGGAAAATCAGTAGAGGATCAGACTGAAAAATCACATGGTTTGAGCAAGGTCAGACAACAAGTCTGTTATGGAGACAAGGGGTGAAATCTTGAAGGGACCTATATTTCTGCAGCTACAAGACAGTGCTCCAATGGATTCACCTTCTGCCTTACCAAAAATGTTTCTAAGGAAGTGTGGTAAGCATTGCCTGGGAGTGGCTACACTTCTACCAAAACTGCATTTGTTGTAAATATTTCATTTTTTCCTTCCCATCACTGTCAGTGAGAAGTTTTTCTAAGCTAAAAGCACATCATATGGAGTTCATCCCTCACACTTTGGTGGGGAGGATGAAAAGCTCCTCTTCAGCCTCCATGCTGCCAGATTTTCCTGCGTGAACTAGCCAGATAAACATTTAGGGAGAAAAAACCTGACCAATACATAACAGGGAGCCAGAACCCTTCTCTCCTGTGAGCAGTCCCTTTTACAAGCAATACTCACCAAGTCTCATTGTGTATTTAATTAAGCAACAGGGCCAAAACTGCCTGTGCCTGAAGGGAAAGGACTAGATATGGCTGGAGGCACTTGTATGCCTCAGCCCCCAAGGCTCCTACTGATTTATGGCACCACTGAGGTTAAAGAGGTGAAGTTAGGGAAAACCTGTTCTTATAGCTATTGCTTTAGTAACGTAAGATGGAAATAGCGGGATGCAAAGAAGAAGGGGAAGGGAATTAGGCAAATTTCACATACCAGGACTTTTTATCTGGTATCTGTAGTGGCTGGCACAGACTGGCCCAGGTGCCCCACAATGCCTGTAAATAAGTTTCTCAGAGATATCCCACACACTTCAGGAGACGTTTGGGGTCATGTAACTCTGCGCTGCTCAGACACGAGACTTGCTTCAAGCTGTTTGGTTTTTAATTGTGTTAATCCCTCTTTGCAGCTCAGAGCACAATCTTCCTAAAGCTAATGAGCAGCAGTCCCAACGTGTACCATGGTGAAGACCTGCTGCCATAGAAGGGAGAAGGCAGTTGCCCATCTAGTAGCAGTGAGACAGAGAAGTCTAGCAGTGAGAGCTAGATCTCTCTAGGTCCTGGAACCTTGCTTTTCACCACGGGCTTACATGCCATCCCTGATACAAGTGTGATACACAGAGAGGCATCACCAAAGCAGCCAGTGACGCCAAACCCATCCTTACTACAAAGATTAACTATAGAAATGGTAGCAGCCAGCTATCTTCCCTCTGTTTGCAAGACTTACTTGTTGCGGTACTCATCAAGCATGCGCTGAGCATCCTTCTCCTCCCGCTCCAGCTTGGCTCGGTCAGATGCCAGCTCCCGCATTCGCTGGCGGTTGAACTCAATCTGCCCAGCGAAGGCTTCGTCCAAGCCCACCAGCTCGTCCATGCGCTGGAAGGTCTCCAGCTGCTTGCGCAGGATGGTGTTGCGCTGCTCCAGCACACGCGCCCGGTTGATGTAGCTGGCAAAGCGCTCATTGAGCTCCTGCAGGTTCTCCAGGCCCCGGGCTTGGGCCAAACTGTCAAATTCTGGGGAGCCTCGCAGCTCATCGTAGGCATCTGACCGCTCATACTTCTCCTTGCGCACCTCGCGGAGGAAGCTGCTCCTGTACATGGCTTCGGGGGGGCTGTGCGGTGCCGGGTTCCCCTCTTGTGTGCCTGCTTGTCTCTCCAGTTTGGATCTGAAATATGTCTGGGGGGTTTGGGGAGGAAGAACTGAACATAATCACCCCCCCAGATGATTAGGACTTGACTCCAGGGTGGATTGTGGCACTAAAGGCATCATCTGCAGCAGTGAACTAAATAAATCCCAATGGCCCCGCCTTGGGGCTGCCCACCCGGGTGTCAGCAGTTCAGAGGAGCAGCAGGTATTGGGGGGGGCGAGGGGCTTTTCTTTTTGAGCGTTGCAATTGTGTACAGCCAGAATAAAAGAGAGCAACATCCAGCTTTTGCCCGGCGGATTAAAGCATTATCCAGAGACAACAAAACAAGCGCTTTGCAGTTTTGGAGGCTGAGCCCAAAGCCTTTCATAGCTGTGCTGGGGTGTGTGTGAGTTTTATCTCATGGTGGTATCCCCAGGGCTGTGTGCAGAGGTCTTCTGCTGAGCCAGGATTTTGGTGAGAGTGGATAGCAGCACTTGATTTTTGTTATTTGACAGTTTTGCAATTGTTCAGGATGATGGGATGGTGTACAAGTCAACATGACTCCTGTTCCAAGTACAAGATCTGGCCATTTGGTTCTCACTTCGTGCTTCTTCACGTCAGCCTTTCCTGCAGGCTATTTCCACCAGGCATGAGAGGCATCAAAGGAGCAGTGGTCCTAAAAAGCCCATGCTTAACACAGCCCCGTTGGGAGGCCAGTTTCCTAGGGGACAGCAAGTGCCATGTCTTTTCACGACTTGGTGGACCTACAGTGTTACACTATGGGGATCCACCATCCATCCTTCCCTTCCTTCCCTTCACTCCCATCGTAATGGTATCTCATGTGCTGTCATTCGCTGAGAGGCTTCAAACTCTCTAGAAATGATAGATGTATTTCCTCTAGCACTATTTTCCAGACTTATCCTTTGCAAAATCCCATTGCTTAGGCCTGTTGTTTCAGAAGCACATCTACTTGCTCTGTCAAAAAGCCCAACACCAAAACAGTCCAATGCCGAGATCTCTGTTAACAATTGATGTAGAAGTCACTCTTTCATTTTTTAATGGACACATTTTATGTGAATATTTATAACGCATGTATTGGAACCTTAATAGAGAGTGGCCTCACTGATGGCAAGTGCAGAGGTGAAGAAAGAAGCTGAGTGTTCAGGTGACTCTAAAGTTTGGGTTCTGCACCATCGAATCTGAATCAAAAGAAAAAAGTTCATTAGAAGTTTTCTGCATCTTTCAATTCTGCTTCAGATTATTTGAAGCGCAATGGGGAAAGATCAAATGATCTTTCAGAAAATCAGAGTAGGCCCTGCACATGCATTATGCAGCTCCGCAAGCAGCCTCTGAACTACATAAATAGCAAAACAGGTAGATTTTTTAGAAACATTTGGGATCTTTACATAGCAGTGGTTATGAAATCACTGCTCTCCGTGCTGCATGAACACGTCGGCATTTGCATGCAGCTCTTTGGCTGGACAAGCCTGCCCAGCTGAACAATGAGCTGAGCTTTTTTACAAAGTTAGTCTTCCAGAAGAGATCAGAAAGTAGATGCTGCTGGACTGTGGGTGGTGTATTTTCATGGCAAGAGTTTTTTAGGCTTTGTTTTAGATAGTACTGAAAGGCTGTCTAATGGCCTTATATGCGTTACTACCCCATCCCTCTTTCTGAGGCTGGAAGCAGCACTGACTCCATGCTGACCGTGCACCTTCACTCCATAGGTAATGAAATTAAAATTTTTGTACAGGCCTCTCAGCAACCCATCGTGTCCCTAAACAAAGCAGTCTGTCTGCAGGGGAACACTTGCAGTACCATTTTTTTGTTATTAAAATCTATCCCATGCTTTCTGCTAAGAAAATCTGCATTAGCTATGGCAAGCATTCCTATATGCTGTAGCATGTTTTGCTATTACATACATTTCTCTGAAGTGGGCTTCCTGACTCCAAGATCTCACCTTGGGCTGTTTCCTCTGCTGACTTGCTATAGACATGGCTTTACTGGGGTATTTTTTACTAAAGCAAGCTTACAGGACTCGGGTTCTGTGTTGGAGCCTTCTTGTGACAGAGGCTCTGATTTAGGTGGCTTAAGGAGACCCTGGTCTCCAGGCAGCTCATGAGCACCCCAATGCAGCAAACCAGAATGAGAGCGCCTGAAAGGAAAAACAGTCTGGCCCAGAATGCAACCATTACTCTTTTTTTCAAACAAAGAGCATCCAAAAATCCACATAAAAGTCAATCTGTTCCTGCTATGCATTAAATTATTTGGTTCATCTAACAGTCCACCAAGCTGAATTTCTTACAAAGGGATCCCGTGCACAGTTTCCTATTTAGAAGTCTGAAAGATTATCTAGGCACATTAATGAAGCATCTGACAAACTGGTTGGAAGCTTTTCCGATTTAAATCAGTGAATGTGTACAGAAAAACACTTGTACACAAAATATGCAAACTTTTTAACCTCATGCCTACAGTATAAACAAAAACAACATAAACAATTTGTATCTTTCCCTTTTCGTCCCCAAAATGCATGTCATTTGTTCTCCTGGGAACAAAATCTGAAGGCTAGGCTCTTTGCAGCTCAAATGCACTATGTGATACATCACCATCACCCCAGAACAGATGTTTAACTACTGCTGCAGAACACAATAAATCCCTGGTACAAGAAGGTGGTTTGTTTCTTCTCTAATTACTTGTATTGCTACGAACTCCTTTGCAGACTATAACCCTTACGCACAATTTATTTTGGCAGTGCCATGAACCTGTTTGCACTTCTTGTTGCTTTAAATCAAAACAAATTAAAAAAAAAAACTAAAACCAATCCAAAGAACTCTTACCTTTCTGCTAAGAACAGGCCCAGCCCTAGCTGTGGTCTGCCAGGTTGGCAGTGGAACTTAATGCTGGCCGTGGGGCAGCCCTGAGGCTCCTGTGCCTTCCTTACTCAGGGCAGTTCCAGCTCTGCTCCTTGCTTCGTGGGGAAAACCTTCTGGCATGAGTGGGTCGAGGCAGGGTAAGAGTCGAAACAGATCCCCATAGGCAGCCTGCTCAGAGTTTTCAAATTAATCCTCCAAAGTTAGTATGTTCTTAGTAATAATATGACAGCTTCTTGGTATGCCTACTCAGCTGCTCTGAGATGATCACAGCCAGCAGTGGGGCTCTACCAGTACAGTTCAGATGTGGCACTGGGGTCACTATTTTGCTTTATTCAAAGCCTGATACTATACCTCAGTTTCCTGTTCTGTGGTCTGGAACAAAACTTCTGAGCAGGGTGGTCTAACAAAGTGTGACAGAAGCATTTCATAGCAAGGTCTCATCAGATGGAAATTGAGGTTATCTTGCATTTTGAGGACAGACACTCAGAAGCCACTTCCAAGTACATCATGTCACATGACTGAAAATAGCTGCTGTAAAGGCATTCAAAGCCCAACTGCTTTGTGAATATGACCGATGAGAAAGATGAAATGAATTTGTGTTGATTAGCTTTAAGGAAGACTCAAAGGGACTTACATTCAAATATGGAAGAGTCCAGCATGCTGAACAAAAGGTTTTGTTTCTTCTTCTTTTCCATGTCTGTAGTGAATAGGACAAGAAATAATGAGTTTAAATGGTACAATGTGACATATAAATGAGTTACAAGGAAAGTAGTCTAACTGTTCCTTTAATAAAGCACAGGAAACAGACTGCAAAGTCTCAGCCACCGAAACACTTTAAAGATCAGGTTAAGCAAATATCACCCAGGACTGCGAGATATTTTGTTCATCCTACCTTAGGAAGGAGAAGAGTTTATAGATGACTGTCAGAACACCGCAGAGGGAGGCCCTTACTGGCTCTTAGAGCTCCCAGGGCCCCAGCAATGATTTCTGAGGTCTCTCCCAATCTTGTGAGATCCATACCCTCCTGCTTCTTAAGCACCGTTGCATGCAGCCTTTGCGTTTGCTTTAGAAATTATTCTCTGGGGGACGATTTCCCTGTAGCACATCACAGCTGGATGCTCACTTGCACCCGGCCTTTTGGACTTTCCCCCCAGAGATAGTCCTACCTCTCCAGGCAACACCGTAAAGGTCAGGGCCCGAAGCTATAAGGTTATGCAGCTGCTCACAAAACACACGATCAGGTACCACCAGAGGGCTGTAGTCCTACAGCAGGAGTCGGCTGTGGGTGGGAGATTCCAGTACCTTGTGCACCAGTTCCCGACATCAGTAACAACAGAGATTCCTACAGAGAATTCACTCTGCAGCATGAAACAAGCTGGGGTTTGTCCTTATTACAATAGATGTGCTGCAACAAGCTGTTGCTTCTGCTCAAGGGGACCAAACTCCTCTGAGATTAGGATCAATCTCCCCAACAGAAGTGAATGTGCTGTCGTAAAGGTGCATATCTGCTACATTGTTCAGGACACACACCACTGTCCCCTGAAACCAACTCGAATAAATGTCCCAAAGTAACAGCAGCCCCGGGACAGACCCTTTGCTAAGTTCCCACGGTGAAATCAGGCCAGCAGATCTGCTGCACACTCCAGTACTAGCTTGTGCTCTTCAGAGAGCTGGGCATAATACAAGGAACTGGATTAAAGAAAAAGACACTTAATTTTCTGTAACAATCACAAATAAAATAAAAATGGCAATAGATTTTTGATCTGTTTTGTACCGGCAAGTCTGTAGTAGTAACTAAGTTTCTCATTGCAGTGTCAGGCAAACAAGCTTTACCAAATTAAGTCGAGAGATTTCTTTTTCCCTTTGTTTTTGGCTACCAAGCAGAAGAAACACCACTCTGAAAGATGCCCTTTCAGTCAAAGGATTAGACATGAAAATGGGGTAAATTCTCAGGATTATGTTTTTTTCATTTCTACTTTCTTTTTAATCTAACCACTTGGGGGGTTTTGTTTACCTTTCTGAATAATTCACAAAGCAGCAAATGAAATAAATCAAAAAGAAATGAGACCTCTGGAAGATGACAGTTGGTTTAGACCCCAGACTCCTGGGAAAAAAGTAGAAGTGAAGAAAATAAGAAAAAGGTTTGAGCTAATCACATACAGCACTCACAGCATTCAGCATCCTCTGACCTGGGGCACAGGGTGGCCCTGTCCATATAGCTCATTACTTAATAATACTGCTTATTTGGAAGAATTTAACATTTTGGAGTTACTCTGATACATCTGCATGGCGTCATCCTGAAAGTGCTGAAAATTGAAATACCTGTTTAGTCTTTGTAGAAATAGCACCCATTTGTTAACATGTTGATTCAGAAAACTAAGTACTGTGACTATTTTCTTGGTACTTCAGAACAAACAAACAACTCATTTTAACAACTCTTGTTTTTCAGAAAGTCTCTTTGCAATGAAATATTTCTGCCTAAATTTTCCTATGCAAGCTTAAGGTTTTTCCCATTTCTTTTTTTCAGGGAAAAACATTGTAGCTTATACATGATTTTGACGGGGCCAATAACTATTTTCTCTCTTCTATACAATTAAGACAGTTTTTGCTCTGAAGAGTTCATAGCACAAGGAGACTGCGTACCACACTTCATAAACCACATAGCATTTCCTTTCACTCAGGAAAAACAAATAAGAGTAGGCAGCTTTGTTTTCTGATGGGATGTTTGTTCAATTTGCTATACGGGGGGAGTGAGAAGGCAGATGAACTGAATCTGGACTCCACTTTAGCCCTGTAGGCAATAATCTGAATTCATGTAACAGACAGGAGGAGGAAAACAGGAACCAGAGGAGATGTACAATCTCTGCTGGAAAAAATGCCCTGAATAAATGAACTAACAGAACTGGGGAAGGGAGATGAGAAGAGCCTGAAAAGTGGTCAGAAGGATAACTTAAATTTTGGGCTGGTATACAACAGCTGTCCGTACATGTCAACCTGGCTGTTCGGGAAGCACAACTAATGGTGATGCAGAAGTAGAGCTTGTCACATCTCAGCTGTGACAGCGCTGGGAGGTCCAGGAGCCTCCAGCAGACTGGGGAGAGGGCAGGAGAAGAGCAGAGATTCAGGCTGTTCTCCTGCCCCTGCCCCAGGTGTGGCTCAGTGTCAGAGTCTTGTTAAAGACAGATGTGGTTGCCTTCAGCTGCCTTCACAGAGGAAGAGGAGTAGGACTACAAGTCACAAATATTCCAGCACATGCAGATCTGAAAAGCTAACTCTGATCATCCTTACAGCTACAAGAGTCACCTGCCACCCAGATTAAAATGGCATTCAAAGCTGATGAGCCCTTCCTGCCTCCATGGACAAAAAAAAAGCAGTGAGATGGAGTCTGGACACTGGTCCCTTTCCTCTCACCGCAGCACCAGAGTGTGCACCGCATCCCTTCCCTGCCCCTGAAGTCAGCAGCTGCTCTTGCTTTTTTCTGCCCAGGAGTCCATGGTCTAAATCCAAACAACTGACAAATGATGATGTTTTTCCTAACAGCATCCACGCAAGGTGGTGTTTGCTCACTTTAGGGAGCTACTGTCAGACACATCTTCTCAGTGACGCCTCATCGTGATGCTGGATGGAGCTGAACACAGACTCAGAATGACATAGAGCATTACACACACTCAGCACAGAGAAGACTGCAAACTTTAAACACGTGCCATTGATTTTTTCCTTCCCCCTCCTTCAATATTTAGCAGAGACCTGCTAAAATCCTGCCTTAAATTTCTAGATATTTATAAAACTAGATAAGATGTCTGAATTCTCTCCGGCAGCAAATATTTAATGAAAGGTACTGAGGAGGGCTGATTTCTACTGGATTATGTCTTCAGCGCGGCGTCACAAGAGTGAACCAGACAGCTTCTAATTCAAAAAGCAACTTTTAAAACCTGCACTGTCTTTCTGGGAAATCATTCTACCCTCAGAGCTGCCAAAGGCAGTCTAGCAACAAACTGAAACTTAGAAAGGCATAAGTAAACAACCCAAAGTTTGTGTCTTGGGGACAGGAAACTGAGAATTCACCAACTGCAACAAAACTGATCAAAAGCAGGGGGAGAACAACACACACCAGGCACATGGGTAGTACTTCTACTCTTTCCCTGATTTCTTTTCACCAAAGATGAAGGGGAAAGTGTTATAGTATGCAAGATGTATAGAAGGATAAATTAAGGAATTCTGAGTAAATGAAAGCTGACAACAAAATTATCTCTCTTCCTGATTGTATTGCTTTTCAGTCCTACTTGCAATGAATCCTATTAAACAGAAAACATCATAAAGCACTTTATTAGCTTTCCCTCACTAAAATTTCAGAAAACAGGAAGATAATGTCTATGACTGGAGTAAAAAACCTAAATATTCTTTAGAAATTAAACCCCTGCTATTGCTGAAACGACAATACACCTGTTCACTGCCATCAATATCGGTTGCAGTGGTACAGCTATCAGCTTGTTACAGGTTGCTATGGAGTAACACTGGTTAGAGGACATGCAGGCTACAAATATAGAAAGAAATTAGTCAGGTTGATGCATATTGGAGAAAACATCAGCAATCACAATAAATCCAAGGTTTTCCATGTTAAGAAGCTATTTACAAAGTCTCTTGTTATGTCTCTGATTGCCTACATCAGGGAGAAGTTGCCCACAGACACAGCATTAATCACTGACATTCACAACTACTAAGAATGAGAGTCCTGTTTATTCCCAGCCTGTTTCTGACTGGTTCCTGCTGGGAGCAGCTTGCCACGAAGGGCTTGGGTGGTTATTTCAGATTTTGGGGGAATAATGACAACCCTTGCTTGACTGGCCTCTGGGTATTTGAAGAACAAGCTCCTGGAGACACTGAGAGTTTCTTAGGTTCTCCAGCTGCTCCTTCATCCCAATGGGTTGTAAGGTCTTTCTGCCACATCAGTCACTGGGGTATATAGCTTCTTAGGGACCCCCAAGCTTGCACAGAGGCATGAAAAGAAAAAAAAGACCACCCTGTGGGATTCACAGGTCCTCACAAAGAAGGCATAGCAGAATTGACCTGAACACAGGATTTCACCTTTGTAACCCCCATCTGTGCTGGTCTGTAAAGCTATTATCGCTCTCCTATAATGCAGAGCATGGGTGACTCCTCAAATGTATCACTGCACTGGCTTCTAAGCTGTGCAGGTATTTGGAGGCAGGATGGGAAAGTGCAGCTTATCCAGGAGGTACTTCATTACCCTGCCTGGTGATTGCTGCCTGCTCATCTCACTAATAAATGGCCACTTTGATTTTATTTTTTTATTATTTTTTTTTTACACAAATTTTCTGTATTTTTTTTTTGGGGGGGGGGCGGGGAGGTGTCAGTACAGCCTGTTATGATTCATCTATTTAAACACCTCATTGTTTCTCTGAAATGCATTTTAAAGCCTGTGTACTTTGCAAACAAAGTGCTTATTAGAACAAGTATGAGTAGCACTTATAACGTGAAGTACATACCTTCACCTGTCCCTAGCTCCAGAGCAGTGCTAGAAAATGCCTCTTCAAGGCCATAGTCCTAATTAGCGTTTTAAGTGATCTGCTTTTCATCAACTCGGCCTTATACCAGTGCTGCTGTGGCCTGAGTCATCACAGATTTCCTTGCTGGTACCACTGGCTGTCATCAAGCCTCCATCCAGCCCTGCATCTAAATACCAACAGCAACAAGCAGGGGTCAGTTGCATCAAGCTTCTGAAATGAACTCACAATCAGGAAAGATCCCCTCAGCAGTGAGAAACACCACAGTTTTCTTTCCTTTCTGAGATTCTCCAGGCAGATGAAAAGACAAAGGTTGTTTCTTTAAGAAAATAATTTCAAAAAGGGCAGCTTTTCCCACAAGATCACAGATGTGAACAAATGTAGGGTATTAGAATACAAGTATTCCGCTAATTGAGTTTATCAAGGTGCCTCTCACATTGTGAAAACACACTCAAATCACTGCTCCGCTGCTGAGAAAAATAACTACTTGTTTCCCCAATTAGATTTCTCTGTGAATACTTGCTAATCATAAATCTTCCAGAACATAAAAAACACCTTCGATGTTAATACAGAAACTACTTGTGTCACAACAAACCATCCAGCTTGAAGCTACGTAGAGAGCATCATCTGCTGCATGTCTCTATACAGTTAATAAGGTGTACAGAAAGGTTCACACAGGCCATTATGGTCCAAAAATGCTCCCACCAACTTTTCAGCACAAAATGGATCAGATCATTATGCAAATAAATCCTAGGGTCAATTTATCGCTGTTTGCAGCTAGTGAAGGACCAGTTGTCTCTTGAATTAATGTGAAAGGCATTGGCACCGATTTTGAGCAAGACAACAACTGTGAACCTCAGCCCTCTGGGGATGGCAGTGAAAAAAGGCCAAAACCTCAGGATCCTGCAGATAAAATACGCGAGGCAGACAGTAATGGAGGAACAGGGAAGCAATGCCAAGATCTCCAGCATGGGGAAGCCCTGTTTCAGAAAAAAAACATACTGTCCTATCTGCCCTTGCTGCTAACAGCCCTCGAAGCAAAGCAGATATGCTGAACTTTGAGGTGTCATCACATGAGGTAATCTTCTCCAACCTAAGTGATTCTATGATTCTAATGTCATGGCCTTTGCTTTCCAAAGCATTAAAAATGTCACTCAGCGTTCACTGCAGGATTACTCAATGGCCTCCTGTACTGACTGCCTGAACATCAAGTATTTTTCATGGAGCAAAGTTTTGGTCTCAGGTTAGTGCTTTGAACAATCTGACTTCTTGAAGCACATGAAGTAACTGTGCTCTGAACCATTCTAGAATCAATCAGTCTAGTGCCTGGACCAAAGGAAACCAGGTACAATTCACTCTGAATTCATTGCATCAGCATTTAGAAAAGATTCCCTAAATACTCAAGGGAAACTCTCCAACTTCGGTCATGCAGAATTACTCTGGGGTCACTTCCAAGTCTTCCAAACATGGTATTATTTTGTGATCCCCTAATACAAATACAGAAAGTGGTCATTACTATGCAATCATCTGTGTGATTTAAATCAGGTGTATTAGGGACAGAGAGATCCCCAGTGCCAGCTGGAAGAAAGGACACCAAGTACTCAGTGATGAGATGCATTTCAAGATTAATTCCCATTTTCTCCATGATACCACAAATTCCCTTTGATGCTTGGCAGGTTGAGTCATGGAATTAGGAAGGAACTGCCAGGAAAATAGGAATTCTTATTGCCATAGAGAGAAAATGGCATTGAGAGAGAAAATAGGGTAAAGCAGCCTTCTAATATTCTGGTGGCTCTCAGGCACGTGGTACAGCTCTTCCCCCCTCATACTGCTTGGCCATGGCCATCGCTGGTTACAGCTCTCTGGGGAAGGAGCTGGCCTGGCAGCGCTGGTGTTTGCAAACACCTGTGCTGCTCCTCTCACTGGCTCCTGGTCCCAGCTGTCACTGCTGCATCCCTGTGTCCTTGGGAGCAGAGGAGGAGAACGCTTCATGTCATTTGTTATCTGCATTTCCCCTATCTTCCAGCCTCTGCTTCACATGTGAACAGACTGTGCCCAAGTCACATGTTCCCAGTTGTCTTGAGGTGTCTGGACCAATTTATCTTTTTGTCACCACTTATTTTAAGCATATCCACTCCACTTCATCCACATGCTTTTTGCTTTAAGACCACACAATTTCTGGTTTGACACTATCTTTTGCTCTCTGAAACTCAACCTCCTTCTAGCTCAGAGCTGGATTGCTGGCTTTGTTTGCAACCCTCTGCATGTATTTTGCTGCAATTACTTTGATCAGCTTTGCTATTGCCACATCCACTGTAATGCTGAGCAATGCAAAGCAACTTCACAACTTGTCACACCGGACTCACAAACTATAGCACCATTTTCTGAATTCTGCTCCTTTTTTGCTCTCAGTATTACTATCAATTTTGCATGTACAAGCCATTTTGTGTAAAAAAATATTTCTTGCTACAAAATAATTTATAGAAAAGTATGGCTACCATCTTCAGAAAGAACACAATTTACTGGCATTAGTAGTGTTTTACTGTAGATCTCACAAATCATTAGGAACCACATGCCAATGTACAATTTTCCTTCCAGTGTCTCATGTAATTTATTTAGTGGCTTCACTGAAATTTCCAGAACAGGGACCAGACTGAACTGCTCCATTTCACAATCTTATCCCTTCTATCCCTGCAGAGCTCTTTTTCCCCACTTCACCTGGAAGCTAGAATAACATGAAAACTTAAGACCAATTTTCCATAAGGTGCATATAAAATCACAGAACAGAGATTAGCAGAAGTTTCATTGGCATTTTCACCAACCCAACTTCTGTGTTCCTGACACTGTTAAGAGGTTTTGCAAAACCAAAAAACTGGGAGAAAAATTTTCCCTTACCTTTGTGTCTAGATGAGCTTGTAACACCAACTAAAGATTAGTAGCTGAAATCTTCTTCCAGCGAGTTTCACTTCTGTAAAGGTCTTGCAGTTCTGAGAGTGGATTTCAGATTCCTGAGTGATAAAACGAAGGGCCAAACCAAAGCCTGCAAGAACACAAGGGCTCAGTATACACCACAGCTATTTATTCCCTTGTGTGACACTGTTTTTCAGTATATCTGTTTAGAAAATATATACATATATTGTATATAATATATACAAATAGTATATTTGTTTAGGAAAAAAAAAGAGTATGTCCCAATAAACTCAGAGACCACTTGTTTCCCAGTCACTTCCTGACCTTGAAGCATCCTCTACGGTATCAAAACACTGAGTCATTATTTAATGAACACTGATTTTTCATATATAATTGATAGTTCATACTTTTTTCCCTTAAACAGCTTCCCTTCAGTACTAACTAAAGCACTTCACTTGTGGCAGGGTGGAGGCTGTGTGTTCACCAAAAAAGAGTAAATTTTGAAAGAAGTTATTTTTATGTTGCTTCCTGCAGTCACTTAACATTGGTCTTTGCTGAGGACATTTCCTGTTTTAGTTGTGTTATTTATCTCCTCCCTGTGAAAGGTTTGCGCAGGGCTGGAACATCACAATTATTCTAAATGGCATCTAGAGGCATGTTTATAACAAACTCCCCAGTATGTGTCTTTTCATTTTAAATGGCTTACAAATGTCCTAAAACCTGACATAACAAAATAGCAAAAGGAATTATTCTAAATTATTACTGCAATTGTGCACAAAAAGCTAGTTGCCCACAGCCATGCTTAATTCTCAATTTATGTCCAGCTTGCTGCAAGGTAATATCAGATAACGTAAACAAATCTAGCTCCAGGATGGCAGATGTGTGCCTGAACTTAGAGATTTCATAAGTGCTGTCCCAGTTTGCTCTCGAGTTCAGCAGAAGGCAATGATATTTTACTCTGTAAGGGGTAAAATAAGGAAACTAATCAGGGACCATACTTTGCCAGTAAGAGTGGAGCCGCTAGTACCCCCAAGTTCCTGGAAGAAATTATCTGTGTGAACATTGCACAAAGCTGTGTTCCTGCTCGATGCTTTGGGTCATCGCAGCGTGAGTGACAGTCACCTGGCTTACCCTGCTCAGGCCAGCTCTTTTGCAGGAAATACAGGCAGCTTACAGTCCTGCTTTTTGTTCAATTAGTGCATAAATACTCTGCAGATCATCACTTTATTAGCCATAGGGCTGGTTTTGTTAGAATTGCCTAAGGCCAAAGCATACTTAACATGGAGCAGTTTCAGCAACACCAGCAGCAATTTCAACACAGGGTCCTTAAGACCAAAAATTGAGAAAAGAAAACACAGGAAAAAAAAAAAAATAGTAACAACATGCAAAACCTACCACTGCCTTTATCAGGAGCAAGGTTTCCTGTTCTCCAACAGAGAGCAAGGTAGTCCCAAGGTGTGCCAAGGTTTAGCTGATGGTTTTCTGTAAAAGCAAAGGGAAATATTATCCTCATGCACGTAAAATACTATTTATACATTGATATGAGGAATCTTTCACATGTTGCAGCTACTTTTCCTACACTCTGTGGAAGAGCTGGTGCCCTTTCTGTTAGCCTGCAGCCTAAAATGGCCCATGACTGCAATAAGATGTAATTTTTAATATGTTTTTCCTGTTCAAAGCATCCAAAGCACTCTGTATACGTTTGGTGCCTGCACTGAAAGCCATCCCCAATGATATTTTACAGCACAAGACTGAGCTGCGTTTTGCACTCAGTGGGGTCTAAAGCACAGTGATATAGCATTGGAGGGTGTGTAAGGTAGGAAGAGCTGAAGCTGGGGCAGTCACATCCCGCTGTCACTTGGGAGTGACCTGTCCCTGCAACCATCTCCTGTCCTTGTGAGAAGCAAAACTGTTCAGCATTCAACCCGCTACAGCAATTGCTGTATTATTCCCTCCGCCTTGCCCTTTCCAGCATGCACAAAACCGTCCTGCATTTCAGGTAATTGCAAGCTTTTTATGTTCCCTCACTGAGGAGGCCATAGCCTTACGCACTTGAAATGAGCAGCACACCCACACCAGCAGATCTTATTCCCTTTCTGTTGATTTATTAGCTGCTTCTGAAGCAGAGCTCAAATCAAAGCGTGGGCCAGAGTCACTCTGGCTGTAAGCACAAAGTAATTCCTACACATGTATGATGTTGCTGATGGCACAAGCATCTCCAAGGCATCTTTGATCAGACATACCCTTTTACATCTAATGTTGTTCATGGTGACATATTCATATTTATGTGTATATAAATCAGGGAGATTTCCTTAAAAAATTGTGGTTAGTCCCACACTTCCCCTTTCAATATCCCATAACGCTCCTGTTAATCGTCTTTTCGTCTTATCAGTTAAAATTCCAGGTTGAACCTGTTTGAAGCTATGCTTGTAGATTTAGTGGCCTATCAGCTAGTGGCTGAAGTCTCTCTTTTATCACTAGTCCGCCCCGTTTATGTTGCTGTGCTTGTTTATCACTTTCCCTGTTGCTTATTACTCCCTTTGAATTTATAACATCCTGCATCAGGGAGCCTGAAGGAAGCAGGTGATTCCCATCTTTCCATATGCCCTTGCCTAAGGGAGGAAAAAAGTATCTCAGGGTGGTTAGGACAAAAAGCAGTTCTTCAAAAGTCAGAGGGATTTGCAGTGCTAAACATACATTCCAAAAAGACCCTTTCTGCTTTTCAGTCCTTCCCAGCAGCAGGACAGCAAGCACTTGAGTCCACCTGGTTGTAGCTGCTGAACACCCCTGGAAGCTATTGGATTTAGTTTGCTTTTTAACCATCTTCAGGCTACCACTGTGTTGCCCTCAAGGCTTTGGGCACAAGTTACTTGAGCCAATTTTTCCATTTCCCTTCTGCCCTGTTGAGAAAATACTTCTTGTTGGTTTCTGTTAAAAGAAAGCTATACCTGTATTTAAGCCTTCTCCCTTTTAGCAGCAACTCTCAGATATCACAAATGTCTCTCTATTGACATCTCTATTTGGCATCAGAGAACTCTCTGTTTCTCAAGCAATATCATTTTGGTTCTTTGCTGCCTCAGGTGAAATGAAAGTAAGGATTTTTTTTTAAAAAAAAAAAAAAAAAAAAGTGCTTTCCAAGCCTGCTCACACCCTCACAATCCAGGAAAGGAAGAAAAAAGAGAAAAGCTGCTGTGGAGGGTAGATCTGGTGCTTGCCTTGGAGGGCACATGTAAAGCCCTCCTCTGGTAGCTCTTCTAAAAAAGAAATTGTTTCACAGCCTTTCCATGACACGTTTGTTTGTTTCTTCCTCAAATTTCACAAATTACTATGACTAATATAGTGATGCTCTTCCTTCCCAAGCACAAACCCCAAATTACAGCAAATTATATCTATTGAAAACAAGTAATAACACTGCCAACAATAAATAGCCTTCAGCCCCATAAATGAGGAATTGCAAGCCACTAAACACCTTCTCCTTTCTTTTCTCCTGTAGATATCAGCAGGTACCTCATACGATGATTTTGTTCAGAAGTCAGAATTTTTTCTTTCTCTTTTTTCAGCTGATTGCATCGGACATACTAACTTTGTGCAGTAAAGTTACACCACTATCAGTGGTTCAGTAGACATGAGTGGTCACCTGTATTTTTAGGAGTAAAAATCAACGGATACATTTATATGTCTTCTTCTTTAAGAAGAAAGCTACATGGTCTGGGATTTGTCAAAGACATAGCTTGGTCCTCTTAAACTAGCATTACAGTTTGGATCCCCACCACTGTCAATGAACAGACACCAGAGGTGTTTCATTTTTCCTCCCATGTCTGTTTGCTGAAAAGATTGAACACACTGCAATTAAAAAAAGCCACTGCAAGCAAACTCTGATGAAGCAGAAGTGTTACCATGGCTCCAAACTTCATTAACAAGGAAAATATATGTAGGTTTCTCAGAAACGTTATTTGTCCCCGATATTTTCACGCCTACCTTGACTCATTCCAAGTCATGCTACTCCATTAGCAACTGAGCCTTTATTTCTGTTTCCTTAACTTCCAGTTGGTATAATCTAAAAATGCAGATGACTGCAGCTTTGATTTTTCTCCTGTGATGATGCATCCTTTTATTGCTGTTTGTTTGGGTTTTTTAATTTATTTTTAATATAACTATTTACTTAGGTATGTCATTTTATCAAGCATGCTCCTTCGTTAATTAGGTTTGCTGAGTGTTTCTTAGCATCACTGTTGTGCCCTCCATTTCCCCTTAACAATGACTCCACCAGATTGTTCTGCAGCGATGAATCTCCTCTAAGTTCTCATTCTGAATGTGCATTTTGTATATGCTTTTCTAGGCCTATTTAGGACAAAATTCAGAATACTCTTGAGAAGCTACAATAATTGACTGAAAAAAGAAGGGCAAATTAAAGATCATACATTTAGTTGGTAATAATCATCTACCCAAGTACAAGATGAGGTGCAATTAGGTGCTTGACAGTTCTGTACAAAAGGATTGATGATAATAACAGGGAGTCAGCAATATCTTCCAGTTTGTAAGGAAGATAAACATCAAATGGGGACATGATGCACGAGTGTTAGACGTTCAGAGCAGTGACGGGAAACCAATAACAATTTCCATATACGAAAAGGATTTCTGTATAGAAAAAGAATAACGTGATCTCTGTGCCCTCTCTAGGAAAGATACCCATAACACTGACAGGATGCTGAAGCAGTCACATGAAATGCAAAAAGCTTACTGCCTGGCTTGACATGCATCTCATGTAATGGATGTCTGCTTTTTGATGAATTAATGTCTGGATAGATGTGTCATTACACTAGGACGTACTCCACACAACTCATATTTAGTCTTTAGTTCCTTTGTTTCCTAAATAGTAGAGTGAATTAGAATATTCTGCTTTCTTTTGAATCAGAAAGTGGGACTTGAGATGCAGTAATCAGTTCCATTCCATCTTTTCAATCAAGTAAAGATTGAGAAGGGTATTCAGGAACAGATTCTCTGAAAAAAAACCAAGCCCGAGTATCTGGTTGATAAAAAAAAAAAAGGAACAAATGAGACTTCATAAGCTTCTAGAAAGGTTAAATGCCATAAGTAGGCAGAGTTAGTTAATAACTAAACTTCCAAAAAGAAAAATAAGAAAGGGTAGTTTAAATTGTTCAGTATATGTAAAAAAAATCATCATCATCATCTTCCTGACAACGAATATAGCAGGTAAAAACGCTGAACTGCAAGCTAGGGCAAAAACATACAAGAATTCCTCCAGAAAATAACTTGATCTTCAAGGTGTTTTCAAACAGATGTAGCAATGACAGGAAATCAAGTGGCAAGGGTACTGAAAAGCTGTAAGCTATGTGGCATTAACACGTAGCGAAGAAAATACTGACTGGATCTAATAAGGATGTTCCTACCTAGAACAGACCTGGCTCTGGTGGCCTGATCTGAGTTTTGGCATCTGCCTCACTCCCCTAGGCCTCCTCAGCCTTCGGCTTAGGTCAGTTTTCCCTTCAGCCCTCTCAAAGTAATTATTCCTCTTCCCAGAATATCCTCCTGCTTGTTACTTCATCTTTCCTTCTAACTGAGTTTAGTTACATTTCTTTTTTTTTCTGTTTGTAAGTTTACCTCCTACACCCGCAGGATCTGTTGATACTGATCATTACAGTTGTGGTTCATTAAGAAGCCTGAGTAACTGAGATGCAATTCACTTGAAATTGCATGTATTCCTTAATGCCATTTCATAATTAATTGTTTTCACTACCATTAATCATCTTTCTACAAAACCAGTGAGATCCTACAGTGCCTAGGCTAGAATGACAGATTTGTAACTGAATTCCTGATTTAAGATCTGAAGCACTGGTAACTGCATCATACTGAAAACCATAACTGGCCTCTGGTGTCTTAATATAAGTCCCTGAAGGGCTGCAAGCAGCAATATTATTTCACTGTCCAAACCGAGGCAACAATGCCAAGGAGATATTAGGGAATACCTGACATCAGTTAAGAATTTTGAAATAAATGTACAACTTCACGTCTTCTTGTTGACGTGCAGAAAATACTTTTGTTTCAGAATTTTGTGAGCTGATACTAAGAATTCCATACTTTATCATGCACTAGAGGAGACACAACCACCAGAGACATTGGAAGAAAAATTATTTCAATCTCTGCCTTGAGTAACAGATTGCCCTGGGTTGCAGCCAAGTGTTCTGCATGTCCAATTTGATTAACAGTGTCACAAGCCAGGTACCCGAGAGCCATTCATAATCGCATTACAATTCGTTACAACTTTAATCCTATACACAGAGGAAATGCTAACTTGGATGGACACCTTCTCAGACAGTCTCAGTAATAAGCTGTTCTTCATCAATAGGCATCCAAGTGCTCAAGGACTCTCTAGTTTTCAACTCAACTATCTCAACAAAGTTGAGGCTTTCCAACAAAAGGTCTGTAAACTTCCAAGGCTTTTCATTTTGTATAAGGCAGAGAGACAGATTTAAAAGTTCAGTGAATATATTGGCTTCAAACAACTTAGAAACTTTCTGCTCAAATTTTTAGCTGAGAGCTCCACACCACAAATCTCACCCGAGTCTTATAAACTTCAACCAAACTTCAAGTGTATCCAACTACAGTACTATAGTGGGAAATAATTAACAACATTAACAACAGCTATTTTACCAGTCAAAATGTAGTAAGTATTCTCTGTATTAAATTATCAATCTCTGGTTTTACTTTAAGTACCTTCCCCTTTTCATTACGATATTCACCGTATTTGAGTTTTCTGTTTGGAATGCATAAGAGAGCAATAAATGACCAAAAGCTGACGAACCATTCACCAGCTTCTCTTTCTCTTCTGCCAAAGCATTGCTGGTATCTTTGACACTAACCTTTCTCAAAAAAAAAAGTCTCTCTCTCAGAGTCTATCAAAACCCAACAACAGTTCATTCTTTCTTCTTAATACTTTCTCTGGACACTTATGCCCTGGCATCTCTGCCCGCCAACCTTATGGATGTCTACTCTGTCCACTACAGGAGCCAGAGTCAGAGCACTGAAGCTGAAGGCTTCTTGCGAGGAGCAGATGATGAAGAATACTTAAAGCCCCTCAGAGCAGCATTCTTGAATGACATGTGGCAGAGCAGTATGGGAAGCCCTCACATTAAAACCCAATTCCATGCAGGTATCCCTACCTCCAGCTCTTACGGCAATACTGTGGTTTCAGGATCAGCTCGTAAGTTCTGCTAGTCAGGTAGCGTTTAGCAAATTGCTGCCAACACTTAGATTTCTAAACGCAGGACTAAACCAAAAAACACTTCCAAAGCATTGAACTTGAACACTGAACTCCTAATAATTATGACAGAAGCCATCTGGAGCTGTCAAGTACTCAACGCTTCCAAAAGTCTGGGTTGCTAATTACTGAGCCAGGAGTGTAACAGCAGATGTCCATCCACCGCTGAACATCCAGGCTGCCACTGTCTTACAGATTTCCACACCACCAATCTCTACACATGCTCAGCTAAAACATCACACTCAAAGCAAGTGGTTATTGAGCCAAAATTATTTATGCATTGAATTCAGAGTGCCTTTGAGATTATTTTTTTCTCCTTTTTGTTTCACCACTTATTTGATGGGGACAAGCATTTGCTTTCACTCCTATCTCCCTTTGTAAAGTCTCTCTCTCTCTCGGTTTTGTGTCTGCTTCAGGTTTATTATGGTAATATTAAGTCATAAGTCTTCCATTTTGGATAAACAGTGAAAGGTATGTTTGCTTATTTGTAGTTCAGTGTTTCTCAAGGACAGGGGTAGGAGCTACAGGCTAGTGCTGCTGCAACAGTAACTACAAACACTATTGGTTTCCAAAGCTCAACATTTTAAATTGCCTTGTATACAGTCTATTTCTTCTACTGTCAAGAAATCAGTAGAAAGCCTTGCAGCAATTTGCTCTTTAGAGAGAGCGTGGTAGAGAGTGAATTATTAACACTCAGAAGACACCCATTACGTGGACATGCACATACGTAGTGAGAAATATTTTTCGGGCAAACATGTGGCGATTGACCTCCCAATCACCACAAATTCAAAGCTGAAGCAGCTGTTCAAAGGCATGCCTGCCTAAGACAGTCTCCAGGTCCAACAGGTTGGGCTCCTGCTCATCACAGCATCCTGGAGGAGACCTGCAGGTCTGAAATAACACATATCCACTGCTGGATATGGGGCTGCTTTAAGTCTTGTGCCTGCCAGTGAAGTTCATTAATACGTGTCATTGCTCAGACTCTCACCTAGCTAATACTGTGCATTGCTCACTGATACACAAAAGCCAACACCCTGCGGTAGGCAAAGTTTTGCATACAGCCTAATGTACCCCATGCTTACTATTCCTCTCAAAGGCATGCAAGGTATGTTCCCCAGCAGTGGCACTGGCAAACAAAAATATTCCTTAATGAGGCATTTTTGGGTTTATGCTGAACCAGCACAGCCTTATTCACATTTCATGACAATTTCACTGATGCTGTCCGACTGGGTTTGTGTTCTCTCGTTTAACAATTCTGGACATGAGCCACATCACTGGTACAGCAAAGCAAAGCAGGTAGCAGAGTGAATTCGCCAGTTGCATGGCCGGCTGGCACCAAAGGGCTTGGCTCTTCGCTTCGGAGATGTCACTTTGTATTAGTCAATTGTCAGAGACCACTTTTTTTTTCCCCGACAGCACTGCTCTTATTACCGTTTGTGCAGCCTCTGTAGAGAGGTTTGCCCTTGCTTGCATTAGTATCTACATGAAGCATTTAAGCACTGAGTCACATTTCATGCTGCTTTTAGCTGAACCCAATTTTCACATCATTCTTCAATGCTGCTACAGCATCATCTTGAACCATTCAGACATCTCTCCAATGCTTCCCACTATATAAAATGTGACTGTAAGGTCATTTGTTTCTTCAAGTAAAGATAAGGAAAAATAAAATTAATCCCTTTGACTGAGGTTTCCATACATGGGGGGGTTTGAGATTTTTGCTTGTTAGATTTTAGATCTGGTACCAGAGTCCATAGTTGAGCGCCTCAGAGGGAGGGCTACCTTGCTGCCCCACCTCTCCTTTCTCAGATGCCACCTTTAGTTTTGCTAGGACAGCAGCCACACACAGCCAGTGCGCCACCGCCATAGGGAAAAAGCACAGTTCTACTGGTCAATTCTGTTTCTCTAAAAAAAATTGATGGGTGTTTTTCACATTATCCTTCTGTACCTCTTTTTTAATTGACATGAGTAGACTACTTCATTTAGGTCTTCATATTGACATGAAAATGCAGCTCAGAAAACACTGAAGCTGCCTTAAACCGCAGAACTAAGTAAACTAGAAAGTTGGTGTTGCACCAGTAGCTTCAACTTTAAATCAGTTCTAGGAGGGGGTGAGAGAAGGGAGAGCAGTGAGAGTATGCGGTAATTAGACACCCCCGCTCATCAGAATTGCATTACCAATAAATCGGCTAAGACAACTGGCTTCTTTCTAGTTTCCTTGCATTTAGCCATTGCCCCAGAACCTTGTAACAACAGAGCTGCAGTATGATTGACCCACAGTTAATAACGACAGTATTTCAGCCCCACTCTGCATGTGCTCAGCCCAGTACAATCAGCCATAGTCCTCTCATGCTCAGGAACCAAACCCCTGCCAGACAGGGAGGCCAACAGGAACAGAGTTACAGGTCTGAACAAGGTAGGTTAGTCCATAATTATGGACACTGATCATGAAAAAGCACAGGAGGGTTTGTGTTAAGGAATAACTGGCACACGAGGGTCCAATGAACAAACTTAACTTTTCCTCAGCATGCTGCCTTGCTCCTTGTTCTTTGTTTTCTTTGTTCCCTGCCTTTCAGGTGTGTTGAAGAACCATGAGGTTTAGTTTTATAAATGCCTCACATCAATTCCTTTCTCCAACCACTGCAGATCAGCACTTTCAGACCCCCAGACTCTGAACCTTTTAGCTTTGGCAGACCATACATATATCATATTTATTTATTTGTTCTGGGAGAAAAGGGTGCATTTGGTTCAGATATAATTATATGCTGCACATGTACTCATAGAAGTGATCTGCGAATGACCTAAATGCAAGCTAGCACCAGAATCTCTGTGTTGCAGATGGACACAGAGACAGCGTAGAGAGAAATCTGCTCTACACAAAAACCAAAATACATCAACACACACACACACACACACCCCCATACACACAAGGACCTCTGGAAACTACACAGGCTGTCCAATGTCCCTTAATTAAAGTTAATGCAGATTCCTTCAATGAAATTAGACTAATCAAGGCTTATCAGTGAACCAGTACAAAAATCTTGTGCTGTTGAAGACAAGCTGTTTGTTGCAGGACACGCTGGATCACAAGGCAGTTATCTGGGTAATACACACCATGTACACTACCATGGGATTCCAGACATGTTACCAAAGGATAACAGCTCACAATTCACAAGCAGCTAATTTATGCAATTGTTTTTGATACACTGTATTAAACACTTGCAGTGCAGTCAGATGAGTTACCCAAAAACATACCCCCCCTTTTCCCCTGCTGTTAAGCTCAAGCCCAACACTTTGCAAAGCTGTACTGCTATAAGTCACTACCAGGCAGAAAGATCACCCTTATGCTGAAACACTGCAACCTTAAACAGAAGAAAAAGAAGTTCTGCCCCCAGAACAAAAAAAAAAGAAGTAACTTACACCACGGGCTTGGCTGCGATCTGTCCAGGAGACAGGGCTAGAGCAGTGCCTGCTCAGCTCAGAGAACGTTCTAGGTGCCTGGGGCTGACCTTAAATAAGCCTGCTGGTGTGTCTGAGCCCCAGGTGAGGCTGCTTAGGGTAACGAAGTCATTAACGAGCTGGGAGTCTTGGCTAGCTCCTGCAGCTGCTGCTCCAGGAAGCCTGTGAGGCAGCTGGTAGCATTAGGGACTGGTGGCAGGGGCTTGGTGGCAAAGGGCTGTGAGCTGGGGCTGGTGAAGCAGGCTATGGTCTGGCGGCAAGAGCTTTTTGGGTTTACCTTAAAGCTAAACCTAGGAGGAAGGCCTATCTGTATTTAGCCAGGTTAACTCGGAAAAATACCTTTCCAGAGCTCCAGGTGGCATCAGTGACTGCTTGGACCCAGGCAATCCCTAGACTCGTGCAGGGCCTCTGCTTAAAAGTGGCAGCTATTTACTGACACCCAGAGTCCTCTAGATACCGAGAAACAAATCTGCCTTATTTTGTAAGAGAACAGGATTCTTACTGAGCTTACAAACGACTGCAGCTCTCACAGGGTATTTCCCATTGAGCTTCCCAGCCGTGCAATGCTGAGCCTTAGGTGGTACCTCTGCCTGACGTACTCAGTGACTGCAGCATCTTGCTTCTGAAGGAGAGAAGGTGCGCTTGCAGAGATGCTGTTTGATGACAGGGTGGGTACATCATGTCAGTGTGCTGCTTTTTGCAGTGGATGTTTTATATAAACCTGTCTTTAAATGTCCTTTGCTGTGAGGGTGGAGAAGTAGGGGGAAGAGAAAACTCATCTGGGCTTAATTCCAGGTTTTATATAAATAGGTGAAGGAGAAGCAATTGGCAAACAGCCAATATGCTTGAGCTGAAGGAGGAGAATGGCAGCAGCACACAAGTAGCATTTTGTGTGTGGCAGATCCCTTAATTAAAGAGGCCTTGTCTTTTATCTGCCTGAATCAAGCAGCTTGCTCTGAATGCTACCACATTTGACCCCACTCTGTGTACCCTGTTCCTGACACCCTGAAGATCACCCATGATGTTTGACTTTTCCTGGAGCACTGTGCACTTAAGCACTTGAGATGTGACACATCATGCACACCATGATAGACAGTGAGCCTTAGACAGGGGCTGACCCTAGCCTGCAGGCAGAACAACTCAGGCTGCCTTTTTGCATGGCTATTTCTTCTGACTGGTTTGAGAGAACAAATGTAGAAGGAACAGGCAACCATTAAGACCATCTTCTGCCTGGGTTAACAGCTCCTGCTCTACCACTGAACTGGTTGGAGCTGGCAGCAGGGAAGCAGTGCCCAGCAGTGTCCATTTCTAGCATACATGCCGTCATTTTACAAAAAGCACTTTAATACTGTGATGTATTAAAAACCTACATGCCTTCTACCTTATAAAGTTTACATTGACTAAAAGAGTAAATAAGCCATCTTCTGCTATGTGCCTGTACAACACTTGGCACGCTCAGGTTGTAAGCTCAGCAGAGGCCCTAAGCACTGTGCTAAGTGAACAAGGAACTCCGGCCTCCAAGAAATCAGTATATCCTATTAGCGCTGAAAGGGAGAAAAATTATTCAGATTCTACACGCACTCTCCAGTGGGTGGCTTTGCGCTGTGACCAGTGCTCCTCCTCACTAGTGAGTCGGGGATAAAACTGTAACCGGTAAATTCTTGTAAGGGAAGTGGCAGGGGACCTTGCAGAAACAAACATGGCAGCTTTAAATGAGACAATGTCAAATTACAGGATTTTTCCATTGAAATTACTGTCATTTGCAGTTTTATAAGTGCTGTGACAAAGCTGGCAATGGAGACACGTGGGCAGGAGGTTTTAGGGCCAAGGGGACCCTCACAAGCACCTTCCCTGCAAATGAATCTACTGAAAGAGGATGCAGCAGGCACTGATTCAGATAAATCAAACCAGCTCCTACAGTCCTTGTTCCTCAAATCCCAGCTATTTCCTTCTGTCCCCTTCTCTGGGCTTGGCTCCAGTATAGTTTTGTTCTGTTTACCCCCAAAAGGAAACCCACCCCAGGGTCCCCTTCCCCTTTCCCTTCCCACCTGCAGTCAGAAGCAGTCTGGCAAGGCTAACCAGTGCTGCCCCATGTACCTCCGTGGTGGTCCTCAGCTCAGCCCTGGACCCCTCAGTATGGGATGGTCTGTCCAACACAATCCATCTTCACAGCAGGCATAATTTATCAGCATATCAGACTTCATGGTGTCTATGCAGCCTAGTTTTGGTTTGAGGTGAGGCTGGTGCCAGTAGCTTGGAGGAAATGCAAAAACGTTTTTAAATTATCTCAGTTACCTACCCCTTCCTTATCTCCTCACCCCCTGCCTCGTGTCTTCCCCCCCATTTGGAGTACCCAGCCTTACGCTTTGCATAGCATCAGAGGCAAAAATCGCAAGATAGAGACTCTCCATTAAAACACCATCCTTAACTTCTCTACAGACCCTTACCCTATCCCATCAGTTCTGGACTGAGTAAATAAGGATCGAATCACTAATCTTTACTACTTAATGAATACTGAAATACTGCCTGGAAATGAAAAAGCATAGTTTTTCTGTGACACAAACAAACCAAATATTTTCCACTGCAAATAGTCCTTGAAGTGTTCAGAGTCACCCTGGGAGAACCTCAGTTATGTCCCAGTCTTTGAACTAAACTGAGAAGCAGGAATCTTGTGGCTGATAAAAGCCAGGCCATTATTTTAAAAGTAAGAATATGTACAATAACAAAGCACATGATAAGTCTTAAATGAACAGGGTTGGTTTTTTTTTCCAATGCTATCTTCTCAGAAGCACAGAAATAAATGGTGACTTTTGACTCGGGAATCAGCCAGGCAATTACACTGGCATGTTCTTACAGCATATATTTAAAAAAAAAAAAAAAAATCCAACAAAAATACCCTGAAACATGCAGTCGTTTCTGGTCACTGCTTTGAAGTCAATTCACATTCACTTCATCAGCACTACATCAAAAGGAGTGTGGAGTTTATGTTTGCATTTAACTATGAGTACATCCCAACTAGCTTACCTTTTCAGAAAGGAAAGATGGGAAAAGCAAATTAAGAAGGCATGGATTAAAAGATATTTTATTTCCATAGGAAAAATAATAGTAATGAAACCTTGTATAAATGGGGTGTTATGCCCTCTATGCACTACATTCCCTCACGCTTAGGCGATAGAGGCGATATTTCACTTCCACCTTCTCCTATGGACACAGATATTTCATGCCTTTGCAGTGCTCAAAGATGCAAATGCTTTTTGTAACCAAATCACAGACAGGCAGTTGGGACAAACATTTTGGTGGACAAATATTTCTCGGGCAACATGTTCTGCTGACAAAGGGCAGAACTGATGGTGGGGAAAATAGCAGGCTGGAGCAGGATGCAGCCCTGGTGACCCGTCCTGCACCCAGCCAGCCATTTGTTGCATCCACAGTTTTAACACAAGAACCAGTTCCATAGAGCTTTGTTCCTGCACCGCTTCCTCCCAGCGGCGCAGGCAGAAAATGAGTGGTGCATTGAAGCTGGTGATAAATGATTTTGCTGATTAATGGTGAGGAACAACATCTGTTAAATGTTGATGCTCTACAATTACAAAACAGTAAATAACGGCACTTCCATGAAGATAACCGAAGGCGAATTCCTCCTCGATATCATATCTGAGCCATTTTCTGCCATGAGATATAAGAGTGGCACATTGCCATGTTCCCGAGAGTCTGATTCTCCCTTCAAGAATGTAAACTCATCCTTTAAATAACGGTAATTCTCAAGCATAAAAGGCAGAAATGAGGTGAGGCTTGACGAGAAGACACCTAGTTGGTTTTAGGGTTTTTTGGTCCTTCTTTCCACCAAGTAGATAGTGAAATAGATGTAGGGTAACACCAACTAGGAAAAAATTGTCCTGTGGGAAAAGACAGTGAGCTAGTGAGGGCTGCAGGCAGCTGAGGTCTGCCTGGGGGGCTGTAACCCCTACCATGGGAGCAGGACCCTGTGCCCAGTAGTGGGACCACAGCACAGAACTCTTCTCATTAAACCACACCCAGGGTGATATCCTATTCAAACACTAAGAAATGTGCCACCTGTTGAACACTGTGCTATTTCAATTTATAATATTGTTAGCAAACACTTTGAATATAAGTTAAAACCACTCCGATGAAATATGGCCTTGTCTGTTCAAAATACAGGGAGCGGATAATCAAAGGAGTTTTTAGGGCCAGGGAAATTACTTTTATGGAAAGAATTGTTTAAGAAAAAGCTGATAACTGGGATGTCTGAGATCAGGATCTTGCTTTCTGCTTGCTGTGTAACTGCAGGTGCACCAGTTACAGTGATGGTCTGACAACAGCGCGTTTCCATTACTGAAACTTCCCATGGATTCAGCACAGCAGTGTTCTGCCCAGCAGCATTCATAGTTTGCCTATTCATAAGCAGAAGTCAATGACTGGAAGTTTTGCAAAATATTTTGAGATATTAGGAATAAGGCTTCATTCTTCTTTTACCAAAGCTGAAGGGAAAGCAATGCTGTATTTTTAAACACGTAGGATGAATAAGTTTGATTCTATTGATCAACTTATGATTTGTAATACAGCATAAGATGAAATTAAACCTGGGTAATTTCAGCAACATTTTAAAAGACCCCAAAAGAAATGTTGGTTTACAAAACAAAGTTCACAAAATCCATGTTTTGTTTTTTTTACCAACAGCTAAAACAATCTACCATGTATGTTTCATAAGAACACTTCTTTTGCTTTTAGCCCAGGACCTAAGGACCCTGCTTTCCTAATAAACTCATGTTAGAGCTCCAAGGTGAATTTCTCCTAACTGCATCCTGAAGAATCTATTTTGTGAAAATGAAAAATGAACATACTATTAACCTGTCAATACTGTAGCACATTCATCAATGCAGAATAGCACCTTGCTCCCCCACTTCCAGCATTTCGAGAGGCAGGTTGCCATGACTGAGCTGTGCTGGGACATTATCTGTAATAAAGAGCTTTCAACTGCTGGGCAGACAAAATGCCTTTCTGCCAGCCAACTGTTAATTACCATCATCTGAGTCTAATTCACTCCTTCACTCCCATGCAGAGTAGCTGTCTGCTATTTTGCTGCTTGCAGCAGCATTAATTGAACTGGCTTCCCATTAAAGTTGCTGTCATTCAGTAAGTGCCACAACACTGCAGCTACCAGGTTCAACCAGGTGTTTCCAGAAGATGACCCACATTTGCACTACCCTGCCTTGAGTATTTTTTATTCCAACTGTTCCATAATGTGCAGAATAACATGCTTTAGGGGTTGTTTTCTCTAAGCTGCCTCAGAGGAAAAAGTACCATTAGGCAGCACCACCAGGCTGAGCTGTGTTTGCAGGTGGGATGCTGCTGCCTGAGCCTCTTTCACAGGGTGATGTTGTGATCCAGAAGGTGGTCACTGCAGACTACATGCTAACAATCCATCAGAGGTGCAGGATCAGTGTCTGGGTACAGCTTTTCAATTAACAGACACACTCTGATTACTGCTACCCTGTGCTGGCCATAATAGAGCATCACTGTTCCTTGCAGGAAAAATAAATTCAGAGTATGACAGATAATCTTTTGTTAGCCAGGAGTGCAGGTGCCTGTTCAGAAGTATAGCAACTGACAGAATAAAGCAACAGCTTTATAGCAACAGAAGAGTTCCCACTACAAACATCTCATCCTTTTCATTAGGAATCTCAACCACAAACCTCAATCTGTTATGACTACCCACGCTTTTGGAGGAAAGGTATTTTGGGCAGCATTTTAGGGTGGAAACACCATGACAAGCCTCTGTCAGACCTTGATGGTAGACTAAAATGCTTCAAATAGATGAAAAAAAAAAAAAAAAAAGATTGTGGGCTGGGCTGTCATCTTGCACCTCACCTGAACATGCCACTCTACTTTCACCTTGATTTGCCTTGAATGTTTATTTTTCTGCTTTCGAAGTTTTTCTTTCCTCTACACTCTCAATGAAAGCAACATTAAATAAATTAATTGCATATGTTTCTGAAAACTAGAAATTTTGAGGAAAAATAGTCATATTTTTAGAAGAAGTGGGATGAGGTAACTGAATGTTAACAAAATAAAATAAGGTTCCAACAGCACCCTAAGCTTCCTGGAGTTTCTTGAACAGTTTAATCTGTTAATCTTTTGCAATGAGCAGACTTTTCCTGGATACCAAGATCGAGCAGTAGAAAGCTACACTGAACATATCAGAATGCAACAGACTCCAGTAGTAATCTTCAGGGCAAACCCTGGCTGGAGCAGGGGAAGTCAGTGGAAATTTTGGAATTTATTTTAATATAATTGGGCTCTCTACTTTGTTTCCACCTTGCGGCCTCTGAGATGCCTTTTGTAGAAAGCGGAACAACTTTAAAAATTGTGGGAATATGCTGAGCTCCCATAGGTACCTGCTTGGCCATTAGCTTCTGAGTTCATGCATCTTCCCAGGAAGCAGTGCACATTTCTGAAAATTTAAACTGCTATAGTCCAGCTGCTCCCCACTTAGGTACTGCCACAGTTCAGGGCAATGTCCCATCCCACTCTGTCTGAAAGGGTGAACTTTCTAGTTCAACTCTAGTTTGACAAAACCAAAAGCTTCAGTTTCAAGACTGCAACTCCATGGTGAGGCTGAGACATGACAGACAGCATCCTGCTGCCCTAGGCTGGGATTTGCTTCCCTGTGGCACTTGCAGACAGGGAGCAGTTACCTATCGCTATGGAAAAAGCTGGAGAAAACCAGTAGAGAGAGGCCAAAGGCTGCAGTGAAGCTAGTCAGAAGGGAAAAACCTACTAACAGACGAGTAACTGGCTTGTTCAACATGAAATTTAATCTTATACTCTTTTTGTTGTACAGCAGGAAATTGATAGCTCACTGTTTGCATGAAGCGCAGCTCCTACTAGAGTTGCTAAGAAAAGGGATAAGAACAAGGAGCAGAATGAACAGTTCCTGTGTACACCTCCTCCACCACATATGGGATAAAAGTATTCCCCACAAGCATTTATTTGCAGTGGAAATAGGAGTGAAAGAAAAAGAAAGTTAGATGGGGCTTCCAATTAGTTTTGCCCATTTCCTTCCCCCCATCCCCACTGTATTCACTGCCTTTCCCAATCCTCAGGTCTTTGCTGGCCTGAGCAAGTCAGAAGACGCTACCCAAGCTGTGGAGATCCCTGGATCCCTTCTGTGCATCACATACATAACAATCTCACACATCTAAATCTTTTCATCTTCCACACTGTGGAGAACTGCCCTAAGCTAAACCTCCTGCACAGAAGCTGTAGAAACAGTCAAAAAGAGTGGCAAAGAGGAATCATCATACATTTGCAGAGAAATAAAAGCCCATCATTATCAAATATGCTCATATCGCTCTTACCTTCAAAAGTTTCCAGGATGTGAATCTGCTGAGATAGTCCCAAGACCTGAAGACCTCTCCATCCTTCTGCGACAGATGTGAAAATTATGTACAACCATTTCCTAGCAGGCTCTGACAAAATGTAGAATCCAATATCCCAGGATCTCTTCTACAGAAAAGTACAAATTTAAACAACTCAATAAACTAATGAAAGACCTCGGCAATACAGAATGAAACGCGTAATTGCTAACAAGTAAAAGTATTTAAAAGAATTGCAGAAATAGTATTTTTTCAGGACTTCCATCTTTCAGAAATCATTCAGGATTAGGAATCCCAATAACTTTTAATGAGACTTCAAGGTAAACATTCAAAAGTGAGTTTGTGTTAGATTCCAAAATTATTTAAGCATCTGAGTACAGACAAGGTTTTTGCTACAGATGTTACTCATATTACAGAACTATAAGGGAGTTCATACACCTAAGAGTATGAACAGACATCAGCATTGTTTTAAAATTTTCTTAATTTTATCTCATTTTATATTCATTAATATCCTACCTACATCCTTGAAAGAACAGCAATTTTCTGGAGCAATCCTAATTTACTTGTTGCAAAAAACAACTGAAATCACAGCATGTTTTGGACCAGCTTTTGAGCATTCATCATCCAGCTTCACCGACTGAGGCATTTCATAAAGGATCCAGATTGTCAACCCTCAGAGCAGCATGATTGCTTCTACAAAAAAAAAAAAAAATAAGGAAAGTACATTTGCAGATGCTCAAAGCTGAGCACTGTTGTAAATTCTGCTACATTACTAAAAAGTTTACACAACAGCTGAGCTGGTATCACTGTCAAACCTCAACTGCCAGCACCAAATATTTTTCAAAATGTAATCCAATATAAGATAACAAATGAAACTGAAGTCCTTGAATATACTACCCAGGGCTTCTGCAGACAGCCTTTGAGGCTTGAATGAAATATATATTGAACCTGAAAGCCAGACTCCTACTGATTACAAAAGGCTCTAAAACAATTTTAGTAAAATTCCCATGTTGTAAAATTTTGGGGAGCAGTGAGAAGAGAAATGTGTTGATGTAGGAATGGCAAAATAATGAAGTGTAAGAAAATGGCTCTCAGGGCAAATCCTGAACAGGTCAATGACAGTGTATTACCCTGTGTCCTTAGATCCTCAGTTACTGACACTATTTACCACCAAATTATCCTTGTCCTCTGAGCATAGTAGCACAGAAACTTTTTTTCTTATGCTCTGAGTCTAAAGTCATGACAATTAACCTTTTTGGTATCTAATGCCAAATGATCTTTTGCAAGTTTTGTATTTTTTGGTGGTTAAGGGCAACCTTAATGGCCTTCAGTGCTTGACCAGACACATCATCATTGAGAACTACAGAGGAACTGACACGATCAAGACCCTGGCTGGTGACAGGCACCCTCACAAAGCTGCTGAGTGCCCCAGAGCCGTGCTTGCAATCCTTCTGCTCCCTTACGGTAAGTTTAATATAAGAGGAACCCGAAGAAAAATGGACTGGAGGCCAGGAGATGGCTAGGATCGGATAAGGGGAACCCCTTATGCCCTCCGAGACCTCTGTGGCTGTTTCTGTGACAATCATTGCACAGAAACACCTCCCCAGGCCTCAAAAGCAAGCTGCAAAGAAGGATGACTTGTTTACCTGGTGTGGGAAGTGTGCTCAAGAGAGTCCCCAGCTAGCGGGAGGAGGGAGAGTTTCCAACATGCTTTGCAAGCCCTGTAGTCTGTCTGCTGTATTTATTCCTTCCTGTGCTTACCTCCCCATACAAGCAGGTATTTTCTTTTGGTGACAGCCACCAAGTGACTACCCATGTGAGGGAAAACACCACTTCACTTGGGAGATGTAGAATCTGCCTGAGAAGAGGAGAACAGCAAAGCGTTGGAAAGATTCAGAAGACGACCCAGAAACTAAATGCCAGGACAATTATCTTCTGAAAAAGAAATTCAGGCATCATTTTCATACACTGTCAAATTACAACAGATAAACAGACCACCTAAAGAGAAAGACCTTTTAATAAAAAAAAAAATAAATAGGTTTGCCTCCAGGGAGGACCAACCAGCTGGTATTTTGTATTTCTAGCACGTCACCTATGTTTTGCTTTGAAGCTTTCAATTCTCTATTGTCAACAAAATTACTGTCGCCATTCAGTTCACATAACACACCTCACACAGATCCATCCTGCACAGACAAAAGTGACTGTCATGCTTGAAACCGATGCCCTTGCAAAAGGGGTCCCACAGGAAATTTTTATATGATGGGAAACTAACACTTCAAATAGTCTGGATACAGCTTAGTCGCCCATAGTGAGGTAAACTGGTATTTTTTTGAAATGCTTACATGAACCAGCCTTTCATATTTTAATAAGCAGGTGCAAAATGAAAGAATTAAAACTTCCCATTTTATTGGGACACATTAAAATGCGTGTTGCAGAGGATGCATGAAGCAGTCATAAGGCTTGAATTTATAGCTTTGGGAAATGCATTTCCAAGGCAGTAGAAAAGGAGCCATGCTTGGCTTTGGGTGTCTGAAATCTGTTATATGCCTTTTTTTTCCCCCCTTATTATCCCGGTACTTCCTAGAGATCTGTATCCACTGGCCTTTTCTATGCGCTGTAACCTCTCACGAGGAGAACTGTCATCTTGTTCAGTGCCACAGGTCCTATTCCATAGACACAGATACTAAGCAGTTTGCTAATGCAAGTGCTAAATAACAATAAAGACTAATTTTTTTATATATATATAAAGTATGCCTGAGGATCTGAAACAGAGAGGATAATGTAAGATTCTTTCTTTTTCTTTCCCTGTGAATTGGCCAAATCTTAGTGAACACTGGACCAATTTTCAGCCACTTCAAATGAACAGGATCAGAATCCCTGGTCTGTTGTGTCTAGAAGGTGGTAGCTGTCAGCAGAAGTATTTTGACACCTAATCTTAGCTAAATATGATAACTTACACTGGAATGGCTTCTGTAAAGATGTACAGCATGAACAGATTGCATTTGTTGTTTTAAAAGGACAGTGGAAAAATCAGATGTCAGTTGATACACCAGCTAATGAAAAATACATAGGAGTCATTTTTTGTTCTGTTTTTCTTTTATAGGGGCTACAGAAGTACAGAGAAGTACAGAGAGGAAATAAGGAGAAGCCATCAGGAGGGGCTACGTTAGTGCCTTTTAAGACAAAACACATTGATTTCAACAAAGGATTCATTATATTTAGAAGGGTTTGTGTGCTACATCGACAGGTCTAATGTGATAACTAGATTTCCAAAACTGACAAATGCCTAGAGATGCATGAAAGAAACTTACATAACTCACAGCAACATCCCTGAGCTTTTAAAGTTGATCCCTAAAGCTAGGGGGGAGAGTAAAGCAAGATAACCCATGTAATAAAGCACAAAAATCACTGCCTTCACTCCCTTCATCATCTCCCATAAGCTACTTAGGAACTTTCTTAACACCTTATTGCAGAAGTGAACTTAAAATACTTATCCTAGAATCATTTAAGTTGGAAAAGACCTTTGAGATCATCAAGTCCAACTGTTAACACAGGACTACCAAGTCCACCACTAAACCATGTCCCTGAGCACCACATTATGTATTTTTTAAACACCCCCAGGGATGGTGACTCCACCACCTCCCCGGGCAGCCCGTTCCAGCACCCAACCACCCTTTCAGGGAAGACATTTTCCCCACTATCCCATCTAAACCTCCCCTGGGGCAGCTTGAGGCCGTTTCCCCC
>JAVJGJ010000032.1:9189110-9200144 GCA_035590215.1 Microhierax caerulescens
GTTTTTTACCCAGTGAACAGCACACCCATCTAAGCCACAAGCAGCCAGTTTCTCAAGGATAATGCTATGGAAGATGGTGTCAAAAGCTTTACTAAAGTCCAGGTAGACAACATCCACAGCCTCTTCCTCATCCACTAGGTGGGTCACCTTGTCAGAAGGAGATCAGGTTCATCAAGCAGGATCAGCCTTTCAAAAACCCATGTCAGCTTGGCCTGATCCCTGGGTTGTCCTGCACATGCCATGTGTTGAGCCTAAAAGACTGGCTGTTTTAATTCAGTATGCTCAAGGAAAAGGTCAAGCAAATGCAGCATTATTTAAAATAAAAGTTCGCCTTCTCCTTTGCAACTTCCAATTTAGCCATGAGCAATTTTCCATCTCATAGGTCTCATTTTGATATCTTTAGTTTTAACTGCAAGTCAAGGGACCATTCAGTAAAAGCGTTCATAACCGTGAGTCATTTTCAGTCTTGCATCTCCTAGGTGGCAAAATTCTTGGAAATTAGTAGAACATCTAATACAACAGTGGCTAATAATTGCTGAGAAACATGTGGATCCATTTGAGGAACAACCACGGCCCACTCTTATTAAGGCTTATGGGCTTTGCTCAGATACAGCAGCGTGCTGAAACCAGCTTGGAGGGTAGCACTTCACATAAAGGATGGTTTTTTGTTTCCTCTTTTGTTTCCTGTGAGAAACTTCTTACACCTATATAAGGGTCACTATGCACAGGAAAGAAAGTAAGAATGGCATGAGTATTAAGTTTCCTGGAGCATCTGCTCCTAAAACTAAGCATGAAAGATGAGAGAGAGAAGTATGTCACCAGCTACTGCGTTCCAATGGGAAGTCTAGAGGGTTTTTTAGCAACTTCTGAAGCCCTTGGCAATTGCCCTCACTGCACAGTTGTGGCATCCAGATGCAAAGCAGCTGACTGCCTTCAAAAATATGGAACTAAGGCACAGCTCCCTGTCCAGCAAACCCTTGTGAAATGACCTGAGTAGCCCTACACCAAAGCATAACCTGGATTTAGTCATGGGTTTCTGTTTCTGGCTCTTCCTCTTAGAAGATTTGCATTCACAGTCTGTCCTCAATGCTTTTCAGGTACCTCTTCTTTCTCAGATTACTTTATAATATCAACATTCTTTTAATCGCAACTGGACAAGTGCTTGAAAGGCAGAAATGCCCTGGGAAATCTTCAGCAGCCAAAAATTGCATAAAACCTCCAAACTGAAGTAGCCATAGGCTGGGAGAGAATTAGGAGATAGTCTCATCTACATGAGCCTTGTACTTACTCTTTTCCATATACCTGCTTAATGGCCAGGGCTGGTGACAGTGCTGACCTTGAACCACATGTTTCCACCAGCGCAGCTGCTCTGAGGTTGTTTCATATTTCACAATGAGCCTTACTCTGAAGTAGGGTGCCTCAGGTCCTGTAAAAGTGAGTCACAATGTTTTTATTTAACCTCCTCAAAGATATGCCTATCATAGCTGAGAACCATCTAAAACTTGTTGAGGACTTATCAGATATGAAGCAGTGATCACAAGGAAACAGCATATCTAACTTTGACCATTCAGTGAGCTGCCTTTAGTTTTTATTCGTGTTTCAGCCCTCGCACAAGTGACAGCTATGGCTGCCATGTTCCAGGGTATTAAATGCACTGCAAAATATTGGATAAAAACACAACTGCTGGAGAAGAGGTAACCTTATTATAGGCTTTATCTCTTTGGACATAAACCTGAAGTTTTCAAAATCTCTTCACGCCCTTACCCCTTCTCTTGCTCCCATCATCATCTTCCCCCCAGCATACTCCCTTCCAGTGTGTTTCTCCCTGAGCTTTTGGTTTAGCTCAGTTTACCCAGTCTCCCTGCCTGAACTGAAGCTCCTTTTTATTCTTCCACTTCGGTGTATCAGCCACATCTTTCTCAGCAGCCCTACACTTTCATTTCCCTTTCTGTGAAATCAGTCAGCTGGTGCCAGATGTACTGTCTGAGCAATGTTTCAGCTATAAATCCATAGCTGCATTCTCTGAGCCATGATCAAAAGATGTGGCAAGAGGTACCGAAGGCAGACCAGAAGGCACAGGAGTTAGCATTGCTAGTGGTGCAGTTAAGCTCTGTTATTTATGCCAAGGGCTCTTTTTTGATAATTGCTCAGCAATGTTGTCTGATCTGCTGGAAGATGTTATTTCTAAGGCAGAACATTTTCAGTCACCGAAGCCATCCAGGGAGACAGAGGGAGGAAAGCCAATTGAAATTCAATTTTTCATAATAAAGTAGGAAATGAATTTGCAATTTCTTATTTCCAAGTGAATTCCTTACCATGAATTGTGAGGTTGCCAATTATGGTCCTCAATGCCATTAGGACCCAGCAAACTGCAAGTCTCTCACAGGTCCTTTTGGAGAGCAAGCCCTGAGGTGAAGGCAGCAGGGTCATCCCGTGGGACAGATCAGATTTATAAAGCCTGTGTTTCTCCCATGCAGTATAAAGCAAACAGTCCCATCCCAAAGCTGATGCTTCAACGTGGGCGCTAGCTTCCTGTGGGAGTCATTCTCTGAATTTTGCAGGTCAATTTGAGCTGCTTATTTAGCCATTGCTCTGTGTCCTGTGTTTTAATAAACAATGCTTCGTATTTTGTTCTGCTCCTGTCCTCAGCTGCTGTCAGCAGGCAAAGCATTATTGATGTTCTCGAGAGCGCCAGGCTGCGAGTGCTTTGTAAGAGCAAATAAGGTTAAAAAAGGGCTCACTGGGCAGCAGTCTGTCTACTACAAAAACCAAGACCTGGCAGAAAATGGTGAGAACAGGTATTTTGTGATACTTCCTTCATCCTCCAGTAAATTCTTGCCTGAGTCACCTCGGTTGTATCTTGTCACCAATTAAAGGTGTTGAAAATGTTAAAACAAGTATTAGCCATTCTTGAGGGCCTGGAAGTTTTTCCAAGCAATTTATATCAATATATTCAGACTTCTCCAGAAAGGGAAACATGGCCTCTCTCCTACCTTGGAGCACAGCACTAACCATTCAGTCACTGAATTTTGGAGCAATGGATCTTTCGTGTTTTGTAGCTGGGTTTTTGGTTCTGGTTCATTTGTTTTCATTCAGTATGGCTGAAAAGAGTTACAGGATGCACTTGCCAGCACTACAGTGTAACTTTTATGGTTTTCCTGAGGAAGCAATGATGATTTTAAGCTTTTTTTAATAGTCATCTTCAAACACAGATATACATGCACATACACATATGTATTTTTAAACTTAGGCTTCTGGACAAATATACTCAGACTCATGCCTGCCCTCCTAGCTGTCAATATTGCTACATGCAGAAAATTTTCCTTGAAATTAAGGTTACACATCAGCACGCTGCTGAGCCTAAAATGACATGACCAAGCCTTGCTTTTCAGGGTTGCTTTTGCAACCTGCTTCAGAACAAGTTTCTTTGCCCCAGAAAAAGCATTTCAAGTATTTCAACATAGCATGCAAACATTAGCAATATCCACTTTTGAAATAAATTGCAATCCCAGTCTTGCAGGCAAAAAATGAGCTGAAAGAGAGCTGCCCTGCCAGCAACCCAGCTTCAACAGCAGGAAGATCACCTTCCTGGAAGTTACAAGAAACAGGCTTAGAAAAAGCTCACATTCTCTCTAAAGAATGAGCAAGATGACTGCATGATCAGAAGAAATCACCTCAAAAAAGCATATGGGCTTGGCTTAGGTAAGTGAACTCTGCAGATGGGACCTGGCATGGTCTACAAAGAGGAGACATAGGGACAGCTCAGTTAAAGGTTGTACCAGTGAGGCAAGGAACCTACAGCCTCTACATGGGCAACTTTCTGTTATCATTTTACCCTCATAATTTGCTTCTGAACTCCCTGTTTCATGAGGAGCCAAACATTTCTCTAGTAAACCCTGCAAGGCTGCCCTTTCAGGTGGACACAGGCATAAGCCTCCTGTGAAAGCTGCATAATTAACATAAGCCTTTGAAAGCTGTTTCTTTTCCTTTCCCCACAGTAAGGATGCATGGCTACACCATGACCTTAACAGACAACATCTCAGGGTAACATACCTGTTAAAGCTCAAATCAGACCTAACTTTTCCCCTTGTGTTGAGATTGCAAAGGAAATGCTGGTTTCCTCATGCTTGGGATACCCATCTCTTGAGGGAAGGGGAGAGCACCCTCAAGTCCATTGCTCTCTGCATGAAGATTCACTGATCCGTAAAGCTCTTCCATCAGTGTTGTCCACTTCCCTGTAAAACAGTTGAATGCCCACTAATCCTTGGAGAAAGTGAGATTTTTATCACATTGCTGAAAAGCAATACTATCACCTTGCAGGTATATTGCTCCTTGCAAAATTGAGGCAACAGAAGTGGTTAGAGCTGACTCCTTTTACTTTTCCTGCCTCTTGGCTGAAGAACTGGAATTTCCAAATATTAAGAACAGAGCATGCTCTAAGACTGTCATTTGCATCTTGCAGAAAAAAGTCCTTAAATTTATGAGGAGGTATAAAATCTCTGTTTGGATGGTAAACTGAGGCACAGCCTTAAGACCCAGGAGTTAGTAACTGTCTGCACAGTTTTAGTGTAGATGTGGGTACACGTTCACACAAGTCAGGACTTGGCATATTAAGGCTCCACAGCACTCAAAAGTGGAAAAAAACAACCCTGTTTTCTACCAGGCCAGCATGTGAATAAGGATCAGGTCCAATCCCCTCTTGTAATGTTTGTGATCATTCTGAATAACAAAGTATCTTGTATGTTATGTGTGCCTGGCATCTTTCAGCAGCACACATCTGCATTTTGGCAAGATGAGACATGGCTGTTGATCCTTGAAAAAGAGACCTTAGGTGAATTCAGGCTGTTTGCTCCAAAGCTGCACCTGAGTCAGACCCCAGGAGATGCGGGATGTCTACAGCTCTTACTGACCTTCCCTCTGCTAATGTAATTCTGCTGCTAATGGTGCAGTGCTTCCTTATTAGTTATGGCTTTGCTGAAAGCCTTTATGGTATCTGGTTAGCTGCAGCCTACCTGAAATCTGATCATGGTACACATTGGAGCAAGAGCGTTCACTGTTTATTACTGAATCTGCCTCCTTTGGTCATTAGTCACCCAGGGATCATCTTCCCAAAAGGAAAGAGGAATGCCTTTGAGTTACATGTGTGAGCCACTTCAGTGCACTCACAAGCTCAGCAGTGTTCCAGTGCATCATCTATTGAATATGCCTTGATTCTTTCAGCTAATTTATATCCTACTCAAAATTTAACCCAATAAGTAACAATAATTATGCAGGTCAAGAATGTGCATGGCCTTCAGGTGGTGTAAAGCAGCTGCAGAAGACTGAAGGGATTTTCAAACACACCTACCCATAAGCTGCTGCTGTTTGGAATAAATATCCTGTCTCCAGTGTGACTACTTTGATGAGACTCCCTTAATGAGGTGCAACCTATGCCAGCATCTGTTATTACGCTGTGCAGCAAGATTTTAACACTCCAAGGATCTGTTAGCTGGTGTCCCTGCCTGTGACTCCTCAGGCAGTCTGCAGAGGCGCATCATGAACCATGACAAGCAATTAGGCACCAGCATGACTCTTAATGATCAGCAGTGAGACATGTCTGTCTTGCTGTGTCACTGACTGCTACAGTTTCAGGGTATTTGCTCTGCAGGCAGGGGAAGAGGGGTTTTATGTGTGTTAATAGAAGCCAATAAATTATAAGAAACAACCAAATGAAAGAAAGATTATATTGTCCTGCCTTGCAAATATTTAATTCCATTCTGAAAAATGTTCAGCTTCAACATGAGAGTACGTGATGGCCAATGCTCCAAAGCAGCCCATGGCCCTAGTCTGTTATTCCAGCCCTCCTCTATCAGGGCGGCTGGCACCCACTAGCACATGAATTTGCCTTATGTTTCCTCCACGAGGAAGACTTTACAATGCCTTCTGCATGCTTCCCTCCTTATTTACTTACTTTGCACGGCTTATCAAAGAGGCTGAAATCCTTCCCTTAACGGTACCTGATGGCTGTAAGTTCTGTACTACTACAGCACTCACTCCTCATTTTTCTCTTGGAAGCTTACAGTTTTCACCTTTCCACCCTTTATTTTTCTTCATCCTCTCTGTTCCACTACTTCAACTTGCCTTCCTTTTCCAAATGTCACTCAGTCTCTTCCCATACCCATATGCCCTCCTAAATACCTGACCTTTGATTTGCAGAGAACTCTGTAAGCAGTATCTGGCAGTTCCATGGGAAGAGTTGCTTTTGGAAACCTCTCAGTCATATTTCACAGGTTTCTCCAGGCTTTCTGTTTTGACAACCAGCATAAATTCAAACAGTCAGGGTACAAGTAGAGTCAACCAGTACAGGGATCTTATCAGAGGCGCTGCAAAAGATTTTCATAGCTATAAACTGTTCTAAAGAAGTTTCTCCCTTAAATATTTTAGACCTCTAGCAAAAATAGACCATATTTTTAATGATCTTAATTTTGATCTAGTGAATTCCAGCTATAGTCTATATAAAGTCTATAATGGAAAGTTCTATTTCATCTGCTCTGGGAAACAGTTATCAACATGGCTTATGTGCATAAACCACCAGATAAAAGACTCCTGAGACACTCTCATTCTTCCGGTAAAAAGATAAAGCATAACAAAGTGCAGTAATACCTCCATGAATCAACAATCAATTCACACTTTTCTGCTCCCCAACTGCTTATGCTTGTCTGTATGCATGGATAGCCCTCATGGATGTGGTTGGAGTCGATACACAAATGCTTAACCAACTAATCAATCAATCACTTAACAATCAATAAACACTTAACTGCAAGAGAAGAAAGGTCCTTTAAAGCTTGGAAGCCATTTTTCATCTGATGAAGACCACCAACACTGTGGACCCCCAAGTGTGGTACAGAGATCAGAAAAAGAATAAAAACATTACACCCAAATAACCCCTAGCCACGAGTGAAACTAAGCGTACTTATAACTTAAACTCCCCATGGTATGCAATTTTTGGGTATATATTTTAATTCTTGCTTTGCTTCACATCACAACCTTTTGATAAACACTTTATGCAGTATTTAAAAAGTGAAATGTGTTATCTGAACAGTGTCAGAACACAATAGCTGATACTTACAACATTTTAGCCCTGCTGCTCAGTCTGTACAAATCCTGATGAAGTCAATCCTGTTGATGCAAAGTGAGCAGCTCACATAAATCTGCCAGGGACCTCTATCACTGAGCTGCAAGAGTTCAGAGCACGTGAGCAAAATCACTCTCCAAAGTACTGGAGCTTGAGCATTACAACCAAATAATTATACTCAGGCTTCTTGCATTTCTTTTGTCAGCACATACTGCCAATTGGTTGTCCTGTGGGGAAAGATTAGGATGTGTTCTGTAATGACACTGAAAATGTACATTAACAATTAATGCAATTCATTATCACACTATTTTAAAAATGAATGCAAATTGTTTTTTGAATGGTATCCAAGCCAATTTGATTTAGAATAACTGCTTGCAGCAACTTACCTCTTTGTGGTGCTTAACATTTACTGAAATAAAAATGCACTATAAAATTTATGAGAATTGATTTCAATGTTTTAATGAACTTTTCAGAAACTGCAAATGTCTCGGGTAAGCTGCTTAGGCTGAGACACTAACTGGCTTTTAGGAGATATATTTTATTCCAAGATAATTATTAAGGTCCATCAAGGCCATTTGAAGTACCTAAACAAAAGTGTGTTTATGAGTAAACATAAAAATCTGGTGTCGTGCAGTGTTTCTCAGTTATCAGAAGCATTGCTGTTCCTATATTGAATCAAAAGCACTCACCAGTTCTGACCACCTGTTTACAACCTCACAATCAATTAGTACATCATCACTGGTTAATGTAAGAATTACAGGAAAGCAATGATAAGGAAAAATAAACACAAGCAGGAAATAGTTATTGAAAGTCCCAAACTTGCTAATGGCTATTTCTGATTAAATATAAATAGATGAGAAACGTCTGGCTCTAATCTTCTTGTCAGATCACCACGGGGTAAAATCACTCAAAGCGTGATAGATCACACAGACAAGCAGTTTTCCATGTAAGAAACAAGCCAGATGATCAATTAACTTATTTGGATTCCGCTGCAGGAAAGGGATCAACGTGAGTTTGAGACAAACTCAAGAGATGTGAACCTAAACCCTGGTGACAGTTCACACTATTGCAGATGCAGTGAGGCTTCCTGGAACTATGCAAAAAGCCAGATCAGAAAATCACCATGCTATCATTATGCTAAGAAGGTGAACGCTTTCTCTCCATCAAGTCATTAATATGAAGGATTATACTGTCTGCACCTCGAGATTTTTGCACATGTGAATTTTAAAAATTTTAAAAGTGGAGGTTTTGTTCCTGCTAGTCAAGAAGTGGCCCACAAGGTTCAGAAGTTTGCCATGAGTAGTCAGAAACTTTTTTGAAACAGGACAAGTTGGTGAGCAGGGTCCAAGCTCCAGAACGGTACACAGCAGAAGATAGTTCAGTAATACATATCAACTAAATATGACAAGGTAAAAAATAGTTTTCCACACTATAATAATTTTAAATCAAAGAAGTAAACTTGTTATCTCATGGGAACAGACTTCAGTTAAATGACTTGTAGTTAACTGTAACTTCACTTGTAGCTAACAACAGTCAAAGCAATAATAGAAAAAAACAACACAGCATTTATAAAACCTGGTAAAAGACAGTCATTTCAAGTCTGGTCAGTGGTTCACTTAATTCTTACTCAATATGAAAGCTTTGGACATTTCTATCTTTTTCTTCTTCAGTTTCCACATATTTCTTTTGAGAAAAACAATTATCCTCATACACATTTTAGATTTATGCCTTTCATTACAGCTTAATTATTTTCTCATCTGTTCCCAGCTGCCTTATTACTTTTTCATGTTGAGTTTGCCATCCAATAGAAGGTAAATAAAACAGTTTATTTACATTGGTGATTACCATTTGAAAAGTAACATTCATGCTGGAAGAGAAAAATACCTTCTTCAGCTTTTGCTAAAGCCCGCAACACTGACTTTAAAGAAACTGCAAACACCAAGACCCGTTAAAATTGGAATTTCACAGTAAAGGCATATAGTGCATATACCCTCACAAGGTCCTCAGCGTCCAGTGGGATACCACTGACCACAGAGCTGCAATGGTATCAAACCATCAGCTTGTGTAATGTCTCCCCTACCCAGCAACTCAACACACCAACACAGGGTCACAAGGCACAGCTGAAAGCCAGGAGTGGAAAAAACAGTCCCTAGCTGGCTACATCTGACTCCAGCACTACTCGCTCCAACATGGGTACTGCATTCCCTGACCCCCAGCTTTTCCCAAATGCATTCTTTTTAGACCCTCTTGAAAATCATATCTGTGATGCTACAGGCACATCCGGACAGGTTAGTATGGGATTTACAGGCAGGGTAAGCTTTTCTATACAATCAGATCTTTATGCAGTTAGGAAGCTATTGAGCTCGCAAACGGTGTGAGGGCTCATAATCTACTTTGGGGCTAAGTAGTGATAAAATGTGCTGTTCTGTTCTGGATTGCACTGAAACGGGCTACAAATGCTCATTTACACTGTGCAAGCTGCAGGGTGGTGATGGATGAGGGAGGTGTGGTAACCGCGCAGTTTGTACACCTGTCCCTCCAGCTATAACGTGAGAAGCTACTCTTGTCTCTGAGCTTAGCACAGTGCAGGTACTTTCAAGGCCCATCTAGAACGACAACAGGTGACTCAAAGTATCAGAAATTCTGTTGAAAATACTCTCATACCCTTTGAATTGCACCTTTTGTGAAGTAAGTGACCTTTTACTCAAAGTTGTTTCTTCACATGCACTTTAAGTCCACCTCTGCTCACAGCTTTCTGTATTGCATTCCCAGCACAGGGCGAACCTTTTTCCCTTGCTTGAGCTATAACCCTTAGCAGGCATTAAGTGGCCCACAAGCAAAGGGTAAAGGTAAACGAGCATTTAGAGCCTGCAAATGAGATTCTAATGCTGGACCTTTGTCAGTCACTGTGAAGCATTGATGCTTCTCTCACTCACTCCCAGTTAGCTAAATTTTGTATTTTTCTGGCATGATAAAAATCAAAACGAGTATCTCCTGCTCCTAAACCGTAACGTGTTCCCAGCAGCTATGTGACAGAGAACCCAGGTGATAACCCATGTGAATCTGAAAAACATTATAGTCATCTTTCCGGTGTTGGCACTTAAAGGCTAATTAGAGTCCCTGAGCAGAAAACCACTTTACATAGCTTTTAAACCAGTGGGACTACATGCAAAAAAAACCCCAAAAACAAACAAACAAAAAAAAAAAAAACAGTAAACTGCAGGCTGCAGCGTTTGCTTTCAGAAGAGGGAGATATTTATGGAGTCAACACTCAAACCCCTGTTTTATCCAGAATAATATCAGGGACATATGCTTCCTTAGCAGAACCATGGCAGAGGATGGTTGCTCTTGAGTCTTGCTGGAAACTACAGGGAGCAAAGCTCTTCCCAAAGAGCCCTCAGCTCTATAAAGGGTTACATTTCTACATGTGAAATATTTCCACACTCCCCACAGGCTCCTTGCACATTTGCTGTATTATTTACTCATCTGTTTAAATAATAAATCTCCTGGGGCAGGAGCTGCCTCTCACACCGTGTTAGCACAAAACTTTGCTTTTAATCTCAGTTGAGGCTTTTAGCTGCTACTGTATGACAAATGATAACAGATAACCACAATATAGATGCTTTGTGGTCTCAGGAATGATCACCCGTCTACAAGATAAGTGTTTCAGATGTCTCAGCTAAAGTATATTTGTTTCTTGTTTATATATGAATTGAAAATATCCATGCCCAAAGAGAAGCAATCAAAAACAATTTGTTTTCCTTTAGAAGAATAGATGTCTAAAATGCATTTTAACCCAAGCTTTTCTTGTTGGCTACATTTTGCAGAACCTTACAGAAAAGCACAGTTTTTCAGTTTGCTCAAGTAACAGAAAATTAAACATAGTACCAGGAAAACACGGGGAACTGGTTTATAGTGAA
>JAVJGJ010000032.1:9208835-9261453 GCA_035590215.1 Microhierax caerulescens
TTTTTATTTATTTATTTTAAATGGAGTCTTTACTCTAGCTAGCTTTCCCTTAGCTGAAACAGCTCTGGTCAGCTGCTTTTCCACAATTAGTGAAAAATTAAATGACTAGTGTAGAGTAAGTACTAAGAAAGCACACGCAGCTGAGGCAAGCTGCAATGAAAGCCACGCTGCGGTCACTGCAAAAGCATTAGCTGGCACCAGCCGAGAACCCCGGCCAATGCAGCGGGGTGCCAGGGTTACACGCACCCCGGCCAACGCAGCGGGGTGCCAGGGTTACACGCACCCCCTGGCTGTCTCCTGCCATCTCAGATACAACAGAGAGCCTGAGCGCAGCACATCACCAGCGAGTAGTGACACAAACACGCAGGTGCTGGTGTAAGACACTGGAGACTTCCTCCATAGCTGGGCACGTCCTGGCCTTATCTAAAAGAGCATAACTGTGAATAATAGAAGCGGCTCCGAGTGGTTTTACACAGGCGAGGATCTCACTCACAGGAGCACCTATCGAACTGCTTACATGGGATTACACCAGGTAAGATGTAACCCCAGCTGCTCAGAGCTGGGCAGACTGAAGTAATTGGGAAAATTCAAGCTTTGTGTCCAACGCCTCCAGGGGCTGACACACAATGGGGTTACACACTCCCACACATCCCCTGAGTTGTGGAGTCTATGCTTGTGTGTGCTCTACAGCCTCAGCAGATGTCATGCGAGTAACGCCTTCTAGGAATGAAAAGCTGAACACTACTTGCAAGCATTCTACTGCCTCGGGAACCAAAGGATGGCCATCTGGCTCACTTCCCTACCTCTGACTGCAGCCAGAATCAGGTACCTTGGGAGGAGGAGGCGGTCAGGGCAAGCAAATATGGATTACCATCTCCCAAGTGCTCTCCCAGTCTCCACCAGCAGGACTGCTGGTTGTGGGCACACACCCTGTTGGCTCCCATGGCTGATATGGTTTATGTGACCTGTGCAAGCCCCTGAATTATAAACAGTGGTTTATACAGTAATCATCCCATGGGCTGCATTATCTGGTAAAGCTGGAGCAAGCAGAGGCAAACATTCTGGCATAGGTATGCCTCAAGGAGAAGATGGCCATACTCTACAAGACACTGATCACCTGGTCACAGCAGTGGTCTTGGGACCCTGAACAGATGAAGAGATACCCTCATTCACAGATAGACCTAACAAATGTTCAGGTGTTTCCTGAAATATTATTAGCTCTACTCAGGTATGAGAACATTTCCTGCTAAGAGGCACAGATAACTTGCACAGGCCAGAGGCTCAGTGGGCTACAGCTCCTGTATCCCACGCTGATAGTGCATTGTGCTGCCATGGCTCTGCAGACCCTCTCCCCGACCTCACTCAAAAACTACCAATATACTCTTGCCTTGTGACCTGACACACCCAAACTCCAAAAGCCTCATCTCTTAAGACGATGCCAGGACAAAGTATGCCATTTACTATTTCACTAAGAAGACCCCAAGCTCAGTTTCATTGTTTTTTGTGGGTCTGCTCTGTCTGCTGTAGGTGGTGACCATCTAAGTGTTTTGGGGAAAAAACAACTGACAGCCTTTGTTCTATTTTCTGTGCCTTTCTCACATCTGTTTTCCACAGACAGACAGATACATGCTATTCTGCAACTCAGATGTACTCTAAGCTACAGCAATGTATAGTGTAGGTTCCAACTTCAATCATATTTCAAGGCAGTCAGACTTCTTAAACTCTCCACACTGCTGCGGTCTAGAAACCTGAACGCTCTGAAGATAGCTGTGAAGTTCCAACTGCTTTACTCAAATTCAGGATATCAACTTGGACTTATTCATAAATACACAGATAAACGGGACTTACTGTAGCAAATACAGTAAATATCTAGTCAGTAAATTGACATTTGCATTGTTTGCAGCAGAATTTGCATCTGAGTGGTCAAAGTTGGGATGCCGGACACATCCCCACATGGGGAAAAAGCAATGTAAGAAAGGGGTATGCACAAAGCAAATGTGTGGAATAGAGTGCTTGCTATTTCCAAGGTCTTGTGATATTTCAATGCCACAAAGCCTGCTGTTTACTCTTTGCCTGTTGTTATGCATAAGCCTCAAGTATTTATTAGAGCAACTTATTGCTAATAATGAGAAGCCAAACAGGAAATCAATATAGACTCATTTATGTGAAAAAAAAAAAAAAAAAAATGCTTATTTCCACTTCTGATAAACAGCCAGGAGGGTAAAGCTGAAGCACCTCCATGTCAAATCAATACCTCTGAGGCACTGAAAAATAAATTTCAGCAAATTACAGCAGGCTCATCTTGAAGGATGCTAAATATAGCTTCATTTTTTTATTCCTACTGAGCATGAAAGAGGTTTATACACAAGGAAATCACTAGATGAAAGTACAACATGTATGGGACTTAAGCCTATTAACTTGCATTTCTATCACTTTATCCAGTTTAGATAAAACAAATTAATCATTGCACAGGTCCTCCTTGTTTGGAATAAAAGGGCTCAATTTCTATTAAGTTTTATTGCTTTATTTCTCGTATATGTCTTCTTAAAAGAGCCCAATTGCTCTTAACCTTACCCTACTGGTGTCATAGCAAATATCTATCTGGCAGTCACTTTTCCTCAGCACTGCCCAGCCCACAAGATTAACAAAGGCAGACCACATAGAAGTCCTCCACTTCTTTCATGGCACTCAAAAAAAAACTACCACAAGGCACCCTCCAATTATTTCCTTTTCCCCCTGCTGTTACTTTTTCTCGATTTCTGAGCATCATCTGTCATCATCTTAACGCAACTCCTAGCCCACCTATGTTGGTCTTTTTCCTATGACTTCATATCGTAGGGTCATTCTCTGCATTTTATAGATGGGGACACTGTAGCAGGATGTGGTAGTCATTGTGAAGATAAAGAAAAGTGCAGGCAGCCGTGGACCTCTTCCAGAGTATAGGAGGAAGAGGGTGACAAACATTAAGATACAACAGAAAATTACAGGGGAAAAAGAAATTTTAAAAAAATAAATCTAAATTTGGTTTGGGCATTTGAGGAAACTAATGCTTTGGGTACTTTTAAGGCACAAAAAGAATTGTATAATTGCTATTAATAGCTTTTCTAACATCATTGAATGTTCCTGCTGTATTTTCCTCCACTAGATGGTAACCACAGAAACCAGAAGTCAAACAAAAAACGAGCTCACAGTGGTAGAAGCATGGTGATACAGCGCAGAATGATATACTCTATGTGTTTGTTGTCTGTGACTGCCAGAAAGGCAGAGAAACAGAGAGAGAAAAACAGGGTTGCTTTGAAATGCGTATTAACTTTCAAGATGTCAAAACACAAAACCAGAAATACAGCATCTGTGAGAAACTTTCTGAAGGGAGAAAAACAAAGTGTTACCCAATGAAATAGCTTTGGAAGATGAAGCTGCGTTTTTTCTCAGTAAATACAGCTCCATGATTCAGTCTCTCTTAAATGTTGAATATAAGCAGTCAGCAGAGAGATGGGTCTAGAGCAGGGGTCCTCAAACTTTTTAACCAGGGGGCTGGCGCACGGATTCAGTGGCAGGCAGTCATCTGCGGCTGCTTGGTTTCCCCCTGCCAACTCCTGGTGGGGGGGTCTGTAAATACCGGGGGGCCGGATTGAGGACCCTGGGGGGCCATATCTGGCCCACAGGCCTTAGTTTGAGGACCCCTGATCTAGAGAATATCTATGCGGTTAGCTGTGAGCTGCCTGCACAGGTCAGCATTCACTACTTGTGAATTCACTATTGTCTAGCACATACGCTCAAATGGGAATGAGATTCATCTCCTTGTTACACAAACAAAGCTAGTCCTCCTGGCCCCACAGATAGCTGGAACACAGGCAAGAGCCATATATTTAGTCTGTTCTTGAATAAATCTCCGCTTGCACAAACACAAACTTTCATGTCCACCCATACATAGAACTTCTAGAGGTAAAACCACCCAGAAGAACACTACCTTCTGGAGACAAGAAATGCAACCAGTATTAGGGTTGCACATTAAACTCATGTTTACGTATGTGTTGATCCTTTTATACTTTTTTACTTGGGGTAGGACAGTCACCATCATGAGCTGTCTCTCAACAGCCTCAAAAAAAAAAAATGTTTGTAACCTAGTTTACTTTTCACTCAGATAGATTTACTTATCTTCTATAACAGTGAAAATTAATTAGACAGATAATACAGAGAAGCACTTCCAACTCATGGATTCACAGCTCTTGCACTCTCCCTTACCCAGTGAGGCCAGAATCTCCTTGTGCATGTGGCAGGGGAGGCAACTTCTGTTTGGACTTGTCTGAAGTAAGACACCAAATCTTCTGAAGTCTAGACCATCAAAAAGCCAGCCTTAGTCAAGAGTCTTCAGCACACAAGTGTCTGTCTCCACTTAACTAAACTTCATCATCCATTTTAAATTTTCTTAATTTTGCATCTCAGTCTCCACCCTGCAGCACTCTACGTCATTTCAGGGAGAATCTTACTCGAGTTCTCCATCCCCTCTCTCCAGACACAGTAATTGTCAGCTCTGAGGAGTCAAGAGGGCAAGTCCTCAGAGAAGCCATAAGAATAACTAATTTTAAAAATTGTATAACAAGCTACCCTAGAAATAATAATTACATTTTCCCCAGAGCCATAAGGTTTGGGAGCTTAAAGTTTCTTCTGTCCTGCTTAAATAAAATATGTCTGTCACAGGTTTCTAAGAGACAGTGCTCTGACAAATATACTAAAGTTCTCTGCTGAAGTCCTTTGGGTTGGCAATGTAGCTCATCGCTTCTTGTTTTCTTTTCTCATTTCATACTCAGCCAAGATGCCCAAAGTATACAACACTCAAGTTAGTTTTCTGAAGCACATGGCATTGACAGAACTTCAACAGAAACTGTTTAGGCAGACACTGAATGTTTGGGGGAAAAAAAAACATTTTTCTGATTCAAGATGACGTTTTACATTACATGGGAATTGCTGCAGCTTAGTAAGTCCTACATCTGGAAGCAGCAGTAATAACTGTATCATGGCTCTTACCCCATGCTGGCTTTGTAACATCAATAGTTTTTATCTTTCAGTAAATGCAAAGAATAATTCACATTTGTGCAACATGTTAGAAATTTCAAACAACATCTAGGTAAAGATAAAGAGTTTTCCCCTTTAGCTAATCTAATGCTGTTATGTGCCTCTTCATACCACACTCAGGGCTACGCTGGCCCTTCCAGCATGACACGTGGATACACTGCTGTGTGGACAGACACTACACCCCATGAAAAAAACTACCATTGTATCAGGGCTGAATAACCTTTTTTCAGATCAGATGGCAATGAACAGCTCCTGTCTTTCATCATTTAGGGTGTGCCCCAGCTTTCCTTTACCCATGGAAAACTGCATCCGAAACATGCATGGACTGAGTCCCCTTGGAAAATAAAGCAGAAAGTTTTGCAGAGGCCCCTTGGAAATCAAGGGGACTATGCACAGGCACAAGTTGTGGTACACTTGGTGGTCAGAATCTTTTTAATAGGCAGTTCTTACTGGAATATACTGATTTCTTTTAACAAAATTAAACAGAGCAAAAGTCAGTTTTGAGGAATTTCTCATCTGAACTTTAAGCTATGAAGACATAGAAACAGTTCCTCTTCATATTTCTGACAAACTCTGCTTCCTTTCTGCTTTGAAATCACTTTTGGTTTAAAAGGAAAGTAAATGTTAGAAATGAGAGGGCAGAATTAAAGCAAAATGTTTCAAGTCTAGTCAGATGTTTTTAATTTTCATTTTATGAAAATTCTCAGTACTGACTTTTCACCTCAATTAAAACATCATAAAACCAAGAGAAATGTTTCTGTGTACACTATTAAAAATGTGCAACATTAATCTGTTGAATATAAATTCATATTTATGAAGAATATGTGGCATCCAAGGAAACAGATATCTATCTTTTGGTTTGTGTGAAAAAAAAAATAAATTAGTGATAAAAGCATTTAATGAAAAATATCAATTTGAAATGGAAAAGAAAGGATTTATTTTAAAGACTGGCTAAAAACCCCCAATATCAGCTATGAAGTGACAGTTTTGAAACCAAGTGTTATGTCAGCTGGGAATAATTCCTACTTTTTGAAAAGCTGATTTTATAAAGATCAGCTCAGCTACATCCACAGAGAAGGCATGCCATGGACAGCTGCTTTAATAAATCTGTGAATGATTCATTACCTTTCAGTGATCCTCAGAGAAACATGATTTGTAAGCATAACGCAGACTTCTTCTGCTACTCTGGATGCAAAGGCTACTTACATTTCTCTCTTCCCTAGCTCAGGATGGGACACAAGCACTTTCTTTATACAGCAGCCAAGTACAGGGAAATTTCCCTCTGCAGAGGGAAGCCCGGGCTCAGGACTTTGATTTATTCCAATGTTACTTGGTGCAAGATTTGCCTAAGAAACCCTTGATTATGGGCACCTCTGATTTCTGACACCAGCCTGTCTGATTTTCTGGCGCCACAAGTCATGAATTAATACTGCACACATCAGTAGAAGAGGAAATCTCACTATTTTTGTGCACTTTATTCAGTGGCTTTTGAATGTGACAAGCCTTGCCACCACCCAGTGAGACCCCCATCACTTGCACACTTATTTCACACTGCTATGTGAAAGAAAGCAGCTCAGCTAAAAAAAAAAAAAACAAAAAAAAAAAAAAACCCAAACAAACGAACCCCCTGAAAAAGTATAACTGTTTAAAATTGAAATAACCTAACTGTGGTTAACTCCTCTATGCAGCATCACACCATTGTGGACCTGAGGACATTCCCCAGTTGTCTATACATGCAGGCTGTGACTTAGCTGTCCATACATCACATGCAAAAATAATCACATTGCAACATTAGCATCCCCTCTAGCCTCAAGGTGCTGGTGTCTGCTGAAGACCAGTGCCAGGTATAAGGGCTAGAGGCAGGACTTGGGGCACAGAAATTTTTCAGGCGGTTCTGACAGATTTTTGCAGACTGACTACTTCAGTGGTTAATGATGGATTCATCTGGTGCTTTACCCAGCAGGGAACACATTGTCAAGGGCAAGGGGGGAAAACTACAACACTCCCCAATTTTTTTGGCTGGTTTAATGCTGGGCTTACTTGTGTTCTTGATTCTTCATGAAAAACTGAGGTATGTTTCGTATTAGGCAGAGTTCAGATACTGTTCAGAGTATCTCAGTCCTGCCCTACCAGGATATTCAGGGCACCCTTTGGTGGGAACCTCTTTGGATATACCCTTGAAGATTATCGAGCTTAGATCTTGTCAAAAACAGCAGCACACCCTGACCCCAGTGATCCTCAATATGCTCTGGGGCTTTTAAACAGCTTTGCTGTGTTTTAAATCAATGGCATTAAGTGCTTGAGGAACCTCCATGTAGAAAAACAGATAAATACAAAGGATTTACACTAGAGCCATACACGATGCCCTGGCATTGGCAAAGGCATTTCACAGATGTCTGGAAACGAAGCCAAGCAATTCTGAAGGACTGTCTTGCAGTCCCCATTGTTTTAACATCCTCAAGGATGGACAGGCAAGTACACTTGGCTACTTTTTGTTTCTAAGCCTACCAGTGACCTTGCAGCCATATTAGCAGAAAAAATACGTGCACTCCAAGGAGGACAGACAGATGTGCATGCGCTCAGCTCACACTTCTAAAGCAGGTAGGTGCAAGCAGCTCTGGCTGGCAAGCTGTGCAACTGCGGTATTGCTGTGCTGCTCAGAGGTAAAACACATTCGCTTGGGCCCACCACCACACCAACCCAATTATTTAGCTTCCAAACTGCACTGGTTCATATGAAGGTAAGATCAGAGCCTGGACTGAGCAAACATTTGACTACCCACATGTTCCCACTGAGGCACAACCTGCTTGTTACCTGCTCCATGCCAGGCATGATCAGGAAGGAAGAATTGCGTAGTGCAATAGAGATGTCACTTTTGCAAACCCTTTTTGTTTGTCAGCATTCATCCCTTAAAACATTGTCTAAATCCACATATTCACAAACCAGAGCAGAGAAGCAGAGAGTGCAGCATTCCTGGGCCATATAGCTTTGATGTAGCTCCAGGAATTTGGAGTCTCTGTCTGCAATTTATGGAAAGTGTGAGAAGTTACAAGGCTAGTAGTGGTCCACACAAAATGCTAACTGTAGGAGTGAGTCGGAAAACACCCCTCCTTCTGCAGAGCTTTGGCACCTGACTCCAGTGCCCTGATCCCCATAGGGCGGAGAAGTGCGAAACCCTGCCCTGTGGGAGAAACAGCACTGGAGTTCAGAATTTTGACACAGCTCTGGCACTTCCCATTCTGGCAAATAGATTTCAATTCTGCTGATGGAAAAATATATATTTCACCTAGACAGAGGCTGAAATTTAAAAGGTATTTTAGCAGCCAGCAGTCACAAATGCAAGACATTTTCTGACCTTTCCATTGCTGTGTACCTGTTTATTTTAGTGTCACACAGCCTATTCTGACTAATGTCATGGTACTCCTGCCTTCTGGGACATTAGGGCCCGCTTCATCCACACAGAGTTTAATGCATAATCAGAGAATTAAAGGACATAAGTGGCATCTTCAGAGTCCATTTACCACTTCCTATATGTACTGAGTTGTGAACTGTTCACTGATGGAAACCAAGAGTACCACCTCCCCAGCACTACCATTACAAAGAAGTACTCAACGCACTGATGCCAACAGTCAAGTATGTCTCTTTAGAACAATTTTAGAAATCATGGTCAGCTTGCACTGAGCAGAGGATACTATATCTATTCAGTAGATAAAGACTGCTTTAATGCCCAGGGCATTCAGGCAGCAGACCCTCTCACTCCAATCTGACATAACTGCAAGGACAAAAACCTGTGGCAAGGCTGGGTAAGACTAGTAAAGCTTATTGTTTTGTACTAATCCACTGTATGATCAGGTGTATTTTCTTGCATAAGAGAGAAAATGTCAAGACCCCAAACTAGGACACAAAAAAAAAAACAACAAAAAAAAACAAAAAAGTGAAATTTTCTGATTTACTAGAAAGTAAAGTTAAGGAAAGTGTATGTCGCCAGAAAATTGTAGTTATCGATTTTGCCTCCAGCCTCAGTGACAGCGGTTAAAAGCTTTCCTACTCTACTGGAAAAGACACTGTAATTTAAAAAATAAAATAAATTCATTGTAATGTTCAGTCTTAAAGCAGCACTGTGTTACAACCAAATGACAGAAGAGCCTCTGGGTATTAAACAGATGAAGAGGTTTTAAAGGCAGCATGTTTTTGACAGCCTGCCTGTCACACTTTCTGCTTTTTGTATTGAGCAGCACCTAGGAGTAGATTAAAGATGAAAATACTTTCCTTTTCAAATAACCTATTTCAGCCTTTATGGGTCCCTAGGGGAAGCATCATTATCCTTAGAAATGAAAGAGATTAATACCATATATTTACTTCTGAGGGAAAAAAAAAATTACTTTGTGCTGGGTGAACATCAAATATAGCATTTAAGCCTCCAGCAGACTGACTTTGTACACACCTTACTTTCACTTTGCAGCCACTTAAAGCTCTACAGAGAAGAGTTGAGAGCACTTGCCAGGGAAGTATCTCAATATTAGATGCTCTGCAGCAGAAAGGCAGCAGCTGAGAATGGATTTTTGCACTAAGCAAGCAACCTGCCTTCTTTACAGCCAACCAGCTCAAAAGACACCTCTGAAGGCTGCTTCATCTTTACGGTCTGATGAGGACTACTATGGGATGGCATGAAGTTTGGGATAAAATGTTCAACCTAGGACAGGCAGCTGCTTAGGTTTGGGCATTTAATTGATAGAGGTGTAAGTTTAGGGGGAACCACTTTCACCCATGACACACATGTGAGAAAAGGAGAGCAAGCGAGACTGACCAGCAGCACCCAAGGGACTGGCAGGATGGCTGCCCTGCTGAGAGGTCTCCAGCAAATAGCTGGGACATGAGCAGGACACCTGAAGGAACCTTTAAGAGTTATATGGTGGCACTTGGCATACATTAGTCCCAGCAAGCCAATGTTTGGGAGAAAACTATCAAAATTAAGTAAACTCAATCCTTCTGGCTACATCTTAAAAGCCTTCCCAGAAGTACTAAAGCTTTAATTGAATTGCTGTTTTCAGTCATTTGATTTTAAAGACCAACCACTTTTCTGAGAATATTGGGTGGGTTTCTTTAATGATCCTAATATATCAGAGCAGCATATACATTAAACCAATCTTGCAGCAGTTTCCAGATTGGTTGCACGGCACAGCAGTCCCTGGGCAGTCCACACCTTACTCAGTATCTGCTCTTCAGTTAGACCGCACTTGGTGATAGTGGGAGGAACACTTCAACTCAGAGAAGAGAGAGAAAATGGTGAAATGCATCCTCTTCTGAATGCTTGGCCTCTCTCCCCTCCCAGCTACACAGCTTCAGGTCCAAAGGCTACACGGCTAACCTCATTCCCTCATTTGAGACATGAGCATGATTCCAGGCACAAATAGCAATTGCATGCAAGTGAGGTGGCCCAGTACTTCTGTGAGGCTGTTGCACATCGCCATTGGAATAAATCAGAACAACTGCCTCAAAATTACTTGAAGTGTATCTGTGTACACACTAACAAGGGATCTGGTCCCCTGTGACTTAACTTTCCATTCCCCTTACTTCATGGAAAGAGATCATTTAAATCAAATACTACACTTTAAATCATGTCCTTTCTTGAAACTAAATACAATAAATCCCTAGCTATTATTTACTTCCCAATTCCTTTGCAGATACTGCAGTTCTTGTTATTCAAGCATAATCACAAGAGGAAAAACAAATGTTCTTCATGTAATTATATTTCAAATGTTTTACTTTCAGGTCATTAAATCTCTGGTATCTTCCTCCCGCTCTTAATGCACCCTCTTATTTTGTTGCTCTTCAATGGCTGCTGCCTATGTGGCAAGCCCTTTCGGCTAGGGAGCCACTAATACTGCAAATATCATTATACTGCCATTAATGTAACACCCAGCAAGGTGCCCAAGTAGCTGAAATTATTTCTCCCAAACTATAATTTCTTGAATTTATTGACCATGAACTTGAAACAACACTTTGTCATGCTATTGTGTTGCCTGCTCGTTTCTCCAAAGAAAGGTTATCAGTCTTTTTTGAAACATTTTTCTGTATAAAATGTTGTCAGAGGCGCTTTTTTCCACCTTTTTTCTCTTCCACTATTCTGCTACTCCTTTGTTTTCCTCCCCTAGTCATTCATTACTACTCTTAGTATCAAGATCATTACATGAAGGGAAGTTCAGATCATTGGTGAATAGACAGACTGTAGCAATTTGATGTCAGTCACCACCCTGTCAGAAGGTACTACAGAAATTCAGCACATCACCTGTAGTCTTTCATAAAATGGGGAACAGTGTGCTATGCTCCAAACCCAGAGGTATTCCGAGACTCTCTCCAAGGCACTAAAGCAGTGCCTCAAAGAAAGTTTTGTTCTACTAAAACAAACAAAACAAAAAAACCCCAACAACAACAAAAAAACCACAACCCAAGAAAACCCCACCACAACAAGTTCATGATTTGAATATTTTTTCAGAAGAAAACTCCTAAACATGACCATGAGAGAAATGAGGATAATCAGGATTAGGATTGTCAGGATCAGAACATCTATACTTCTGTTTGGTTGGTTTTTTTTTTCCAGAAAGTATTTATGTTCTTGTCCTAAACTTTCACAGGTATCTTCCAACATGGTACTGATAGAGGACAACACAGCATTCATCACAAGGACAATGTGACTAGAGCAGCTTCCCAGAACTGAGTTACATTTGGTTCATGCAGACTTGTGAAAGGAAATTGTTCGAACAGTAACATGGATATGTGAACAAACAGAATAAAGAATGGGAGTAAAGGTGACTATTAAGATTTTGAGATGCTGATGCTGCAGCACTAAAGTGGCTTGTAAAACAAGGTGATTTCAAAGTGCCTGAAGCCAGAGTAACATATCAAACTAGGTATTGGTTTGAGGCAGATTGGACCAGTAATCATGCAGGAGCAGATCTCTTGCATGCTTTAGGACACTATGGATTCTGGAGGAATTGCACTGGCGTCACTCTGAAAAATCTAGTTGCCAGCTTGTTTAAATAAACATGCATTCAGTCCAAACAATGTTTTCTTCCTAGAGTGGCTAAGCATCATTGCAAAGTGGATTAATTGTTGATAAAACTCCAAAGTAGAGGGGACAGCCAGCAGTTAAAGCCCTGCAGCATGTTTGTGTGTGTGAAATCAGGGAGTATAGAAATTATGTCTCTGAAATCAGTAGGATTGTTTTTATTTTTGTTGAACAATGATAATGCTGAGAAGGATTTGCATAACACCCCAGGAGCAGCTCTCATGCTGGATTTCTGACTGGAGTCAGCTCATTACATCCATAACAGAGAATGTCACTGATTTCCTCTCTTCAAAATAAAAGGATTGACGAATGTGAAAGAAGTGAGCTGAAATACTCACTGAAAGATGACAAAAAGGCAAAGTCTATAGAAATAATTGTTCTGCACTTTTTTTTCCTAAACTGTGTACTTGTAAAACATTGTGGCCAGCTGTTGTTCTTACAAAGAAGTTCTCACTGTTATGATCAAAATGATAATGACCTCCCTGATGTCACACACAATGCTCAAAACATTGTCTTCTAAAGCATACAAAAGAATTGAATAAATATTTGTCTAGTGCTTCAAAAATTACATTCTACATGAATTTTTTAAAAAATCATAAATTGGTTTGTATCTTAACCATGCAAAACACTGGATAAATTTTGAAAATTTAGAGATTTAGAGACTTTAATTCATAGAAAATAGTAACAGAGGTATTTTGATGAGACTATCAGAAGTGGAAGTATATTTAATACCAGCATGAAACACCGTTCAGAGAATAAAGAGATCAAATGCATAAAATTACTGGAAATGTGAAGAACTGTTATTGCCTGAACTTGATAGCCTGGTATTACTTCACTATCTGTATCTGCTATATTGAGATTTTTTATTAAGATCAAGACAAAAAGACAAATTCAGCTCCTTCACAAGTACCTCAGTAAAATGTGCTTTACTCTGTCAAAGCAGGTGCGTGGGAAATTACAAGTTTCTTGGGTTCTTTTTGTTTGTGGAATTGATCTGTGGATAATATTCTGCATTCTTTTGCAATTAAATTTACTTCAGTATACATGAAAAAAACTGTAGGTTTTGAGTATGGGAATGCAGTTTTAACCTAGCATTAGACAAGCTGCCACAGAACAAACTAGGAAAGTGATAACTGGGGAAAAGCATTCACTGGGAAATTAAGAAAATGACTATACTACTTGTAAGCTATTTTCACTGAAAAAAGGCTGATTCTAACCACACAGAAGCCTTTCTACAGATGCGGAAAGGTTCTTCTAACTACTGATAGCCATCTGATACCAACATTTCTTTGCCTTGTTTTCACCCAGCATTTAATTCTCAGCCTGCTTGTGGCAATGACAACTTTATCCAAATAGAAATAAAGCTGGTTTCTTTCCCATCCTGTATTTTATAACCCAGTTTGAAGGATTCTTTGACTTATCCTGATTAAATCCTTAAACTTTGCCATGACCGCTTTTACTCTCAATAGCATCCTGAGTCCCAAGCACTGGTCCTAACCACAAACAACAGAAAGCTAGATTGGGAAGAAATTCTATAACATGAGGCCACACAAAGCCATTCAGGTGGTAATTCCTAACAGCATCGCAAACCTTTTCCTGTCTTCTCCTCTGCAAGACAAGGCATATTTGGTGAACACAGACTCTGCATGCCTAGAGAGCCAACAGACAGAACACAATTGCTACAAGGGGCAACCAAAACTTAATCCTACTATTTTCCAGCCCTCTTCTGCTACAAAAATTATTCTCCCCCAAGAACTGCACAGGCCCAGCGAATGGCACAGCACTCTTGGAATGCTGTGAGAATCCATTCCAGGAAATAAAAAAAGAACAAAACCTAAACCCTTCTTAATGACTACACAAATTTAAAGAGAAGAACGAGATTATCATGAATTTACAGTGATTAATTCCCACTAAAATCACAACAAAATTGATTCTTCTTTACACTTAAGTCTTTTTATGGTAATCCATCAAAATGAAGTAGTAATATTTAAAGGCCCTTTATACTACTGCAGTAGCAGAGTCCCTAGGGCATGAGAATCAGATGTCACAGGCACACAAGCAAATAAAAGCAAAATCCCCTCAAGTGCCTACATCTATATTTATCATCTATGTATACAAAGAGATAACAGCTGCAGGGCTGAATAAAAATAAAACTGTGGTCAGCCTATAGCTGTCTTTCCTGCTTGGGTTTTTTGATCAGGAAGGCAGCTGAGGTACCTGAATGTTTTAAGAACTGTAGTATAATTTGATCTGTGTGAGAATTGAAAGCAGAACTGCAGAAAACTTGAGTTTTGGCAAAGCTATCTGGAAGGGCAGGTGTTCAGCAATGAAAAATGCAATATTGCTAGACTGTAGGGTCATAGCCCTGTCTTTAGGCAAAAGTATGCTATGGCCCTACAAGCTGTGCTTTTTGAGAACTGCATGTCATAACTGAAGCAAGGTTTCTACAGAATCTTTTTGAAGGAGAATAACAACTATACTTTCTTAAAGAATTAATCACAAATCAAAGTCTTCTCCCTTGAGTAAAGGATTACATGGAATAGTTCCATACCAAGCTGTAGCCAACTTTCAGAAGTTTCCCCCATTCAGCAAGCATCTTAGCAAGACCACACTACCAAAAAGAGCAAGTGCATACCATCAACACTTGGCAAAAAAAGTCAGTAGGTTCAGAGAGAAACATCTAATGGCCATGCCTTGTTCCACAGGGAAAATGCTGGGACAGATAACCCAGCCATTACACCACCAAACCCATCCTAAGCTTGAAGGGATCAGAATTGCTCCTCTGGCAGAAAGAGCCATTATGAAACACCACAAGTAACTGAGTTTACTCCCAAGTGATATAAGCAGAGTAGAGCACACAATTAGAATGGAAGGCCCTTCAAACCAATGACATCTTCTGTCTCACGTTAATTTATGCCAGTTCAGCTCTGTTGCTTTGTACTGCAAAGCTTAACCAAGAGGGACTCAAGGCATATTAATTTTATTACATGTTCTATCCAATGCTCTAAAGTAACTTATTCAGCTTTATCTGCACAGTCCCTCATCTGCTTCAGTGCTACCCAACTCATTAAAAGAAAAATATTTTTCTAATTTTCTCTTTTTCTCTGTTGCCTGTCCTATAATTCCCCCTCTTCCACCTTTTCTGAATCAGAACTATACGCTCCTTTAATTTATGTTGGGGTGGGGGGTGTGGGGGTGTGTGTGGGGGGGTGACTGGGGTTTTTGGTTTGGGGGTTTTTGTTGTTTTCTGGGGGTGTTTCAGTTTTGTTAGGGGTTTGTTTGTGGGGTTTTTTAAAAAAAAATAAAACAAACAAGAATGCATAAGACTAAGACGGAACATAAAGAACATGTTCCTATAAACCATATATTCTAATCAGAGTAATGCAAGGAAATCTTTAACAAATAAACAATTTGGTGATTCTGTATTAAAGTCACAGGAAGTTTCTTAATGTAGCATGATACTGCCCGCCAGGAAACCCAACAGAGAACTAATAGATTCAGTGTCATTACAGAGCTGTCATCCAAGTATCCTAATATTGAATCTAGCTGATGTTAAGGAGGGTGACTAAAAGAGGGGGAAGAAGCAAGCTTCCCCACCCCACCCTCCCTGAGATACAAGTGGAGAAGCACTGGCAATGTGCATTTTTATCATCTTTTGAGTGTTTGGGTTTTTTTTTTCTTTATTATTCCTTTTAAAGTGAAGCCACAGCCCCTATTCAGCAACTCCGATTGTCTTCCAGGGACATGTAAAAGCTCCATCTGAGGACAGGGCCCCTGTCTGGTATGTCACCAAAACCAAGGGCAATGAAGATTTGTTTATACTATAGGTGTCAAAACAGTGCTGAGGTATGGGAGCTAGTGCAGATGTCAAAAATAAACTAGTCTTTGTGATGTGCAGCTTTTGAGAAACTGAATCAACACGTTCACATCAGTGCATCCCAATAGCAACATATAATTTATCCTACAGCATCCTATGCTGACAGTCTTAAGTATATTTGAGCATAAGCCCCATGTACATCCCATCCAAAACAGAAAGGGATGAGAGCAGAAACAAGAGCAAGATGATCTGCTTACTTCCCCTGAGGACATGCACAGATCCAGGAACTAAGGTGTCAGACGTGCTACCTCTTGGCTGCAGCTGAAGCAGATTTAGCATTTGATCCAGGAGTGAGGATGTCTCACATAGGTTTGAAAGCCATATCCATCAGCATACTTTCCTCTCAGAAAACACTGCTTGGCTGGATTACAAGATATATTGGAAAAAGAGATACTAATCCTAAACTTGGATAGTTTTGTTACCATGCTTCGGCACAGCTCTTACTAATGCCTGCCTCCAGGTTCTCCATTTTCCATTTGCAAGATGAGGAGCTGAGCTGCAGGGACATGAACGAAGGCCCACAAGTGTACATTTTCAGTGAGCAGGGTGCTACAGCTCAATCTGACAAAAGCAATCATACAACCTGAAAAAGCCTCCCTACATTACACAAGCACCATTACTTTGTGGAACACCTGACACAAAGAAGACACAGGCATCTACTGAGTGACAACAGTTGAGCACTACAGTGTGAATTTTCTTGCTTTCCTTGTATCCTACCCAAATATTTAAGAAATTATGTCATGGAAGACTTATAAAATGGAGTGAAGTGGCACCTAGGAAGGCCTAAGTGATGGGGTTGTTTTAGATATAATGAGGTTTCACATAAATATAAGAATCATAGGATAATTTAGGCTGGAAGGAACATCAGACCCATCCTCTGTTCAAAGCATGCTGCTTTTAACCTAATTTGGAAGGGTTGTCTTAGATACATTATTGAAGAGCCACAGCAAGACCAACAGAAGCTGTTCCATATGTTTTCTCACCTCAGAGAAACACTTAAAATGAATGAACAGGATCAACTCCATTCACTTTGACACAATCCATGTGCTGCTGCTCATACCAGAAACACTTATAGAAGGAATGATTTTGTTTACACAGATGTTCTTAAGAAAAATATAATTAGTACTCTGCTCACAATTACATCCTTAAACCTTTTACTAAAACTATCACTTTCACTCAAAAGTAGAAATAGCTTCAATCAAGCTATCTGATAATTCACAATACAAAAACATCGAGTCTCAGAAAGAAAAAAGGTACAACCTGTGTCAGAAGCACAAATTTAGAAGCCCTTGCATAAAATCTATTCAACCTGCAGCCAGCACACAGAAGAGGCAGTTATTTACCCTTTTGATGTACAAATAAAGCCTGAGAACATGTAGTCTCTCATCTTTGCTTTCATACATCTATATGCATTACTTGCAATGATTCACATTGGCTGAAGCGATGTTGGATCAAAAGTCTGAATGGTTTATCTTTGATAATCATCTTAAAATTTCCTCCTTTCAATATTCTCAGCCTTTAAAAGGCATGACTGGGTCAAACAGACTGACACCTACTACTACTTTAGCAACTGTAGTTACAAAGGAACCAAGGAAAAAGAACACCTGTTTCAGTACTTTCCAATATCATGTATAAAGAGCATTCACACTTTCAGAAGCCCCCAGTAAAAGAGAAGTAGCAAGTGTTGTGGACTAAAGAACTGAAAATTACAATTTTTTTGTTGAGATTTGAGCCTTTTTTTTTTTTGTAGAACACTTTGAACACATCATTACTCATTAGACAACATGCTTGCATTCTTCACTGGAAATAAAGACATTTAAGGATACATTTAGCTTACAATTAATGAGGGGGAAAAAACACTAGTTGCACCTTCTTTTCAAGGAACACACCAATAGGTATTCCTACCTGCAAAGCCTGTTATTTCAGTGCTCCCCACAATGGAGTTACTGACTGCTTGGCATTTGATGTTTGCTATGGACTTGCCTCCAGCCATGTTGCTCTTTCCAGTGTGTCTGCTGGAACTTTGCGTGCATACAGCAGGAACTCTCCAGTGCTGATTTTAAAATAATAGGTTATCTTTTCCAGCAGTTTAGCTGTATAGACACAACAGAAATACTGAACTGGTGAGTTGTACTGCTGTCACTTGGTGGAGGTGTTACTGAGAAATACAATGCCAATAATTAGTGTGTACAGTGGAAAAATGCATGTCAAATTGGCTTGTAAATGCCTGCTGTAGCATTACTGCTAATTGGCATCTCACTGTATGTAATTATACGATCACACAATATACTTGAATGATAATGCAAAAATAGATAATTTATGGAAGAAAAAGAAACATACTAGTCTGGATAATTGGAATTGTGCAATACATGTGGCCTGCACTGAAGTTTGCCATGTTTCATTCATTAGCAGCTTATCAACTTTTAAAAAAGCTTAAATAACCATTACATGTATCAGAAAATTGGCTCCTGCACTTCTAACAGGATTGTAGAAGCAGCAATATTATTCTTCTGGAGCAACTGGTACATCCAAAAGAGACAAGGCTTGCCTCTTCCTACTTCCACCGACTTTTGAAATAAAAAACGTTGTCTCACTCCCTACAGTACTTATTTCACCTACATCATTGCTGCTGATGATCCTGAGCCTGCAGAAATGTGTTTGCACTGACCTCAAGGAGAGCAGCAAATCTGCCTCCAGGGACAATGTGCACATGACAGCTGTGTGCCCTGTGTGCTCAAAGCTATGAGAAAGCACATGGCTGGTATCATATGGGCCCATCACAGTGGCAGTCCATCACTCTTGGGCTTGCAGCAAGGGTAGATGTCTCTCTGAAAAGCATGTTAGCTCAGGTAGCAGTTCAGTCTCAATGAAGAGGCGAACAAATGTATTCCTTCACTCAGCGCTACTCTGCAAAAACATCATCTAGTTTTTAAAGCTGATGAAAGAACACACCACAAAAAAAAATCCCAGAATACCTAAGCTGTCACTTCAGGCTCTGTATTTATAAAACAGAGTATTTGTATTTATTAAAAACAAAAACAAAACCACCACAAGCTCACACAGCCTGCCTCTGCCAGAAAAAAAAAGCCAAACCCAAGGTTTGCCCTTCTTCAGCACTATCTTCTAAATGATCAAGACTGATCTCTCACAAAGTAGCTGTAATGACAGCTGAAGAGTTCAAGAACAGGTCTTGCCTTTTTCTTCTTTGTGAAGAATTTATATGGTTTGCTTTTTAGCACACATGGATGGCACAGAAAGACTTTAACAAAGGAGTAGGATCCCATGGCTCCATTTTGACTGGCCAGGTTAAATAAGTTATAATTCAGACTTCTCCTGTGCAAAATACACTAGGTTGTCAAAAACCCTGCAGTGTTGTTAATAAAAACATCTACTGAGAAATTAAACTACTGTTAACCTGTATTTTATTTCCCAGGTTTCAAGTTTCTCTCTGCCTTCCCACCCTTGCCCCGCATCTATCAGCCAGCTTGACTCCAAAACCAGTAATGGCTGAGCAGAGGGCATAAACTGCCCTCGTCTAAATGCAGGAGGCAACAACTCCTGCAGCTCGTGTGTTTCAGTCATGAATTGCAGAGAAAACAAAAACTTCATGAAAATAATAATCAGCCTTTTCAGAATCATTGTGGGGCAACTCTTTGCCATGATGATAAAAAGGCATTAAGTGCACAGTCAAAGAAATCATGTTATATCATTCGTAATAAAGAGACATCAAAATCAAAAATCTTGCAAATAGCATGACAGCTACAGTGAAGCACATGCATCATTCTAACCTGAACCATTCCAAACTGTAAGAGTTTCAGATTGGGGTGTTTCAGTGTGTTTCACACAAGCACTCTGTAAACCCAGATGAAAGCTTGGGATATACTCCTTCCAATCTATCCTCATTAGAGACAATACAAGGCAGTGTCTGAAAATAAAAACAAGTGAATTTTCCTAGCACAGGAAAGGCACTCACAGGAAGAAAAGTTTCCTCAAGGCTGAGAAATCTTTCTTTAAATACTCGCACCCTACCTATGTAAATGGTTTTTAAGACCAAGCATGCAGCATGGAAGGCCATGCCATTTGGAAAATCCTCACGTCTGAACTTCTGATGTGCAAATGCTGAAACTTTTCACTAGTCAGACAAAGGCAGGGTCAGTGTAAGGTGCCCTATGCTTTGCTGGAGAAGCTCACCAGTGTACAGGATTCGACTGGCAACAGTCTGTGGGGCACAGTGACATCCCAGTAACTTGGAGCACTTCAGCATGTGTATTTCTAGGATTTATTAATGGAAAGCTATTCATATGGCCCCTGCAACACCCATGGAAGAATCCTAAATACAAGTATGGAAGCTCAAGATTTAACTTTTTTAAATTAAAATGGGCCTTAATTAAAAATTTCTCCCCATCTCCCTCATTAAACAGCTAGCCCTTCCTCCAAATGTTTGCATGCAAAGCATATACAAATCTCAAAACACAAATCCCAATTAGTCTGGCACAGACATCACTTCAAGGCTCTCTGCTTCTGCGTATTGATTTTGTGAAAATTTAAGTTGCTTCTCTGCCCTTAGAAATAAACAGATTATCTTTACCAAATGATGAAATGCACAGGTTACAGTTATTCATCACCATGCCCCTCATGACAATCACCAGTAATCAACAGCAATCAGATCACTACAGAAGAACAGGCTGGACAGATATGTATGAAGTGCTGAAATTCAGCCTTCCTGGGAAAACAAAGTCACATTACCATGTGCATAAGAAATGTTAATTTTTGATTGTCTAAAAGCTGGGAATATTTCTAAAGACTCTTTTCTCAGTTTTATATCCTCTGTGCTCTTAGCCCGTCTCTCTGGATCCAGTTCTCAGCCTATGGACAGGGTACCAGTCCTCATGGCTCGGGCTCAGCACTAATGTGAACATACTAGAAATCCCACCTTGCTTCCCATTACCTTTTTGGCAAGGAAGAGCATCATAAACCCATCCTTGCCAACGTTGCAATGACTGCCAAGAGCTGAGCACATGCATATCATCATTCAGGATCTATTCACTATCTGGACTAATCCTGAGCGTGTTTGGAGGGGGCTTGTCAGCCCTGATGAAACATGTGCCAAAGCATGAGCTGTTCAGGTCTGGCAGACAGTAAAAGCACTGTATATCTTCTCTTACACCATGTACACTCTTGATTAGCTCAAGTAAAGTGCTTGGAAAGTTATCTTAAAGCTGCAGGAGTAGATAAGTAAAAGCAGAGGAGCATTTCGGCGATGACCATGAAGAAATATGTCTCAGTCCCTGCTTTATTATGAACATGAATTAGTGGGATGATTCATTCATTTTGGAGGTTTTCTGTATGAAAACAAATTATCCATGACCAATATGCAGCATCTACATGGATTAAAAAGGAGCAAACATTGCCTCTTCTGCACAATTCTTTGTAAACAAAAAGGGTGGCAAATAAACTCTCAGAATACTAAATAATGCATCTTCGTATAATTAAGTATATTTACTCAGAAGCCTTCAGATTCTATACTATTTAGACAATTTTCAGAATAATTATCTGGAAAGTCCAATTTGGACATTGCAGCCAGCATGGATTATTATTTTTTTCCAACTTATGACTGAATAGATGAAATTCTATTATCTGGTCAGGGAAAAATGATTTCTGACAGTTATGAGTACTAAACTATCATGGTTTTCAGCATTACACATATTTTCCTCTGATTAAAATCTCACATTTCTACAGCCACAGGATCATTTCTTTTACTAGGAAACTAACATCAGCAATTCATTTTTCACCAGTTTCACAAAGCACACACTTGGCAGCAGCTGGAAATCACATCAGGTTAGAAATGCCAAAGCAGAGGCCAATACCTGGGAGCTTTGACAGGAAGGGAAAGATGCAGGAAACCATCTATATAATGCTTCTGAGGCTGGTTCCTGCTGCTCCAACAGCACTAACACATCCCAAATTACAATGCCGACGTGGCTGCTATCTCCTCCTCTTAACAGCACTCTCTCAAATAGCAGGTTTTCCCTACTCACATCTCATAATCCCATCAGCAGTGTCCAGACCAGTGAGTATATAGTCACAGAAGTCAAGTGTGGAAAGAGTGATTTTAAGAAAGTGATTTACAGATTGGATTTCTGTCTCTTACAGCCACTGTTCTTACTGCACAGCCACATCCCATAAACTCAGTTAAATTCAGAGCCTAGCAGAAAACAAGGAATACCGGTGAATCACATGTCCTGCAACATTAATTTTCTTAAAGCACGAGAACTCTTTTACATAAATGCATCACCCCTTCAGCTTCAAAATCAGGTACTAATTTGTAGGGCTTGCCATGCATGAGGCACAAGCAATCCAGTTCAGTCAGCTTCAAAGATCATGATTATAAAGCAGCAGAACAAATGAATGGTGAAAATACATACTTGCAACCAGACAAATAAATAGCAGGTAAGAGAACAAAACAAGTTCTTCCTATTTTCATAAATGATGTCACAAAAGTAGCATTTTGGAGCATGACATGTTTGCATGCTCAGTTCAGCCAAGTGAAAAAGGCTTACGAGGCTCACAGACCCCTGTATAGGAGGCTGTGCAGATGCATCATCTCACAAGCACCCATGTCCTGCCTCAGCCAGGATGCTGGACTCCTTGGGTTCCTCCTACTGCAGGGCCTGTCAGCCAGGCAGTCACAGCCTGCAGGAGACACTGCGACTGCAGCTGTGCCCTGCCCTAGGACACAGGAGCTGTTCTGCAGACTGCACGGGGCAGAAATGCTAACAGTGTGCCATGCTTATATCCAGCTGTGAAAAGTTCCCATCTGTGCATCCTTTAAAATTTTCCACATCAGAAGAAAAGCAGATTGTGAAGTACTATCAAGGATGCTCATTTAAATAAACCTTCTATAGACAGACTGACTGCAGTTTTATTTCACCTATAACTTGTAACTGAAATATTACCATAGTCATGGAACTGCTTTTCTGCAGTTCTGGTGTATTACAGTTACTGGCAACACATGTGCTATTCAAAAGTGATGTTGTGTAACTCACCTGCATTACCAACAAACCACAAACCTTCTTAAATAACTGCAGAATAAGGTAGACTTGTGTCATTTGTCTCAAAAGATCTAGCTAAGCTCTAATAATCTGTTTTATATTGCAAATAAATCTGTTTTCCAAAGAAATCAAGAAGACCCAGAAAAACTCAGGACTGGCTTCTTGCTGATGCACAAGTGCAATACCCAGTGCTGGCATTTGATGTCTCTGTGCTGAACAAAATCCCTGTCAGATATGGATGGTCCCCTGCCACAAGGCTACAAACAGCAGTGGGGAAGCTAATTTGGTTTTCTTCACTGCATCTCTTCAGCATCCGTCTCTGAGACAGACTTCTGTGCAGTGTGATACAGATGGTGTCAACTGAGAGACAACGAGCCATAAAGTTGAAGGTATATAAAATATGCAAGATGACCTTACAACTAATAACAGGAAGATCAGGAAGAAATAGATACCCCAATAGCTGAAAGTAAAGAGGAAGAAATGTGTCAGTTACTTAAGAAAAATGAGCAAATGTAGTAAAATGTTGAAACGATAAACATTAAGCTACTCAAATACAAATACTGGCCAGTCATTCTTAGAAAACTGTGTTGAAGAATGGATAAGGAAAACTGAAATATGAAAACATCTGCTTATTTCAAAGATACCTAGTTAAAAAGTAGGTCAGCTGTGTTTTCAATACACTTCTAAAGTGTTTGAAGTTACTCTGGTGTACCAGAAACCCTTTGCCTTTCAGCCAGATGTACTCTGGCTTAGAGAACTTGTGAATTAGAAGCAAATATCACCAGGGTTCTTCTGTGGTTATGCAGGAAATTGAGGGATGCACATGTCTTCAGCGATCAACAGACACAAATACGAGCCTCTGACATGCTGATCCTCACAAGCATTTAGGAAATGTTGGGGCATCTTAGGCTTCCCCAGAAAACTACAATCCTTTAGTAACTTCCCAGCTATTCCTTCCCTGCTCCTCCCTGCACCTGTCTCCCTTGAAGAAGACAGTAGGCAGATTTTCAGCCCTACTAGATCTACCTGGCGGTAGAAAGCCAAGTTGAAAACCTAATCAGTGACTTCAAATTCCATTTGCCAAGTAAACTGCTTTTCAGAAGAGATGGAACCTGTGGTGTGAGCTGGTCTGACATACAGCCAGTAACTCAAATGAAATTAAATATATCCCTTGTGGGCTTGATCTTTGATTTTATTTTCAGGTAACATGGAACAGTATGCAAATCTAACCTATAAACATGCTACTTTGTCCTTTCCATTTTAATAAGGCTATAAAATCTCTCTCATAACTTTAGAGTGTAAGAACAAAGCAATAAAATCATCTATCACCAGTTATTTATTTTAATATAGATTGCATTCTTACCATTTTAAAGCAATTTGCCATTCAGTGAACTTCAACAAATGAGATCTTTGAAAATACAGCTATTAAGAGAGATTAATAACAGTTTCTCACCTCTTATCCCAGGAGCCTGAGATATTCTCCCATTATTGCTATTCCTGTCCTCAACATACTCTGCATGCAGAATTAAATAAAAGGGCAGGAGAATGTGGAAGCCATAAGCAGTTTTCAGTTGTAAAGATATGGCAAGATAGGCAGTAACATTTTGCTTCAAAGCATAGCCTATTTAGTCTAGTGAAATTATTTTGGCTTTTAAAATTACAAATTCACTTAAAAGTAGAGGTCACTGAGCATTCAAGCTGCCATACAATATTAGTACAGCCAGGTGCCTTCTGACGCTTGCAAAAAATGTTAACAGATATGCTGTCATAGTGTAATGCCTTGTTTCAATGCTCTCTTTCATTAAGGTTTGTTTATTACAAAGGAATGTTATCCCTCTAACCACACTCCATATTCTATCTACTGTATTTTAGGTAATCAAGATGCTAGACTTTCTGAAAAGTGAGATTTCTTCAGAGAAAGGTAAGAACACTGCTAACAAAACCTAATTGCTCTGAATATATATATATATATATATATGCCTTCTGAACCTGTACAACTTTGTTTAAGGAAATAAACAGTGAGCAGTTATCAAGCATCTGTATCAGATGTTCCAGTGTGAGATCAGTGCTCAGACTTAAACAGAGCCAGCTCTCTGTTTTGGAGGTCATTTGATGTTGACTCAGAGAAATTCTGACAGTTCCTCTATGAAAAGTACAGCAGCTAATGCAATACAATACTATAGATAAAAAAAGAATGTTCAAAGCCAATTAAATCTCTTTGGTAACATAACTACTTGTTATAAATCAAGACAAGGTTGTCACTCCCTTTGGATCAAGGTTAACCTACTCATAACCATTAAATTCACACATGCATTATCAAGGATCTATTTTATAGCTTCTCACTCCAATAATCTAAAGCATTACCAGCTGAACAGGGAGCAGCATGACTTCTCATATCAGATATGGAAAAGCAAGAAAGGATCTATACTGTCATGTCTGGCTTTCATGCTATGTTTTTAGCTGTACTGGAATAAGATCAGTAGGAACCAGTTAGCAATACATAGTAACACAAAGCTTTAAAAACATAGAAAGACTGGAAGACTATTTTTTATTTTTTTTTAACCCAGCAGATGATAGAGAATATTTCTGCACAGTAACAGAAGTATTAAACTATCTTCTCAAAAAGTGTAGGTGACCAAGATAAGCCTTGTCATTCCTAAATGCTGGAAATTAGTGAATGCTGAAGTCCAGCCTGTATTCCTTTCGCTAACAAGCTGAAACGTTAATGCAATAGACTTTGCTGTATGAAGTCAATGATAACTAAAGATACCAAGTTTTCCTGTGGAAAGTCCTGAACCACAGAGCAAAATCAGAACCCAGGTCTACCATTCACATTTCCAGGAATCATATTAAAAACCCTAGCAGTGGTAAAAGCCACATGTTTCATTAAGAGTAGACAGACTACTACATAGTTTTGCAAACAGTGCAGAGCAATAGTGGCTTTACACCACCTGAAGATTCACCCCTCTTCAACTATGTGTTGGGATATACTGTTTGCCTAGTATGCTGCAAACCTGCTGGGCAGTTTGTGAGAGCTGTAAACCTATGCTAGCTCAAAAGTCTAAGGAAAAGCAATGATAAACAGAATATAAATGCTAACTTGAAAAGTTTCCTCCACAATCAAAGAGAATTGCTTTAAGGCATATTTAATCTAGGCTAAGTGCATTTAGTGACCCATTAGCATTTGCTGCTGAAAACAGCTGGATTTGAAATGTTAAACCTCAGCTTTGATTAACTACCCCATAATCTAAAGAGCAGCTCTAAGACACAGAACAGATTTATCTTTAAAAGGAAAAAGCAAGCAAAATGTTTCCTCTCATTAAATTTTGAAAAAAGAAAATACACGGGTCAGACTAACAGGAAGACGAGGCACAGTCATTCTTTTTTGCAGCAGGAGTGAACAATATAAATTTTAGACTAACTGTCCTACTTTAATGTTACCAGAGGTATTTTTGGTGCCCAAGATTAAACTCACAGCCATGGCACATTTGGCAAATGCAGTGTATTACTGAAAAGAAAGCCAAAGCTGGAGGCAGAGTAGTTTATCTTACGTTTAACAAAACTCACAAGATCCTCCAAGACCCATCCTGCATGAAAAGGCTGTACTGATTATGTGAACGCTCCCTAGGAGCATCACACTGATGCAGAATGAACAGATAAGGAATGGATTCACAGCACCAGGCACTCAGAAATTTAAATGCACCATTCACAAACAATCCAGTAACTAAGGTTTAAAACAGACTATAAAAAAGATTTCAGTGAATTAGAAGTTCAGTGAGTTCATCCACTAACACACGCTTTCCAAAGTGGCATTTTCACAGATTAAAGCAGCGCCAACCTCAGTATATTACAACAGGTGTAATTACCTGGCAAAGTCATGCATTTTCTCTAAGGAAGGTGACTGAGGCTTTTATGAAGACCTGCAGAGGCACTTCATAGAAAAAACAGCAGCACATTTAAACATCCCAGATCATACCTCATCTCACACAGCCAGAAGACCTGGAGTTTTCTCATGGGGGTCTGGTGAATGTGGGGACCCCCAGAAGTGCTGAGGGAGGGGAGTGTTGCACCTGGGACAGAGCACACAGAAGTATGCATGGCCTCAGCACTGCAGGGAGCTCCAGGAAGGCTTCTGCTCCCAGAGGTACTCTGCCTCTGCTTCTCTCTCTCCTGGCAGAAGACACTAAATGGACATGATTTGGAATACAGTTTTAGCCAGACTCCAACACATTTCAGCCCATGTGAAAGAACCAAAACTATACAAAAACATGTAACCTATATACCTGGTTTCATTTTTGTGGTAGTTCTTTTGAACCCTATAAAGGATAACTCCCTCCTAAGAAATCCTCCTGTTTCAAAAGACTCCCTCAGGCACTTTTTCCATGTGCACAGTTTCTCAATACAAAATTTTCCTGTCATGCCTTCACCTCTCTGCCAGTGCTGTGCTCATGGCACAGGCTTAACCTGCTCATACTCCTCTGAAAGAACAAATGCAACAAGAACCACCCATCATCTAAAGCAACAATGCAGCTGAGACCAAGACCATTGGATCTGTACAGGTAACATGGTAACGTCTGCTCTGCTCTTGCACAGACTGAATCTCAAAGAATTGCTGGTCCTTTAACCCACAGCCCTGCTGAGGACTAATCAGGCTAAGTGAGCTGCTAGGCTATGCGATTAAATGCCAAACTGAAAACAAGTTCATGGAGCTTTCCCTTCTAATGGCATTTCTCTTGTAAATGAAGGGAGCATCTACTCAAACTGGGCTCCCGGGACAGGAAGGCAGCAGTGTCTAAATGCAAATACAGGTAAAGACAAATACTTTTCTTGCCACCTGGAACAAGAAGCATCCAGCTGAGACTATTCCGCATCAAGTCAGTCAACACGAGAAGCCTTTCTGACAAGGCGTTAAGAATGCCCATATTCTCTGCCAAAATTTAACTTTAAATAGATGCAAGCATAGCCTGAAGTAAACTGCAGCATAACTGTACAACACTGATGAAGCTGAGGCAGGGATGATAGTAGCAAGCTTTTCACCCAGGAGGAAGGGACACAGCTGTATAGCCAGATGCCAATAAGAACAACACAGTCCCAGTTGTGTTGGACATGGTCATCACAGGCCAACCAGATGTCCGAACAGCATGGAAAACACTTCACAAAAAGAAACATGCTATCAAGAGCCCAGATCATATTTGCTGTTCATTCCCATTTTATTTAACCTGCATGAAGCCTTCTGAGGTGGCATTTATGCACACCCTAACCTCTTTTAGGAACTAAGAGAATTGTAACCTTCCTTTCTGAAACAGGTAAAGGGAGATAAGGTCTTCAGCATACTGAATACACTGCCCTTATTCCCATATCTCTATACGAACTCTTTCAATCAACTAAGTGTACCTGCAACGTTCCTAATCACTACTGCATATTCAGGATCACAATGTATTAATCCCAGCATTTGCAGTACTGATGATAATATAGGTTGGAGATTAGTAAAGTAATTCAAAAGACTAAAATACCGGTGATGTTTTAAATATCATTATCAACACTATCTTTACTTTACAGGGTGCATATATAGGTACTGTAAAAATATTTTTGCCCTTGGGAAGGATGCAACTTGCTTTAACATTATGGCATCATGGATTTTCTTAATCTTTCCTCAGAGCTTTAGAACATTTCTATAAATTTCCCAACTTATCTTGCAAATTAATTCAGACCTGCAAATATGGCTCTAGAGGCTGACTCTCCCTATGCCTGCACTCTCCTTAATTATGCCTAAGGGAAAGCAACAGCAGCTGAGGACAGAACGCTGCTGCTCTGCCAGTTTAGTGTTCACCATCACTGGGAACAGGAGTAAATACACTGCAGATGCCAGGACTCTGGGGATCCGACTGTTTCTACTCACTCATACAAACCTAACAGAGAGGCCACTGCAAGTGGAATGGCAGGTCCATATACTCTAATTTTGGTCTGTAGGTATTTCTAAGTCTTGGAACAACTCACGGAGAAAAGACAAATGCTATTAGGTAACACAAACAGTTCATCTCACATTTTGGAGCTTGGGAAAAAAAAAAACCCATGACCAAAAGCTATAATCAGCAGTTTGGCATTGGGCCATCCAGCTATAAGCATGATTGATATTATATTTGGTTCCATCAGACACTATGCCTATAACAGAGTTATCAGCACCTTAGGAGCAAAATGTCTTTTCTGATGCAGTTTTCAAGGTCACCTGTGTAGCACACCAAAAGCTTTAATGGAAGAAAACTTCTGTTGCAGGTCACCTGCATCAGTGGGGTTCCGAGTCTCAAGCCTGACCCATAGCCTGTCCCCATTTCCATCTACACAGAAACTCCCAATTGTTCACATTTATCTCCTATGCAGTTCATCTGCTGACAAGTCACCCCTTGATATTAATGATGTTTAAACAATTTTCTCCCTATCTGCTCCCAAGAAAATCAGATGACTGATTTTCCTCCATGTGTTCAGGTTTTTTAGTTGCTTGGCTCTAATTAAAGCTTGCCTTTTACAATCATGTATAATTTTGCTTGTTTTGCAGCCCTGGAGGCACAAACTGACAGTAGTCCCCATTCTGCCCTTTTTTTTTTTAATGACTGAAAATGTTTTTAGCTTAAGTTCTTCCCAAGGTAAAAGTGGGTCTCTCAACATGAGATGTAACATGAAGGTGCACAGCTTACTTCCCTCACAACTGAAATCATTCCCTGTGAATATTCTTTTCCACAGTGGAAAAGACAGCCCAGCAGTGAATTAAGGTCCAAAACACAAAAGAACAGCAAGACATTTTGGTAAGACAGTTTCTGATGGCAGGTAAAATATTAAGTGTAAAATTCAGAACAGAACCTGCCCCCAGTCACTAGCTCCTGTTCCCTCAGTTTTCTCCTGAGGCTTAGTTCTCCTGTTCTTTCAGCTAAATTCCTACAGCTCTTTTGCAGAGAATCAAGTCATTTCATTCCCATATTTTAAAAAGCCTAGGTGAATACAATTTTCCTGAAGAGTAATTAGGGGAGTGGGGGTGTGCACAGGGAAAGATTATCTTCTATTATGTATGGACAACACAGCTGGAACAACGTTCTGCTAGATCAGTGCATTCTGCCACATCTTCATCCCTGCCTTTTAATTCACGTATTTGTTGTGTCTTCAATAAATTTGTTCAAGAAATATGTTGTCAAATCCTTAGCATTTACACCAGAGTATTTGAGCAACTCGCCATACTATCAGAGGTTGAACCACGTTACATCTCCAACTATCTTGTCATTACTTCATAATGCATTGACACTGATTTCAGAGGCCAGTCATCACATCCATAAAGAAATGTCTTTAAAGGGCTATTTCAACAGAAAAAAAAACATATTTTTGAAGCTTTAAAGAACCATAAAGAAATTAAAACAGTTTCTTCAAGTTTCCTTCCACAGTCTTAGAAAGGCAAAAGCAGTTGCTCCTGCATATTGTGCGACCTGAATTTAATCTCAAGGACAGAGTAAAGTGTGTTGTTATCCCAGGCAAAATAGTTTTAGAATAAGTGTTATGACATTTCTGGCTGCTGTGGTGCCAAACCGTTAGAAAATAAAAAATCAATTTAAATACTAGCTCCTAGTACAACCCAGGATTTGCTGAGCTAACAGTTCATAAACAGATTCATATGTTGGTCAACATAGGTCTGATTCAGCATATCATCCAACAATCAATACCTCCCTTTGTGACATTCCAGCAATCCAAAAAGCTGTATTTGAATGCTACACACTTCTAAGCCTCACCAAATCTGACCCTGCTTCACATAAGCACTGCTTTGTAGGCCAGCTGTTCCTTCCTGTGGGTAATGTAGTTCTACAGTTGCAAACACCTGTGCATCCTTAGACACCTGGAGAACTACTTTTAACAGACCTGTGAAACAAAGGGTGAGCACAAACTGACTCCTGCAGCATGGGTAGGAGGGACATGTAGAGTTAGATCAATTCTGAAGATTTTTCAGGTGTTTGCACCTGTTAACTGTGAAGCTATAATCAGTAATTCATCACGACCTAAATAATAGTATGACTGCCTTATGTGGTGCTTGTCATCTTCAGGTATCAAAACAACTTTCAAAAGACACTGTTATTCCCTTTCATTTCACAGTGAAAAAGCAAGGAAGTGTGCAAGTTAACCACAGCTACCCACTGAGTCAATAGCCAAATCAAAAAAAAACCCCACAGTTTCTTCCTTAAATTCCATTCCCAAACTTTATATATGAGAACCCAAAGATTATTGGAAATACAATTTTGATAGACCCTATGTAAATTTCCATGACCTTTAAGTTCTAATACTAACAGCAGAACTAACAGTATGGGCATCCAAGCCTCTTTTCCCTGCCCTTGGCCAGCTATTTGATTCATACATCAAGACATACAGTGGCATATTTTTGTAAACTTTCGCTCTTTGGTGAGCAGACTTTGCAACTGATTTAGGAAGAATTTTTGCCTCAAAGCAAAATTATATGCTGGATTGCAATAACATCAAGTAAGTATGCTTTATGGAGCTTCCTTTAAGATCTAGTAATGTTTATCTCATATCTATCTCTAAAATATTATTTTCCAAGCATCACAATTCTTCCACAAAAGTAGGGGGGGATACTTGCTTATTCTAATATCATTCCTAAACCCAGCACCTATACATGACTTCATATTTGCTTACACATTGTGTACATCAGACCATAAAGTATAAGAAACTGCTTTGAAACTAAGAAGTACCTGAATCCTTCTTGAGCCTGCAGATAACAGATTCCAAATAAAATCCACGTTTCCGAAGCACTCTTCTCAAAGCAAATGTTTCAGCAAGGGCAGTTTTCCAGACAGAAACTCAAGGTGCCATCCAGAACAGGACGAAAAAGATCCTGAGGCAAGGCTGCAACATGAATCTACTGTCCATCCAGGAGACACAGCTAAAGGCAACGTGGCAGACAGGCACAGATACAGTGTGCCTGGTGCAGAGGGTAGGGATGTGCCCAGGGCTGACCTGAAACTGGGTTCCTGGGCCCCTCGGCAGGGGTGTGGGCAGAGGCTCCAGGTGAGTCTGGTTAGGGTCATTAAGGGCTATTAGTGCCTACAGAGCCCAGAGACTGAGTTTATGGAATCAACATTTGGAAGAATTGGGATTTTTCATTTTGTTTTTTTTAGAAGCTCGGTTTAAAGATGAGATTGAAATTATTTTTACCCCCATAGAGAGTAGACTGATGTTTAGAGCAATGGAGGGGACCCTACAAAGTGTGTCTTTGCCAGCTTTGAAGCTGAAAGTGATCAACATCATCATCTGTTCTGAGAAATCTTGGCTGGTAGTTTACCCTACCAAAGAGAGTAATGAGAAATACAAGGTTCGTCCCATCATTCATCATTTCTACCCACCACATGAATGAGAAAAATAAAATAACCTTTAAAAGTTATGCATACCTGAATACTGATTTTGGTACTGTGGGAAATACATACTTGGTGTATGCTGGAGGGTGGAGCAGTGGAAATTTTCAGCCATTTGTATAGAGTCGTGTAGGCTCTATTAACCGCGTTTCTATCCCATTCACGGAAATGATCTGTCAGAAACTGAGAGGCATCATCATATAAAAAGTAAAATCTGACCCTCAGGAGGTAAACAGAAATGTTTGATCTAGTATTGACACCTTGCAGAAACTTACAGGAAATCAAAGGGTTTGGAGGTTTTTTCCCCTTTATGCGTTAGGTCACATAATCTCCTGAAGAACACCTGAGTCATTCTTGAAATTCATTGTGTGATATTTGCTGGACAAGAGTAGAAACAATTTTTCTTTAAATTTTAAATCACATCAATTTTGTAAAGACAGATCTTGTCGCTTCCTTTGGCAGTGGAGTGAAGCAGGCACTGACAGATAGAGAAGGCTTCAACATTGTTTCAAATGTATCATTTCATAATTCATATATTCAACATTCATAATATAAAGTTAACTACAGCAGCCTTATCATGGTGCCAGAACATCCACAGAGCACGTACAACAGAAAAACCCCTTTCCACCTCCCTCTACCCCCACCCAGCTTAGTAGTAACTTGTTTGTCTGCCTGTGTGACTTCTGGAGAGGTTTATCATCTCTGAGCAATCCCAGGCAATCCAATTAATGTGATTAATTTTTAATCTTGTCCCAATAAGATCTTTTTCGATAGTTCACCTTTATGAAGCACTGTTTTTAATAGCCAGCAATTTGTGTTGCCGGCCATTTTAATGGCAGAATTTAAGATACTTGCCTGCCAGTATTAAGGCTTAAACCTTAGACCACCCCACCAGCATTAGGAGACTTTCTTTAAAAAAACAGCCAAAGGGCTGCCTCAGGCAAGAGGACCTGTGTACCAGAGCTCATCAGCCTGGTATTTCTGTTCATATCAGTAATGTTTCAGGAAAAAAAACAGTGCTGGGGCAGTGCAGAGCAAACACAGGTAAAGGAAGGAACTCTAAAGCTGCTGCAGCAACCCCTGGAATTATCAAAATTATCTTTAGGTGTTTTTTTTCTGAATAGCCCCATGTATAAGTGGCACTGGTTTTAGGACCTGTTATTATAGTGGAAGGTTCTCAATATTTTCTCATATATCTCCTGCTGACTTGTCAGCTATACTACAGACTGTCCTACAGCTGGTGCAAACACTGCTGAGGAGGAGCTTCCATTCATAGGAGCCGACTGACACATCTCCATCTGACTGATGTTAGACCTCCTGGCTTAATCTCCTCAGTTAGAACTAGACTAGTAGGATGCCATGTCTCACTGTAGAAAAACACATACCCTGAAGACAACAGGCAGCTGAAGCATTCTGGGGAGCATGGTCCTTTGACTTTCGAAGTGTACTTTGAAATTGCTTTTCCTTAGCAGGGGATAGAGTAGGCTCCTTGCCTCCCACAGGTCTCCTTCACGCAATGTTTCACACCATTGTGTCTGTGCCTTTCTCACTAAGGGGCTGAAATAAATTTATACATGGTCTGGTTTTGTGAGTGTTTTAGCAAATGACCTCTTAACTCAATCGGCCAAACAGAATAAAACCACAAGCAAAAAATGTTCCTCTGCCCAGGAAACCAATACAGAAAGCTCAGGAAAATCCATTTGCCCTAGCAGAAGGAACATTGCTTAATGTCCCTGTGCATTAGGGAGGGGGCAACTTCCAGTTATCTTCTTTCATTGTATTTCTTTTTGGCTGAAGGCTGTGTCAGGTTCAACAGACACCTAGAGATCTGGAATATGCAGCTAGCTCTAAAAACAGTAAAAGGTATACAAAAGAAAGATAGAAACCTGCAGTGGTAAGGTAATGTTTCAGGTACTGGATAGAAAAGAATCTGACAATGATTTGAGAGACGGTTAGTAAGTCTGAAAGGGAAATTACCCTTAAAAAAACCTTCTGAATGGTACTCAAATATCTAATCTGTCATCCTTTTCTCTTCAAAATGAACTCCCTGCTGCAAAATTACATAGATTAGGGTACTGGGAAACTGTGATTTTTTTATATAGTTGAAGTACCTTTATATGTGTGCTTCCTGGTGGCTAATGACAACAAATCAGTTAATAAACAATTTAATTTGAAAAAGGCCAGCTGGGCTTATATGAAATATTTCTCCTGGGAAAACTTTGGGCTTAAAATTTCAAGTTTCTTTAAATACAAGTTTGTTCAGTATACTGTGGGAAAGAGCAGGCTGTCCATCAGCAGGCCATCCTGCTACATCCCCTAGCCCAGGAGCTAACACACCAGCCTGCAAGGGCTTCTCTCCCCTGCCTCCCTCTTGCAGACACATGAACAGAAATTCCTCCAAAGGAAATCTCACAGAAGCTAAATTATGCTCTGATTCGCAAACAGCATTAGATCCACTATGCTGGCCTTTGTGCACTATATCCACAGGACGGTATTTTTCACAGTGAGCTTCTACCAGTTTACTTTGGTATCAGTAGTCAACAGGCTCAAATGACCTCTGAACACCTAAATTTCTTCCTAAAAAACTTCTAGAGATTGCATTCTAGCTGATTAATCCACGAAGCTGAGAGATGGCAGGAACAGCCCATTCTTCCTGAGTTTTGTGGTGGTGTGACTGTGCCATAGCCCCTGTACAGTAGGTCTTTAAGATGCTTGTGATCAATGGGGTTTAATTTCAAAGCAATACCATTCCCTGCAAATTTTGGTCTCTACCAAATATAAGCAATAACAGCCTTAGAAAAGGTTGGGACTTTGCTTACATATTTTTTTTTCTTCAAGGAGTTGTAATTCTGGAACTGGGGGCTGCCCCTTCCCAGCTGTAGCCATGCCACATTCTTCTATTGCGTCTAATTTGTTCACGTGGTTTCTAAATATTCCATGAAAAACAGACTACCACTGTTTTGAACCAGGAGGTGCTAATTTGTTGTGATCCCAGTCAGCAAGGCACTCAGACTGTGTTAATTATCACTTAAAATGCCACTCATTAGAGCTAACACTACAGAGAAGATAGTACAAGACGATCTGACACTCCCTTCAGAGAGCGGGACCCCTAAGCCGTGCAGTACTGAATGGGTCTCCAACCCTGGTGTCACACACCATGCTGGTGCCATCCATAGAAAGGTGATCCTGCTTTGATCTTTTGAGCTTAAATAGGGTTTTCTGAAAAGAAAACAATTCTGTTCACCATTCCTACTATCATACAAAAAGGATGTTTATATGAGAACTTGTTGCTGCACTTTTAGTTAAAGATAAGGACAGACCGGTGGTATAATAGCCAGTACTGAGGGGATGCTGCCCACAGGCTCCTTTGTTACAATCAGCCAACCAAGATTATCTTGCAGCAGGGAATATGCACAGCACCACACAGGCATGAAAGCCAAGTTATACATGAGACACAGGGCAGCACAGCACACTCTACACTTACACAGGTTAACTGGTTGTGGATCACTAACTGCTCCATGGGCAATGGTCTTCCTGTTAGGACCGCTGCAACCACCAGCAGAGAGAAGGGCAGGTCTGCCTTTCAGCCACTACCAAAGAGCAAAGAAGTTCCTTTCTCAGTCATTTTGTTGCCCCTGCCCAGTGGTATTTAACTCCATCTATACATTGCACCCCTGGGCTCTGACATCCATGCCCCTGAGCTGTCCCTCTCAGATAAACCAGCATCTGTCTCCTTTTAAGATGGAGCCACAGAGCCACAGGCAGGCAGCAGCATGAGAGCTGCACCACACTCACAGCCACGCACACACGTAGCAGCCAGCCCTGGGGTGCCCAGAGGGGCACAGCCCGTCCTAAAACATGGATGTGCACCTTCTGTGATGGATTTTCTTCATCTCCACCTACTTTGGGGAGCACGGACATACCTTTCACCTACTGTCAGAGCAGTCACTTCTACAGTGCTACAATCAGATTTCAAAAATATGAGAAGGCAGCTGATCTGGCCCTGAGGTTTTGACACCACATCAGAAGAACCACAAAACCTTTTTTAAAGTCAGAAATAAGGTGTGATATCAGCTTTTAATGACTCATCCTGACACCAAGATTGTGATTTCATGCTTTGAGTGACTTCAAATGAAACCACCATTAGGCATTATTCTGCTAGGTTAGAATTCATTTCCAATGCGTGCAGAAATAACAAGCAGTATATATAATATCTGCAATAAGGCTTTCACAGTTTACTAATCCCTTTGTCAGGTAGATACTGAACCCTGTCAGCCTTTTAAATCTCCAACAACTTCTGAGAAAAAGAGAACTATTAACTTTTAATGAATCATCAAAAAAACGTCTCAGGCAGTGGAATGGGGCATGTGCTTTAAATACCTCACATCTTGCTTCAGGGAGAAACTGGGGACATGGAATAGATAAGACGCCTCTCTGCATGTGCCTAAGCAAGCCAGACCTCCGTGATTTGCACTGCTTGGCATACAAGGACTTCAGAGTGAGTGGCATGCTCTGGTCTGCATGTTTATGCTGAGGTGGTAGAAATAAGGAAAAGGGGGGTGTCTTTTTAGTGAAAGTGGGATAATGGGAACTGCAGAGGGAAATTTCTGGAACAGTTCTGCCTGCCATATACATGCAGGGTGAAATGCCAAATTGCCAATGAAATGGCAATGGCAAAACCACCACAATATTCAAAAGGGGAGACATGAAGGAGCAGGATTCTGTCTGTGGCAAATGAATAGAAAGTAAAGTTCACTAAAGAAAAAGAGCAGAAAAAAGAAGATGCTGAAGTGATGATGATACAAATCAAAGGGCTTTCTCAACAGAAAATAGGAATAGCAAAGGAGATTGCTAACAATTTAGCTTAAATTTGAGACTGTAGCTGTAATGGATGATGGTTCATTTTTTTAAGAAATGCAGCATAAAACTTCTCCCACTTAAACTTACAAAGAATTTGGCAGGTTTTTGGAAGGCTGTATCTCCTACTGAGGCACTTCAATTAAAAAGCTGCTTCATTTCCAAAAGCATTCTGCAGCTCACAGCACCCACTGAAAGAGAAAATGTACTCAGTGTATATTTGAGTAAGATCCAAAATAAACAAGACTGTCTCTTAAAATCCAAAGGAGTGACAACCCTGGCAGAGATACAGGACGTATTAAGATCCTTTCAGATCTTCCTAAATTCAAAGGCTTTTGAATATGGGCTATGAGTAAACCAGTTCTTGAAGAGGCCAGATGCAGACTTCAGATCTGGATCAGAGATATTAAAATGAGGAATTTAAACTAGGACCATTTAAGTTCTATCTGGTACAGCTAAGAAACACTTAACAGTCTCATACAGAAGATGTGAGCTCTACATTACAAAATTTCTTCACCAACAGTCCAGGAAAGCATTTGTTATAAATTGTGTGAGTATATGTAACACAGCCCAGGAACAGCAGTATAGATCAGATGATAATTCTGAGATCTCTTTTCAAAATGTTGTTCTATATGAGCTATACATTATTTTATCATAATTCTCTTAGAATAATGTTCAGAAATAAAGAAAAACTGTCCACCAGTAGCAGCTGTAAACCTTACCTTGTAAGTGTTTTTCTCTACAATGAGAACAAAGGCAGAAGCAAAGGAAAATTTCCAATTTTCAGGTAAAACCTCCAGGTTTGAGTTTGAAAAGGCATTCCTAGAAATTCAAAGTAATTGTAGTAAGATTCATTAGAGGCTGATACCAAAACAGAATGTTTCAACTGGCTAAACTGATCTTTATCTCCAATTGGCAAAAGTTTCCAAGCATGGATTTTTGCTATTCCATATGACTAGCACAGAAGAGACAGAACTTACAGTGATGTGGCTTTTCGGGAATCTCTGGAAATGGGTTTGACAGTCTTAGTCTAAAATTAAGCAATCCCTAACAGCTGACTGGGACTGTTGTGGCAGCGGATAGTCTTGGCCGAGAATAAAGCTGATGAGTGAGGCAAAGAAGGTAGGCTCAGCAATCTTCTGCCTCTCTGCCACAGCAAGGAGATACCTTGCTGCACACTGCCACTGCCCATGACCGGCACATTAGTATCCACCAAACTATGAGTGTGCCCAGGCACGGTTTGGGAAGAAAAGCACTTGACATTGGCCTTTCAGAGGCCTTCTGCTCAAGAGAAGGGATTGTGGTAACAAACATTTGCTCTAAGGAAGGCTGAGTTACAAAAAAGCCACAAAGCCTAACAAACACATTCAAAAGAGAGGAGGAAAAAATTGTAATATTTAATAATTAAACAAAATGTTGAATGTTTAAAGACTGAAATCTTTTCTTTGTGATCATTCATGTTATACTACTGTGGCATTAAAACTTGTGCACATTTCCAGTGCTGGTTCCTGCTTTCCTGCACTGCCCCAAATACTTCCACTTTTGCTTAGGTAAGATGGGCTTCTCCAGTAAGGGTGGCAAGTGCCAGTTAGGAACAGAAGTGTCTTAGAGTTATTTCTACATATTTCATAGAACATTGCTGAGGGCAGGGGTGTACTTCTCACAGAAGATTGCCTTGTTAAGTTGAGCTGAGCAAAATAAACACCATTTTCTTACACAATCATAAAATGATGAACAAAGATGAAGAAAACAGGAAAAGAAATAAAAACTGGGGAAAAAGAGACAAGTAAAAAGAAAGGAAATGTCTTCTACTTTGAAGAAAGTTATGGAATGCCCCTGGGTCACCTTGCACATAAAGTGAGCTCTGTGCAGTTCTGCTAAACCTTGCGTCATTTGGCTGTGACATCTGCCTGAATGCCAGTGTCCACAGAAACCTGTGCAGCTCTGAAAGAAAAAAGGCTTTTCTTTGTCTGCTTTTCCAACAGCACTGACCACCATCTTTGCAGAGTGCTACCATGGTTGTTGACAGCCTGCTCTTGCTGCTCCTTCAGATGCTTTGCCCCTCTAAGCCAAGAAGTGATACACTCAAGGAGGAAGCAGAAAGACGTGGTAAGAGGTGCGTAACATGATGACATGAATAAATCCATGAATAAAGGCAAACACCTCTCTGGTCTCTCCTTCCCAGGACTTTTCCACAGCCCAAGCCACCATTGGAACAGCTGAGTATGGTGGGATTATTCCTGTGTGCACATTTTTGCCAAGCTCCATCCAAAAGTCACTTTCCTCTAGCACCACAAGGCCTGTTTTCATGTATTAGAAAAATATACCTAACTCTTTATGTAAGCAAGTCTAGTGCCCTCTTGAACATTAATGTCAGTTACACACTCTTAGATTTAGTAAAGCCCCTGAGCTGAATGTCTGGTTGGAACGGTGAGCAGAAATACACGTGGCTGTAACCCATGAGTACTGCTACCTTTTGTTTGTTTTTCCAGAAAATCACAGGATGTCTGATGCTTTTGTCACATTTCACTAACTGATTTGTATTAGCAACCTTTGTAAAACTCCAGCTATACTTTATGCAAAGCTTACGTAAATCCCCTAGGATTAATTACCTCCCTCAGAGTCCAATTTATTTAGCAATTAGGAAAAATTAGACAGTAGCTGGTGAGTTTGCTGTTTTGAAATGAAAGGCCAGAGTCCTTAGGTCTGTTCCCAGGCTAAATACTAGTTTTAGAAATTCATTACTTGAAAGTCTCTAAACAAGTACTTTACATTGCAATCTTTTTTGCATCATTTACCCTGCAAATAACTTCCCTGTTCAAACTGTGAGCATACTAATGAAAAAAACCCACAAAAACTAACAAAGAGGAAGTAAATTGTTTACATGGCTTCTCTTTCTCAGCCTGAATCAGACAAACTGGTGACACTGGTCTCAGGAAATGCATTGTGACGCTGTTAAATGTTGTGACACCATCAGGGAACCACCAATAAATCCTGTAAAGGAGAAACCTGATCCTATGCAGAAATCCAACATCAGAATCATGTGCTCTCTAGAAAATAATTGGGACTTTGAAATACAATGCAATAGAGTGTAATCATGTGACAAATGTATGTCATATATGTGCTGTGGGGATGGATTTCTCAGTAGTGCCTGGTTCTAGGAAGAGGAGACCTGTAGGCTGCAAAGCTCCTGGACTGGGCAATCTGGGACCACAAAAATCCCAGCTGTGCACAGAAGGACAGCCATACCACAGCCCAGCTGCCCAAGGGAGCTGCTCTTTCATCGCATTTACACCAGAAGTCACAAGAGACTCTGGTTTTTGAAGGCAGTCTTTGGAACTTCTTATACAGTATCTGCAGCTGGGAAAATCTCCTGCATATACCCCATGGCTCTAGAGTCCTTCCACTATTGCCCCAGCTCTTGTTATAGCACAGCAGGTTACCAGAACAGTTATTGAGGCTCTAGACCCACATTTTAACTTTCACTCTCCCCGTTTGGTTGTAAAGGTAGCTCTCAGGACCATTAGTTTCATTGTCTATTCAACAACCTCTATTCAAAAACTTCTGTTCAGCAACTACAAAGCACTGCCTTGCACAGCACATGCAGATCACACCATTTCACAGTATCTCTGACAAACAGTTTGACACATAGAGCAAAATTGCTTGGAGCACGGTAGGTGAACAAGTGCTGTTCGGAACCTAAGTCCCAAGCATGAAATGCAGATCCAGAAGGGCTGTAGTTTGGTTATCAGGGGCTCCAGTGCCAACTTGCCTTGAATCAGCAGGGACAGACAGTTCTGCAGCAGCTGCGGTTTGGGCCTAAAGGATTATAAATATTTGGATATCATGTTGCTTGATTAACTCACTAGATAACTTAATGTGAGACAGCTGAGCAAAATCTTAAAAGAGATCATGCACATTCCTAATGTAAAGCTTGCAAAAGCTCCCTTTAGTATACTAGCTTTTCTCAAGGGACATTTAAGGTTTATGTGGCTCATTTTAGGGATCTTTTAGATGTGTTCTGATGTACACAACTTTGCCTCTCCCTATACTTACTATATTTGTTTTTTGTGACAGAAATCAACAAATGGACTGTATCTGATTTCCTTATTGTTCATTTAGTTGCACCATTTCAGGATATTAAAAATCCATTAATGGCTTTTCACCTATTATACTGACTGTTAAAAATAAAGCCAAGCAATATATTTGCCGTGAAATTCTTAATGCTGTCTGCTGGATCCAGACAGTGGGGACTCTCTAGCTTTCTACAAGTTTTCTGTAGTAGCCTCTTTACCCCAGACGTATTTCACATTAATGGATTTCTTTCATTATCTCCTTTCTCCAGAGGTAAGTGCTCATCAGCTCATGAAAGCCGAGTTTGTGAGTGTGCATTGTAGGGCACATATTTTAAATTTTCTGCAAAACTTCTACACTCTTCATGACCTTCTACAGCCTCCTACAGTCTCATCCACTGGGGACTACATAATGTGTCTTAACTACGCATCTTGGAAAATGTCAGCTAATGTGAATAAGACTGGAGGTGCAGAAGAGTACAGGGGATATGCTGTGTGTTCCTTTCCTTCTGGAGAATTGGGAAGCAAGAGAACTGCTCCCTGCAGTGTGAGTGCTTCAGAGCAACAAGGAAGCAGCATTAGCAAAGGACACAAAGTCCTTCAGGATTCACTACCGCTTTTCTGTTCTGAGTAATTCCCTGAGAGGGCAAGGAAGGCTGTCATGGGTCCTCTGATTTATGACTATTCAACGTTTGACCCTCTTTCTGCAGGAGCTGCCACAGCTGCAGTCCTAAACACAATAGCCGGAGAGAAATCTATGGAGAAAGGTTCCTGGGAAAGTAGTTCACCCTCCTTCCTCCCCCTCCTCTCCTCTGGGAGGTTTGTGTTTTCCTTCTGTGTCACATCAGGTGTAGGTAGCTGCTGCCCAGCACAGACAAAGCTCAACAAACGAGCGCAGACTTGGGCTTTTACACCTTCCATGCTCAGACTTGGTAACAAAGCTGCTCCACAAGTTCGATGCATTCAGGGAGTTTAAAGCAGAAAAAAAGAGGAAAAGGCTGTGCTCTATTGTCTCGGTATTGCACTGCCTCTTTAAAATCAGAAATGCATGGACAGCTTCAAGGTGCCTCCCACTAAGAAAAGGCTTTAGATGCAAGCACAGAGACAGCGGAGCCATCCTCCCCTGCGCAGCAGGGCAAACCTGCTTGGGAGAGAAATGATCATTCAGCAAAGTCCTCTGGCTGCTTTCAGTGAGCCTTTCTCTGCTCTGGTCACAGCAGCACATTTGCAGGGGAGAAACTTGGTGGCTATCCCCAGGGTGCCTGAGACCTCCAAGAAGATGAGAGCAACTGCAGGTACAGTTAGCTGATAGTGTTGTGTCAATTTGTAGATGGTTGTGTTGTCTGTATTTATTTTAAAGCTCTCTCTTGGTATTTTGCAGGGAAACCTGTCTGAAACAGATGCTGCACCTTGCTTTGACCAACATTTAGATTTTGCATCCAAGTATTTATTTAGTACTTCTCTTAAATGAATGTTCACATTTCCAGGCAGCTGTGGGGATGCCTTGTAAAGCAGTCAATTGTTTGAACTGTTACTGAGTTTCAGGCTTTGGCTTTCTGTTATTCTGTTGTTCTGCAACTCTCAGTTTGAAAAGCAATGTGGAGACAGAAGTTGTACAAGAGAGTTTCTCTCAGAAATGTATTAAGTGTTGGTACATCGGGGCTGAGGGTGGTTCCAGGGAAAGAAGGATGCAATAGCTCCACTCTGCAGATTGTCCTTTGTAGCCATGATGGGCGTTGTTCAATAGCATTTGACACCCGCAAGACCCACTGTCTCAATGCAGAAAAAGTCATAATGCCCTGTAATTCCCTTCTGGGATGGAGTGGGACTGTCCCGACAGCTGGGACTCTGGTGTGAGGATTCCCAAATGTGGCATGGGAAGATCCAAGAAGTTAGCCCTCTCAGCATTTTGATACAAAGTAGAGGCAAAATTAGGGAGTAGATTAGATCTTTTTCTTTCCTCAGTGTGGAAAATAAATCGATTTTTAACATTTGGTACAACCGGCAGTACAAAGAGGGGAACCTGGCTCCTCCTTATCCTCAAAAATGCATGGCGCTTTGCCTCGCCTAAGGAAGATTTTCCCTTTCACCTCAAGAGCCTGTTTGTTGAAGCATTCTCCCTGTGAACGGCAGATCTGCCTTCACCGCAAAGCCCTACAAGCTGGTTCATGGGGCAAAATCTTGTCTATGCAAATTGTCAGAGCTCCACTGGTTTAAGAGAAACAATAATGGATTATGCTGGCTGAAGATTTCATCCCCCTACTCAGCTAATGGCTGCCAAAAGGAAAGTGCTGGCTTCACTGTTTTCTTGGGTCTTGGCAACTCTTGTTTAATTAAGAAATGTATTTAGAGGCCAGAACATCAGTTGTCTTTTCATTTTCACCTATCACATCACTCTGACCGAGACATCTAGAATAAAGCAAAAACTTTGTCCAAAAGGCACATCAGATACATTTCAGCAAATTGAGGTGTCATCTCATTTTAGTTTTTTACCTTGCAGAAGCACGACAGCCTGTGGGCCTGAAGGCTGGCAGAGGTTTAAACTGGATTTTACACCCCTCCTAGATTGTCACTTTGCTGTGTGCTGAAAACAATATTTCATCACTGGTAAATAAAACTGCTGGGTGTAACAACCAGTGTATTATGCAATCCAAGGGATTTTATGATAGCAGAAGCATCCTTTCACAGGGCATTTCTTCCCACTGCACAACCAGAATAGAGTTGTGGGGCAGTAAGGTGGCTATTGCTTTCCCTCAAGCACATTATTTTTTCTTTTAATTCCTCTCCAGAAATAGTCTCCTCTTTTTGTTCCCACAGAAGGAGATAAATGAGGCTGTTGCTCTATAATATTATGGGGACAAAGACAAGGTGACTCACCACTCAGAAGGAAACTTTGGATGAGGTCTCTCGCCTGCGACACCTTGTAATTCTAACACGAAACCAAGGGCCAGCCAAGCCACGTGTCAAAGCAAGACAGACATGACCATGGAGCAAGCTGAACATAAAACAAATGCTACTGTCAACCTCAACTTCGCAGCAATTTACAATCTCCACGATGGGGATTTAACTTTCTTGCGAAACTTCTCTTTCCCTTTCAATGTCAGTTACAGCGATTATGACCTGCCACTGGACAGTGAAGATGACGTGACCAAGACCCGCACCTTCTTTGCAGCCAAGATTGTGATTGGGGTGGCTCTAGTTGGCATCATGTTGGTCTGTGGCATCGGCAATTTCATCTTCATTGCTGCTCTCACCCGCTACAAGAAGCTGCGAAACCTCACCAACCTGCTGATTGCCAATCTGGCCATCTCAGACTTCATTGTGGCCATTGTGTGCTGCCCCTTTGAGATGGACTACTACGTGGTGCGGCAGCTGTCCTGGGAGCACGGCCACGTCCTCTGTGCCTCAGTCAACTACCTTCGGACCGTCTCCCTCTATGTTTCTACCAATGCTCTCCTGGCTATAGCTGTTGACAGGTAAGTAGGGTGTTATGACTACACAAGTAGATGGCCAGAGCTTCTGAGGTTGGCTGTCCAGATCTCTAGGTTTTTAACATACTCAGCTGTTCTGCAGGATTTGCTGATGTCCAGGTAGGTACTACGCAGACCTGGGTATCTTGTTTCAGAAAAAATTTAATCACATGAGGTCACAACTTTACCCCAGAGAAAACTCAGTGGAAATGTCTTGATTGGATTTTTCAGGTGGAAAGCATGTTGCTTTATTAGAATTTTTTTTTTTTTCATAAAAAAATAAGTGTAGGAGAGGATTTATGAAATAAGAGAAAGAGGTGAAAGAGTGACACAAATCAGAAACACCCAGACATGAGGGTGCTCATCAGCACTATATAACCATGATCCAAACCATACATCTCTAAGCCTACACAGCTTTTCTGAATCTAACCTTTTCTATAAACAGTGAAGTAAATACCCTTCAGCAACAGAAATAGTTGATTAGTGATATAGAATTTGACAGGTGAGTTTCCAACAGGGTTATTGCCTTACAGGGTATTTATTTCTGCCTCTAAGTTATTTTCCCCAGTTTTTGTTTTGATGTGAAAATAAAAGATAAAGACTTCTGTCTAGCCTGCAAAGTAGAGTTCTTACTCTCTGTCATGCTGTACTGAGAAAACCCAACAATTATTAAATTGACCGTTTGAGAGTACTGACATCATAGCTGGATGCTCCAGTCCAGAAGTGGATGTTCAGTGAGCATGGCCAGCACTCTACTCTTCATTAAGATGCTCTCTTATACTCTCCTCTCTCTTTATATGCCTCTCTGAGGATGGCACAGCTGCAAGCCAGGAAAAAGCCACAGATCATTTATGGCACCCATATTTACAACACTGTCCAGAAAATTATGAAATGCTACACCAACCCAGTTTAGCTGAGATTTTCCCACAGCCTTCATAACAGGGTAAGCAGAACATAATGATACCCACCTGTTATTCTACCTGCTTTATACTGCAGTCCTGAGATATTTCTATGCCTGCCTCTCACTCCAGGAATTTTAACAATATGATTTAATTGTATTCTTTCTTAGGACTCCTGGTCTCTTAGCCTTGTGCACCACAGACTCTGACAGACCTAGGTGCTGAGGATCAGCTTCATGCTGACATGTCTGACACAACTAACTCACAAAAAGCCAGAGACCCGCAGAGTAAACTATAGAAAAACCATCACAAGAAACCATCCTTCGTGTACAAACACAATATACATCTCTGTATACCCCCTGCATATACACACTGCATGATTCCCACTCCCTCTTCCCCTTTTTTCCCCAATTTCTCTCAAGTGCCATTTTATGTTCTAGTCTAATGTTGCATAATTTTTGGTACCTGATCCATAAGACAGCTCAGGAGCAGTCAACCCTGCTGATGGTTGTACAGGTAACAGCTCCATGCACAGCTGCTTCAGCTGTGATTGACGTCAACAGAAGTCTGTGGAAAGACTCTGGAGAAGTTCAGAGATGGTGCCTGGTGTAGGGGAAAGGACAAACACCTCCTATGAAGCATTTCCTTAACAAGTATCTAACAAACAACCTTTAAACAGCAACTGAAGATTCAGGGTTAAGCATATAACACTATTGTGTATGCATTACCATTTTCTATTACTTTTTCAACTTCTAAAAATTTTTCTTGGAAAGCTCTGCTAGTACATCCCAGGTTGATAAAGTAACATGGGTCACTGAGCTCTTATGCCTGCTAAGAAATCAGAAGATTCCTAGCATATCTCCTCAGGCATTTTTAAAAACAATCCTGGAAACAATTAATCACTGAAGTTTGTTGTAAGAACACAGTGTTTTGGGTTCACTGAGTTTTGGGGGTTTTTTGTGAGCTTTTGATTTGGTAAACAGAGAAAAATCTCATTCATTTAACAATCAACAATTCCATGTTGATTATGTCATGTAGGTTGTTGACTTCTGTCTCTAAGAAAGAATAGGCTCCTAGCAACAGCTTCCCACGTTTAGTTCATTTAAAAGAGCTCACTTGTGTTAAGAGGGTAAGCCTGTCCCACAGGATTCCCCTCAGGTAGGAATCCCCTCTTCCATCTTCCTTGATGTCTATTCACATGAAATTAGGGATTTCACGTATTTAAGGCCACATCTACAGTAGGAAATAATGCAATGTGAAAGGAGAGGATCTGAAGAGCAAAAGTTCATGCTAAGGGTCCAATATTCATGCTGCAAATGTTTTGGGGGCTTTAGCTTTTGTTGGGTCCCCTGGACTGAATGCCCGTGAGCACTTGGTGTGTTCTACGTACACTTTTGGAGCTTACCTTCCAGGGCAGCTTCATCTGAACACCGTTTGTGAGCTCCAGGACCACTCCGCAGTCACATCCCAAGCGTGGTAAGAAATGACAATCAGGAAAACCAGCACAAAAACTCCCTCCTGACTCTCTTGTAGAGATGTACACCATCCAGCCAAATGTTTTGCTGAGCAGATAGGCATACTTATGAATGCATACACATACATTATCCCACAACCTTGTTTCCATAGGACCCAATCTAAAAATATTCATTTATCAGCTCCACAATGAGGCTGATATAATTCTGCTGTCCCTTGACATCCAGCCTGCACTGTTAAGAGCGATGAACAATTCATCTGCTTCCAAGATCTGGCTGATGAATTGTGCCACTGACTTTCCATTTTTTTTTAGAATTAATATATCCTGTGGATGCCATCTATGCATAGAATATATACAGATAGAAAAGCCTCTAAATGAATGAGAAATTCCATTTTTTTTGTAACAATCCTTTGTGTCAAATATAATTGTACTGGCAACTCTGCAGAATCTTTGATGAAAATCTCCTTTTAAGAGAAATATCTTAATCTTTCTGGGACAGTGTACTCATAACGTAAGCTCTTCTTACATTTATAGCTTCTTAAAAAATCAACACCCCCAAATTCCAACCAAAAAAATACCCCAGATTGAATGCCATTGTCCTAGCTCCTTTTTAACTGATGTGAGGGCAATTGATGAACCTTGCAAGTAATGTACTTCCATTTCTCCGCACTTCTTTGTGAGACACTGCAGTACACCTTGCAGCTTTACAGTCATAAGGAGTGCAATACCTAACTCAGGTTTTATGGTTTGGTATATTGCTTAACACAGCATATTTAAGATTAATTAGCAATAGTCACCTCCAGCAGACGACACAAAAATTTGCATGGGCAGAAAATGGATACACAGTCCTTTGTTGGTAGCTTGAAAACATGCTCACCTCTAACCATTCATTAGCGTCAGCTTCAACTTTTTGTATCCCATGGAAAAACTATGAAAATAATAAAAACATTGTTACATGTATTTGACCTTCTTGGTAAAAGCATGCATATTTAAATAGTTCTATGCCCAGGGAAACATTTTTCCTGATTCTGCATGCTCGCCTTTTACCTGCACCTGACTAGGCATATATTATTGCATGATTCAAACTCCTGATTGAACATGCACTATCCAGCAAAGAGTCCCCACGTACTACATCATGGCATGTCCTAGGTATGACATTACCTGTGTATTGTGCTAGGTCCTGCAAACATATTTGTCAGTAATAGAAATATTCCCTCTCTTCTCTTCCCATCTTTTTCATAACTCCCAGATATGTAATCTCTGTTAAAAAGGAAAGTTTGTGATAAAAAATTGCAACTCTTCCCGGCTGATCTTGTGAACAGGTAGGAGTTTTAAGACTGAGGTCTTAAAACCATCCTCAGACACCCTAACATACACTGAGATTTTCAGATTGTCAGGTACCCACTGTCTTAACAAACCACTCAACCACTTGCTCCAGAGTTTCTAGAATCAGGAACTAATTCTTAGACATAGGGACTCTGCTTTAGGCTGCTACATCTGAAATTTTTCTTAACTCTCCTCACAGGCAAATTTGTCAGGCTCTCTCCTTAAGAATGACAGCAGTTTCCTTCTGTCAAATTCTGTCCGCTTCTGTTTTGAAGCGTGTTCTGACTAAGAGTGTTTTCAGACTTCATTTAAATGAACTTATCTGTTCCAGGTACCTGGCCATTGTTCACCCACTGAAACCACGAATGAATTATCAAACAGCAACCTTCCTAATTGCCTTGGTCTGGATTGTCTCCATACTTGTAGCTATCCCATCTGCCTACTTTACTACTGAAACAGTGTTATTCATAGTGAAGAACCAGGAAAAAATTTTCTGTGGTCAAGTTTGGCCAGTTGACCAGCAGATGTACTACAAATCGTATTTCCTCTTCATCTTTGGCATCGAATTTGTTGCACCTGTGGTTACAATGGCCTTGTGTTATGCCAGGATCTCTCGGGAGCTTTGGTTTAAAGCTGTACCAGGATTTCAAACAGAACAGATCAGGAAGAGGCTTCGATGCAGAAGAAAAACTGTTATGGTACTGATGTGCATCCTGACTGCCTATGTTCTCTGCTGGTCACCTTTCTATGGGTTCACAATTGTCCGTGACTTTTTTCCCACCATCTTTCTGAAAGAGAAGCATTATCTTACTGCTTTTTATATAGTTGAATGTATTGCTATGAGCAACAGCATGATAAACACCATGTGTTTTGTAACTGTAAAAAACAACACCATGAAGTATTTCAAGAAGATCATGTTGCTCAGATGGAGATCAACATACAGTGGAAGCAAATCTAGCACAGATTTAGACCTGAGAACAAGTGCAATGCCAGTTACAGAGGAGGTAGACTGCATAAAACTGAAATAAATTTTCTGAAGTTCTAATCTCACATATTTTGGAAAGGGGGTAAAGAGGAAATAATGCCTCCTCAGAAGCTTATCCCTTGTCTATAGGAATATCCACCACTGGGCAGAGCCCTTGAAAAGCAGCCTACTACATGTTTCCACCAGAACTTTTTTCACTGGACTGCTGTATTTTCCTGTAACTCAGACCAATGCTGTGCTTCAGGTCACAATCTGTAAATTTGGGATGTAGATCCTCAAGTTGTTTAAAATTTAAGATGAACAAAAAAGTTTATGAATGCATTAAAATATATTACAGTGATGGAAGAGTTGATTGCTGATCCTAGAAATGATGCCTCTTTGTTTCTTCTTAAAAGAAATTTCTTTGATCTTGTACCTTTAAGCTATTCTGTGTCCTTTTCCTTCTGCTCACAAGAGGGAGGATGGCAAAAATGCCCATTTTCCTTCGTGTCACACTTCATCCTCTCAGTTTACTCCTCATGATGAAGCTCCTTGAAGTCTACAGACTACCAGCTTTCTATTGTACAACGTGCAGCATGCTCTTTTGAAAGACACATTCTCTACAAAGCTAAATACTGCTTCACGATCTAGTGAAAACCTCAATTCTCTTCCTGTGACACCTTGTTTAAGAGTTTTTTATCAACATTTCACTCTGTAGTTTTATGTAGAATGGTACTCTGTTTATTGTATTTGGAAATGTCACAGCTACGTATTGAAGGGAGCTGTTCCCTTCTCTTATCTCCAGGCACCCTGTGGCCAGCTTCTGCTGCTTTGAGTCACGGAGCTCTTCATAGAATCAATCACTAAATCATAGACATGGGCAGCATTTCCAGATTGTCTAGTTCACCCCTCTGATCAAGCAGGGTCAACTAGAACATGTTGCCCAGCACAGAGTTTAGCTGGGCTTTGGCTGACTCCAGGGATGGAGACTCCACAGGCTCACTGAACCACCTGTTCCAGTGTTTGACAGCGCTCACAGTAAAAAAAAAAGTGTTTTCTTATGTTCAGACAGATTTTCATGTGTTTCAAGCTGTTTTTCAGTGGGACCCAAGTAAAAATATAGCATGTTAGTGGGAAAAAGTCCACTCTGCTGAACTAGGCTTAGACATCTTACCAAGTCTGTATACACCTTCAAAATAAAGTACAAATAGGGCCAAATTAGCATAGGGATCTTGAGACAATCTGTCTTTCTGCAAGCAGTGGAGACTTTTGGCTGCAGCGAGCCAGTCACTGTTTGAGTAGGTCATTATCTGGTCAAATGTGAGACAACAATTCAATATGAATTCTGCATTGCCTCCCCCAGTGCTATTCTTACTGTTCTGATTTTGTGCAACTCCAGGACAGGTGTTTCTTAACTGATATGCATGATAAAGCAGGTGACTTAACAGCAATACCTACTCATTTAAACTACACATAAGATAACATGAACTCTTGTGTATTCTTTTGTGTATTAAAATAGTCTTTTCTATTGTGATGACAAATGCTTCTTCCTGTTTTAAAGTATGTAGTACCACCCAGTTTTGGAGTAAATAGCTTTTGTAAATTATGTCTATTAGTGAATTTAAAGTGAGCAGCAAATCCTGCTAATAAAACAGTAAACATGGAGTCAGTACCAGCATTGTGAATTATTTTTTATATTCTTCCCTTAACCATAATTTTCCTACACAAGTGACTGAAGTGAATTATCCCATTTCTGCTACAGAAAAACTACCAAGCTGACCAATTAAATTTAATGGCAAAAGGATATTCAAATCCATTAAAGTGCTTAAATGCTCTCATCATTAGCTGCTCTTAAAAAATACACATTGGAGAGGATCTCATAATTTGCTCTGTTAGGCGAAACAATTACTGAAATCATTCTTCAAAATGACATTTTTTAATAGGGATAAGTACTAAATCTATTTGTTTCCCAGCCTGCCAAAGAAATTTAAAGGACTAGAGAGTTACAGTATTTCATCAAGAGGCTTAATCCTGTAATTTCTCCTGAAATCTCACGGTTTCTTCTGAAACTATGCACTCATATTTATCTCCTGAAAGCTGTACTAGTTATTGGAGATTAGCTAGCAATCCTACCTGTTATCCAAGCCCTGAAGCTCACACAGCCAAACAACCGACAACTTTCCACACCTGGAAATCCACCTCAGGCTGAGTTATCAAAAAACCAAAGCTTAACACCCACCAAGCGATATAGTACCAAGCAAAAACTAGGGGAAATAATTGCTTTAAAATTCTAGAAATCACTTCGAGAGCTTCAAGAAGAGCTCTTCTGGCCCTGCCTGCCCAGTGTTCTCGGCCACCACCACATCCCTCTCCCTGTGAGGGGCAGCAAAGCAGCAGCTGCCACAGCCCCTGCTGCAGATTTAGGTTTTGGAGTCTGCAACATTGCTGCATTTTGACATTTTGAGGTCTTCCCAGCAGCCAAGCAGTGTTCCAGCCTGAAGCACTGGGTAGGGCAGGAGAAAAAGCTGTGCTTTGCTCCCCGCCGCATTTGTTGTGAGCAGCATCCCCAGAAAGAGGGGGAATCCCACTGTGGAAGGACAATGCTTCCCTGATGAGAGCAGCTGAGCAGTCACAGCCCCCTTAGCTTGTGTCCAGCTCCAAACACCCCAAACCTGGTCACAGGTTCCACTTTCAAGGACCAATGTCTGCTCCTAACCAAGCTGTAGCGCCGAGGGGCCCAGAACAGCAGGCCTACCGGCCTGGCCTGGGACAGAAGCCTACCGAGCTTTCTTGTCCCCACGGAGCTCATTTCATCTAGGGAGTGACAGGGTAAGGCCCTTCCATCAGCCAGGGCCTGCCTCCCACCCCTGGCTGCACTTCAGTGTAGAATTTAAGACTCGTAAAGTCACATCAAAGCTCTCCTGAAGAGCAGCACCGTGCGGCCATGACAGGCCCTGGGCCGAGCGGCTCCCTCAGGCGAGGGGAGCAGCCGCAGCTCCCTCAGACGAGGGGAGCAAGCAGGCCATGGTCTGACCAGAGCAGCCAAGAAAGAGGGCCAGACCCCACGCTCCCTGTAGCTTAAG
>JAVJGJ010000032.1:9262419-9295818 GCA_035590215.1 Microhierax caerulescens
GACGGCGCGGCACGGCGCGGCACGGCGCGGCACGGCGCGGCCAACCCGCACCACCGCCCAGCGCCGCGGCGGCCCCAGCGCTCCCGCCAGCAGCAGCAGCAGCAGCAGCAGCAGCACCGGGTGATGTCGAAGGAGAAGAGAAACGTGGTCACAAATGGCACCCTTGCGTTATTTCTGCCTGCACGGAGCTGGAGGGGCGGGTTAAGAAAAACAAAGTGCTCTTTCCTAAGGGAAGTGGCAAAGGTGTAAGTCACAAGAAGCCTTCAGCAAGGAGGCGGTGTGTTTGCAGACAGACAGCGCTATAGCGGGGAGCGATGCCAGCCGCTTACAGCAGTGCTGGAATCCACTGGGCTACAGGCACAGAAAGATGCCAATGGAGTGGGAGCATCCAGCAGCTACAGAAGCTGTGCTGCAAGGCTAAAAACATTGCCCCTGCTTTATAGGAGAGGTATGGCACTATAAACATTCGGTACCCTATAAAGGTGTATGGAAGAAAGCATTGATTTTCTTTACTGAGGTCCTGGAGACTTCCTCGTGAGTACCATGTGCAAGGGTGAAGTTAAGAAGCATAGCAAAGATTAAAGGTCAGTTCACTGTACAGGAGGTAAAGGAAGATCAGCATCTGAACAGCTGTTTGAAGAAAAGAGTTTACTAAAACGTGTAACATTTTTGGTTCTTATGTAAGAGATTAATTATACCTGTGACAAATTATCTTGTTAGAGTTTATCTGTAAATCAAGCTGTACTGCATCGATTTTTTTATTCAATGCTATTTTATAGGAACCACTATGGCTTGTACTGTAAGTTGCTCCATATACTCATAGTTTCTATTATTCACTGATTTAAAATTAAGTATTTTAACATACAACCTGGAAAGATCTTGGAGGTAAATGACACTTCACACTAATCCCACCTGGTACTGCTTCTGCTTCTCCCCATTCCAGGTGGCTTTGAGAGATTTTTTTTGCACACAACCATCAGCAGGCCTCTGCACAGTATCTCATCATTAAGTAACTCTTCCCTGAGCCGATCTGACCACATGCCAGCAAAGTACTCGCCAGGCATTCTCCAGCGCTCCTTGACCAAGATCGCGAGACCTCTCTCTAGAAAACAGCCAAGTGCATCCTGTTCATAGATGAGCAAGCAAATGCATACACAAGCACTGCTGTCCAGTAGCAGTGTCCCCAGTAATACGTTTAAATTAGAAATCAAGATTTGCAAACACACCTGCGAGTAATACGGAGTTTCAGGATGATAGAAATGTAGATAAAGTCTAGATACTTCAAACCAGTGAACTGAAATGCCAGTCATTAATAATGGGAAATAAATGAACCGACCAGTCTACAACCGTCTGTTAGCCAATTTTAGCTGGCTCTTTGAAGAAAATCTTACCTGGCCTGTGTACCTCTTAGATCCTGCTGAGGTGCGGATACCATTCTCATCCTTTAAGAAGCCACTGTGAGACCGACAGGCCAGATCAGAAGTAAAGGTCTTCCCGTGCCCTGGATTCCTAAGGTCATAGATGTCTGCGCTGCTGGCATTCACAGAAATCACACTCTACTTCTTGCATCCTTCTCTCTCTGTGTATTAAAATTACAATTGTGCTATCAAAATACAAGCAATCAGTCATTTACTAATAATTCATGTTTTGGTCTGGATTTAACCCAAGTTCAACAGCAATGCACGCCACACCAATGACTGCTGTGGGATAAGCCTGCTCTCAGATCGCATCAGGTGACATGCGGCCAAGGAGGGACCTGAACGAACAGACACACCAGTAACCATAACATGCATTTTTCCCCTCTACCTCACATATTGGTCATCCACACAGCACAGTGCATTGGAAAATGCATTTTATTTTAGGAACAGCTTTCATTCAAAAGGAACCACAGTACATTTATCTCCAAGCATATCAAAGAGACTCATTATCTTGACTACTTTGGTGAAAAAATGCATTTCTGGAACGGAATCCTGGAAGTTTTGCACAGAAGACAAACAGTACAAACAAAATATGAATTCTATTATTTCGTAGTCATTTCAGATTGGCCTAAACTAATAGGTTACAAGCATTGCCTAACAACTCACAAGAAACTATGGATTGGCTTCTGCCTGTAGCTTGATTTTCCCCATCAGAAATCAACAAGCATGCTCTTTATGATTAGTTACATGGGAACTGATAAAATTGCAGCAAATAAATCTATTGTGCTGACAGCCCTGAGAGTAGTCTTCCACACGAGGAAGTTCTGATGGGGGATTAAATTAGTTATCTGCAGCCTTACTTGCACACTGGGCATGTACAAATATTAAGGCAAATAAATCAAGTCAACATGAAATCAGTTAACACTTTAAGCACCAAGTGGCTATCAGAAGTAACATAGATTTGCTTTAGTCCTCCTTCATGTTATAACCTGGAATGAACACTTACATAAGCCTTGGCTTCTAAACATTTGAAAAAAAGTCTTAAGAATATTTGCATTAACTCTCTGAGGTAACTCAGGGAACCATTTCTACTGAAACATTCATTCTCTTGACAAATACCCTTCTAACAACAGCCCTTAACCTTATTAATATTCATTCTCCCTTCACTAATATCTCTTACTATGTTTCCTGGAAATAAAATCTGCCATTATTCCTATTTTGTTCTTTCTGAAAGGTGAGTGTCTGCTATCCCAAGGCAGTCAACCTTCCCGTGGAATTTTCTCTGGGATTACAGCCCCGAAAGGTACAAATGCACAATTTAGCTTCAGCTTTTAGCTGTCTGACATTAGATCAAAGCAGATGTATCAAAACACTCCTGAGAAATGCCAGCTTTTCTTTACAGGGAGAAAAACACACACCCCTCAAGCAACACAAAAACTTCAAAATTGCTCTATTTAGTGATGAACTATACCGAGTAGCTCCTGGGAAATTCACATCTCACTCGTAAGAGAATTGCAGCTCTATGCCCTTATAGCCTTACACATGCATCCACTACAATGCATCACCCCTTTCACAGGCCCCTCGTGCCCTTCTCTGGCACCAGGATTATCATCTTCCTCTCGGATACATGTGCAAACACCTGCAATCCTATTAAGACTCCCAGCCGGCTCAGCCACTCACCCCCAAGCCATTTTAATCTTTTAAAAGACAGGCTCCTTCCCCAATTCATCCACTTAAGCAGCATGCCCGTGCACTGGATCCTTCCCACCCTTGCTGAAATGACTTTTCCACTCTATCCTTCACACGTTTGTAGCAAGCCTACACAAAAAACCACCCATGTAAAAATCTATTTTCTCCACTTCATTATAAACCCATCCTTAAGTTGCCATCGTAACACTCTTAGCTAGCTTCTTTTCCTTTTCTCAGGCTCCAAATAATAATTCCTAGTGCCTGTTTCCCCCTACATTTCCTTCCTATGCCCTTCAACTTTCTGAAATCCCACTCCTCGTTACACATTATGCTTGCACTCCTTTTTAAACTTCTCCCTGGGGAAACTGGTCCGCACTCAAGAACTATGTACTGAATTTAACTGGGGGGGGAAGAGAACATTTTAACATACAATTGGATTAAAACTCCTTTAAAGTAAAAAATCACAAGATTATTCCAAACCTTTAAGAAGTTATTAAATCTCATGCCAATTTTGTCGTTATTTATTACTATGGCTTTCTTTTTTCCTCCAAAGCACTTCCAAATGACTGTAATTCAGCTGAGCTGGTTATAAAATAGAGGCTAAAAATTACTACAAATTATTAATAAAATTAGCTAATACCATGTTTTCATTTGTTCTAATGGGTTTTCATACCAAAAAAATATATTGTAAGTACAAATGACAGAAACACGTTAAAACCCTACGAAGTAATCTTCACTAGCACTTCACCACTCAAGTCTATTTGATCAGGAATCAGAACATCTTATAAATATTCTTGTGCACTACACACAACATATATTCAGATTTGACATCCATTTTCTATTCCCGTTTTGAAAGTTTTGATATCTTACCCCATATTCTGAGCTCTTTGCTGCATTTCTGTACAACATGAATTTAAAAAAATATTGCTACAACTTCCCCCCCACCCCTTGACAATATTTATATTGTTGTTCAAATACAAAATATTCAGAGTGAATTATTAACCTGACTGAAAGGTCTCACTTAAACTGCCACTTTCACACTGTCAACATTTGGCATTTTTTTTAAGCTTTCATTCATTGATGAATAATCCCAAGGAGAAAAACACCCTACTGCATGCAACTGCTTCTCCAGAATGACCTGTTCTGAGATTGAAAAATCATGGCCCCAAAAGAAATTTCTTTGACAAGCTTAGTCTATTATTAATACATTCATCCACTATGTACAAGGTATTAGTTAACCAATAAATTATTTCTTAAGAGTAACTGTAGTAGTTTTTACTAATTGAAAAGTTTAATGTCAGATTCCACCATTCTGTAGTCTTCAAAGTTGCATCCATATATAAATTAACATACATAAAAATAATCCATTGTCTAAAAGACTGCACATCAAAATAGTATTTCCATGTCTGCTTTTAAAAGAATATTTTTTGGATTTATTTTTACAAATTGAAGCTTTATAGGGACATTTACTCCATAACCCAAGATTATTAATGAAACAATTATTCAAAAATATGGTTTGTAAGTAAGATTTCTGTACATTTTTGTACCTTTTTCAGACTACTTTGTTAGCTTTACCATCAGGTTTTCAGTGCTGTGATATGCAGGCTTCAAACATTGCAAAATATGTTTACAGACAATAATTACTTCAATTATAGTAACATTGCTATTAACCTTATGAAAATAATTTTGGCTCAAATTTCCAAGTATATGGGTAACATCCCTTTAAACTTGATATGCTATTGTAAGCATCACAACCTCTATACAGTCAATTTTTTGCTGACAACAAACTGTAAAAAATAGTGAAACATCTGAGATGTGAACTAGTTTTATGAACTAAAGAGCAGCTTTCCCAAAGTTTAAGACAAATACAAAAAAATATTGCACACCTTAAAATACAATTGTTTACATTCTGACTTCAATACGGTACAAGTTAACCGTGAATGTAAGGAATACCGGTTTATATTGTGAGCCCAATTATTTGTGCCAGAAGGTCAAATGTCATTTAGAAAAGTCAAACTAGTATGTTTTCAATGTTTACTTGTTTTAAGAATTCTAAGTAAACTTTTAAAAAGCTTAAAAAGCTTTAGGCCTCACTTTTGAGGGTCAACAACTCCTGCAAACCAACATTAACATTTCTGAGCAATACAGGCCATTCAACCCACTATTCCCTCAAAAAGCTATCAGACAGTAAGCATATTGTGAAGTATACATTTTTATTTAACATTCCTAAAATAAGCTGTATTTACATATTATATAAATGTATGAAGTCTTAATATAAAATAGAAAACTGCATTGACTGAGGAAATCACACTCCATATGGAGTTACTTATTGAAGACCATTTGTTTATGAAATTTTACAATAATTTATATAAATTATCTCTTCCAAATTAGATAATTTTTTACTTTTTACTAATCCACACAATTTTGATGACTTTGCAAACATTGGTGTATATTATAAACTTTAAAAACAGTTACAGCATCTTCCGGCGCACAACTGGCTTTGGAAAATTAGACAGTCTTTTTTTGTTCTTTCGTAGAGTCTTCTCCGCCATGTCTGCAGCTTCTTTCTGTTTGCTTTTTGTTCCATCCACTGGACTTCCAAAAGGAGAGATGAATTTTATTTCCACTGGTGGAGGTGACCAAGAACCTTCTCTTCTTGCGGTTCTGAAAAGAAAGAGAAGTACCAAAATTTATTTTTTCTTACCAACAGCTTTTAGTGGAGAAAAAAATTACAAAATTAATGCCAAAGAATTTTTATGGGCTTCTTTGTAGGCAGAATCAAGGCAGAAAAGGTACACAAATAAGCTTTCTTTTGCTTTCATTCCTTACCAGATTGTACCAAGTATTCTCAGTCACTGTTTGCATGAGCTTTTAGAGAGCCCTAATCCAGCTTTTAAGAGGCAAATGTCCTCAAACAGTTTTCCAGAATGAACCAGAAAACGTGTCCAGAAACAAGAAGTTCCCTCTGTTCACTGACCCCCTCATGCCTTGTATGGGCAACTAAAGACTGTTAAGAGTGTGGTTTCATAAAGAGGAATACGACAATGTAAGAGCCCACCGTCACTGCAAAGATCAGTATCCACTTGCCCTTTTCTATCCCCTCCCTCTCCCATTTTCGTTCGGAAACTAAACCATTAAGTGGGAGAACAGGTGCCTATCAGACCAGCAAGCTGGACAGGCTCATAAAGTCAGAGCAGAACTGCTCAGCCAAGCGAGCAAAGGAAGTTAGGTGGCAAACAGCTGAATTTGTGAAAACACAATAAAGGAATGCAAATAAGTGTTCAAAAATAATTTCATACTTGGTTGCTTTCCTCATTTTTGATTTTGCAGTTCTACCTCTCTTCGATTTTTGTTTTCCCACAGACTCTACGGATTTGGTATCCTCTTCCTCTTTAGTTGGAAGCTCCTATATTAAGGCAACAAAAACACTACTCATACACAAGTTCTTACACTTCTACAGAATACCAATCAGTGTTTCTTTCATGCAGTCATGCCAAAGTTTTTTCCAAAAGCATTACAGTTTCTCTCAGCAAAACAAACCTTTCATCTGAAATTACTGTACCATCTTAACAATTCAAATTCTGAAAATTAAAAGGTAACACACCAAGTTAAGTTTAAAGAAAGCCACTGTGCCTTTTGTTAAAGGCAAAGTAATACCTACTAGTTCTTGACTTACACAGACTTAAAACTGACTTTTGTAGCTAGTTTTCATGAAGGAAAAACCCACAAATTGTTTAGCTGCTTAATTTAAAGCTTTCTTTTCAGATCTACTTTCAAGGAAAAAGACAAGGCATTGCAAAGTATGATTTGAAAAAGCAGTACAGACAAAAGTCAAGAACATGATACATCCAGAGTTTTTACTTACTGGTTCTTTTATAATTTGGGAAATGCTAGATACAATTTTTCTTCTTGACCTCAAAAGAGGTGGTGAAAAGACAAATTGGGAAGACAAGTCTGGGTCTAAATCCTTAAGCTGCACAGGATGGTCTCCTTTTCCAGCTAAAATGACAACACATTGTTAACAGGCATGTACGTTACAAAGGACAGTGACATTAAAGTACAGCTGATAATCAAGAGCACAATATCTTCCTGAAATAAAAGCTCCAATCAGGCTTGTAAATATTCACTGTGGAGGTGCCTTTCCTCCAGTAACTGCCTCTTGGGATCCATTCTTTTTCAGTAAATTGTGAAACAAAAATAAGCCAGTGTAGTGGTTTTACCCGCACTTACGTAATCAGAGGTGTTATGCTCAAGAGGCATCAAGAGTCCCTACACATCTCAAAAAAAAAAAAAAATCATGTACACTAGTAAAAAGTAACTTAACTAAAAAAATATATGCCCATGAAAAACAACGACATAATTAAACAGCTGTAGAGTTTGCTGCAAGATGGAGCAGCTCAGTTGCAGTTAAAAACTGAATAGAATTTGGAAGCACATCTCCTTTATTTCTCCATTGGGAGGGAGAGATAGCAATTGCATATTAACAGATACCCTCCAGTTTTCAAAACTGACAGAAATTAAGCTCATGACAAAAATTCACCTTAAATTTCTTTTCACTCAGATCAGCCTCCTCACCTATTCCCACCACAACTAGTCAGCCAGTCATGTAGAGTTCAGAAAAAAGCTGAAATGCCTCTTTCCAAATTTGTTATTTTGCATGGTTACATTCTTTACAATACTTAAAGCCAGCCTCACAGTCTATTTTCTATGGTTTACAAAACAGCAACACCCCCTATTTTGCACATAAACACCACGCACTTACCTTGAAATTTCTTTGCTAGTTTTGTGAGAGGAGGAGAGAAAAGGAAGGAATCGTTTTCCTCAACAGACAGTTTCTGATGCATGGGAGTTCTGCGGGACCTGGTTCTCGTAACAGAATCTGTTAAAGTTCTTGATACTTCATCATGTCCTGATGGGTTTATGTCTTCAAGCAACAAAGGACTGCCATCAGGTCCTTTGGGGGAGGCCTCCTCCCCTGTGCTCTGCCTCTTCCTGCCCCGCCGCCCTGTCCTTCCTGGAGTCCTGGGTGTGCTTGGTTCCTCCTTTGGCTGTGCACGTGTTTGCCCATGAGCATCTGCTTTTTCTGGTTTAGCATGTAGAACTCTTCTCACTCTTCTCCTAGGAGTATCAAGGATCTCCACTTCCCTACCTGAATGTATATCTTCCTGAGTAGAGAGAGATTCTGCGGCTGCCAGGAGATTCTGTGCCACCTTCCTAGCACTTCTTCTAGGAGTGACAGGAGTGGTGACAGGAAGTTTAAGCTCTGTTTGAGAAAGCAATGACTTAGAGAGGTCAAGGTCAGAATTTTCTAAAACTTCTGATGAATTAATCTTTTTTCTTCTGCCTCTTTTAGTTGGCACAGGTAAAAGAAGCTGGTCACTAGGCTGCACCTCTTGATCCTTGACAACATTTTCAGTAAATTCTAAAGGAGTGCTCTTCTGTTTTCTTGTACTTCTACTGGGACTGGCTGCCAGTTTTATCTTATGACCTGCATCACCCTGGCCAGTTTCTTTTCGGCCTCTATTCCTTTTGGAAGTAGCAGAAACAGTAACACTACCTTCAGCAAGAGATCTTTCCTCAATAGCCTCTTCCAAGGGTTCGGATGCAGCTTCCTTTGTTCTCCTTAAGCCTCTTCTTGGAGTAACAGCTACAGACTGCGTACTGATGGACAATGTTTCTCCATCAGAATGGCCACCTTCTGTTTTTTCTATGTTAGTATGTTTCAGCTTCCTGCCGCGCCTAGGAGTCACAGGCATCACAGGTATTTGCTCAGCTTGAGCATTTTCTTCTGTTTGAAGACGAGACGTCTCAGCTGCTTCTTTCGTTCGCCTGGTACTTCTTCTAGGAGACAATCCAAACAGAATTGGATCGTCTGTCTTCAGTAGCTGCTGATCACCTGCCGCCGGGATCCTTAGATTTCTACTCAGTTGTCCCCTTGCACGTGTTCTAGGAGTGATGACATACTCTACAGGATGTTTGCTGGTTTCATCTTCCACTCCTTCTGGCACAGTTAAGGCAGATTTTGCCTTCTGGAATCTAGTTACCTTTTTACCTATGGTTTCATGAATAGATTGTTCTACAACTTCAGATGTAAATTCTTTACTTCTTGTGTCTTTGATTACATCCAGTAAGTTCTCAGCAATAGCCACTTTAATGGGCTCAGGCACATATGGGAGCGACTCTGTAACATTCTGAGATTCCTGATCACTAGTTACAGTGGACACTGAGTTTGTAACATGTTCTTGGTTTTCAGTATTTCCTAAATTGTTCACAGGTTTCTGCTCTGTTGTGGTACCAGCTGGTTTAGAAGCATCCACTAACACAGGGTCTCCCATCTCTGCTTCACCTTCTTCTCCTTCCAAGACTAAACTAAAATTACTCTCAGATATAAAAAGCTCTCCCTCTCCCTCAGCTGCATCACATTCACCATCTCTATTATCAGGCAAATCACAGGCAAACTGTTGTTCTACAGTATTGTAGCTGTACTGAAGATTGCCTGACGGATGTAATCCACTGTCTGGTGATGTTTCAGGTACATCTTCGGAGATCTGTGCCTTAACCGCACTATCAATAACCTAAAGTTAAAAAACGTCTGTTAATGCATGATTAACTACCAAACTAGCTTCAAAATGAGCTAGATGAAACTGAGGACAGTGAAATGCTGCTTTTCCTTTCAGATCACCACCAAATGTGAAGTTAGAAACTTACAATGTATTCTCTCAATGTACTACAGATAAAAAGTTTATGTATTTAAGGGAAAGAGAACAGAGTATTCTGCGTATGCAATCACATGCTCCATTTCTGATCTGTTCATGCCTAAGGATTTGCCACCACCCATGAACAAAGTGAGCCATTTTGCAATACAAGCCATATACACAACTGGCAGCAACCATCACATGGCACTACTTGCCCGACTGGCTACTAATCCACACCGACTGACAAACTCTGCACCTGACAAGGTAAAACACGATTCTGTCCCCAGAGTTTAAAGTTTCAGTCACGATAGTTGTGACTGCAACACAGTCAAAACAGCCATGTATCACATGCAACAACTCAACCCTGCACATTTAAGGGATCACTTGCATTGCGTGAGACAACACCTATCTTCTAAATACCTACAGCTCATGTTTAGCTGTAGCAACCACTCTTCCCTTCTAGATCCACATGAGACACTCAAGCTCTTATGTTGAGAACAAAAGTAGTATCTGTTACATATTTCAAATGACTCAGATGGTCAAGATAATTTAATCAATGAGTAAAAGACCTCTGCCCAGCCCTCTAAGCTGTAGTGCCAATGACAGCAGAAGGAAGAAGCTACTCAACAGGAGTCTCCATAGAATCTGTTAATTTTTTTGCCTCCTGCCTCGTCACAAGTTGCTAAAGCATCATATTATAGCAGCACACCATGCTTCAAATTGAAATTTACAAAAAACTAGTCTGCATAAACTTTCCCTTTATGCTTACAAATCTATGAAAGAAAGCAGGAAGAAGTTTGTCCTAAATTCAGTGAAAGCAGACAAGCCAAACCCAGATGTATAAACCCAAACTATAAATCTGTAGGAACCAGTTATAACAAAAGCAGAAAATCCTTCACTGTACTGCTACATGAATGACTGCAGAAGCTTTATGATTGTCTCATGTACCTGCTCCCTTTTTCCCATCACAGATTTTCCATTTACTCCCACAAGTGACTGATGTATTCCCAAGTCTAAATCATCTTCTCTACAGTGTTGTCCTAAAGCCCAAAGCTGAGACAAGCTAAAGCAGTAACTGCCTATTTAACTTCATCTGAAATCTGGGACACTGACTGAAAAACACTGCCTATTACTTAAGACCCATCTGTTTGCGGTAGGCCTGCCTTTCAGCTTATATTTCACTCCATTATTAAATCCTGTGAGTATAACCCTACAGGAAATTGACAGTATACTCTCTACGGTACTTAGAGGACACCCACAATGAACCCAAATAACTCATCAGCCCCTGTTGAAGAACAACAGGGGGAAAACCTGGGACAACCATACAATCTCTAGTTCCGATTTTCACTCCATGTGAACAACTTTTTAGAATACATATTTTACAACGTTTAGATGTTAAAAACCCCCATGTTTTACAACTAAGTTTTAAGTAGCTGGAAGTATCTTGATACTGAAATTAACTCTTTACCTGGAATGTGATTTATATAAACTAGGAACAAACAGTAAAGGCTCTAAGCACCTAAATTATTCTGGAAACGAGCTTGGTTCCCACATGATCTCATAATTTGATAAATACCCCCCAATACTGAAAAGCTGTGCTCCCCAACTTTTCTTATTATCTTTAACATTAAAACTATTTATTTTTAAAGTCAAGTAAGAAACGTTAAGTTGTAGTAAACCAAATGAATGCATGGTTATTTTAAAAAAAAATACTTCAGACATTTTTTTTGTACTACTACAGCTCTCAAAGGCCCAAGTCTTGACAGGTTCTATTTTGTGTCATAGATACAGAAAATGCATAGGAAAACCTAGCTGCCCTTAGGTCATGAGGTTTTAACTTGTGGTTTTGTGCACGTGGAACTGTCAGTACGACAAGACTGCCCTCAATTTGTAAAGTGTTCTATTTTGTAGGAAATGGGAAAATAGTTTACTTACATTCATTTCCTCAGCTTTATGAACGTCGTTAGAAACAGCTGTTTCTTCCTGCAGCAAAGCAACTTCAGCTTCAACTTCAGCCGCTTCTAGGTTATGTTCTTTAGAGAAATCCACACACTTCCCCTCAAGGTGATTTTCTGAATGAGTACTGACCACATCCTCACTGTCAAGAATACTTATCACAGCTGGAAGAGATTTATATAATTTTAACTTAACTGCTATATAAATGACACAGGTTTAAGCAACAGAAAGTAAGAGAGGGAGCAAGAGCCAACAATACAGTTCTCCATCCTGCCGCATATATCAAGCTCTCTCCAAAAACCAGAAACCAAAATTACCATGCTGGTTTTGGCTGGGAATGAGATCATTTTCTTCAGAGTAGCTGGTATGGGACTATGTTTGGGATTTGTGCTGAAAACAGCATTAATAATACCAGAATGTTTTTGTTATTGCTGAGCAGGGCTTACACAGAGCCAAGGCTTTTCTGCTTCTCAGTGGGCTGGGGGGCACAAGAAGCTGGAGGGGACACAGCTGGGACAGCTGACCAAGGGGATATTCCATATCACATCATGTCATGCTCAGCACATAAAGCTGGGGAAGAAGAAGGAGGCAGGAGGACGTTTAGAGTTACGGTGTTTGCTTTCCCAAGCAACCATTATGCCTGACGGAGCCCTGCTCTCCTGGGGATGGCCGAACACCTGCCTGCTGATGGGAAGTAGTGAATGAATCACTTAGTTTGCTTGTGCAGCTTTTGCTTTACCTATTAAACTGTCTTTACCTCAACCCAAGAGTCTTCTCACTTTTACCCTTCCAATTTTCCCTGCCATCCCACCAAGGGCAGAGTAAGCAAGCAGCTGTGTAGTTTAAACCATGACAACTATCTATATGGCAAAGGAGGCAGCCCCACAGTAAAATACGAAAAGAGGAAGAGGAACATCAGCTGTCAAGTCCATAGAGAACAAGAACAACAGAGGAAAGGGTGACTGGAAAGGCGCTGATACTACTTATTCTTCACAGACTGAAACTGAGGATGCATCATCTTCTAAAATAGTAACTCAAACAGCAGATCCTACATAAATCAGTAGTAGTGCACACCATTAAAATAAATCTCTCCTTCTAGTATTTTAAATTCTACCAGTTTTCTGAATATCTTTATCAAGACCAAGACCATCCACCATGCATTTCCTAGAAGGACTTTCTTTGAGGAGGGAATTCTCTCTATAGTTTAATGAAAGCAGAAACATGCTAGTACTACTTCATTCAGAGACACTGGTATGGTAAGCTACATGTGTTACTTCAAGAGTTCAGCTACCTTAACTCACATAGTGTCTCCAACATACTGTACTTACATTCTCTGTCTGCCTCCAGCAATTCAGAAAGCTGTGGATTTATTGCAACTGGTATGGCTTTTTCTTCTGATGAAGAGGATGTTTTGGACTCCTGGTGGTTTGCTTCGCTTCATGAACAGAAAGAGAGAAATCCATCACAAAGCTTCAAAACAAACCTTGAAGAGCTTTACAAACTACTTTCTAATTTATCTTATTTTCTTCCGTTCTGTAACTTGAAGATTTAATATTGAGAAATTCCCTTACAGACGTATCTCATTCAATTCATTGCATAAAATGAGTCACAGGTACTTAACTACATTCCCAGCTTTCTAATACTAAATAATAACATAACAACAGAGTTGTATTAAAGAATAACATGATTTGTCTTTGGCAGGAAGAGTGCAACTGCTATACTAGGAGGTTTAGAACAAACTGATGAAAAGTTTGTACCAATGTTAAGTTACCACTTGAAACTCAGGGTTATTTCATTACTAACATTCTGTCTTTATTACTATGCAGTTGCAGCTTTTAAAGAACCTGGTGAGAAAACTGCTTACCTTTCCATGAATAAATAGATGCTAATTGAGCACACACAGAAAACAGAAATTAAGTGTATAAAATACCGCCAGAAAGTATTCAAACCCAAAAATAAACCCGCTGAAGTTACAGGAAGCTCAGGTATGGTTTTTAGCTACACAAATTTCAGGCACAAGCAGGGCTTATGTTCATAGTATCTGCTTAGTAACCCTCAATCTAAAAAAGTTTGTATCATCTGTTGAATGAAGTCTTTATCATCATCACACTTTGGGGTCTGCAGTAAGTTGAGACAAAAAGGTTCAAACCAACAGCTAGTCAATGTGACTTACATTTATGCCAAATTAATTCTGTTCACAGACAGAAAGGAACAGAAAAACTGTTATACATAAGAACACAGGAAAGAACCCAAAATCATGGTTTTCAAAGACAGGAAAGCCAGCAGTTACATGTTGTATGAACCCAAAGATGTATCTATTTTATAAACTCACCCTTCATTTGCAGTTCCAAAAGTAGCAGCCTCAGCAGCTTTAAATACCAATTTACAATCCTCATGAAGGATAAGACATTCAGTGTTTGCTTCTTCCACAAATCCTACAAAAATAGACAGATGTATGACTTCCCTGTTGCACTTATCATTTCTTTTAAAACACTCATGCATTTTTAAAGTCAGCCTTTATACATTTCATCTAGGATAGTAATCTAACAAAATAATGCTATCAAGACTTCAAATGCACAGAAGGCCTGAAATACTCTTTCTGTTAAAAACAAGAAGTCTGATGCATAATTTCACTCAAGAAAACAAAACAACCATCAATACTCTGTTTACAAACTAAATTTGATACATTACCAATCTAATACATAAAACATTCAGAAAATATCCCTCCTTAAAACTGGGTAGGAAGTTCTCTTTTTTTCTCTTTGTGTATCTATCGCATTCCAGCAATGCTTCTTTCTTTTCTTGACTCCATTTCCCCTGTTCTACAAGAATGCATCTAAGGTCTTGCCTTGTTCTTTCCTCTAATGGTCAACTGGTGGTGTTGAAACCCAACTGTTTGCTAACTTGTTATCTCAACAGGTTCAATTTTAGAAACATCCTCCTTTTCTTCATTTCTACTGCCTGCTTCCTCCAGCTCCAGAGATCACCTTTGCAGACAGTATGCAGGACTGGGATAATTTCACTAGCTCCAGCCAAACAAGAGCTATACTGACTGCCCTCTAATGCCTTCAAACTACTGAAATTGTACAGAACTGTTTGTACTGTAGTCTAGCAATAAGGAAGCTTCTTTATAAGCTTATTCTTTAATTAGTACCTTATCATTATTTTTAATAAAAAGCACCTTTAATTTCTTGTCCAAATAAAAGGCAGCTAATACAGGTAAGGCAAATGTTCTGACCTATCTTACTAGAAACACTCAGATCCGGAGAATCCCTTTTACCCGTGTACATGGAGTCCCTATCTGGGTGCTCCCATTATTTAAAAAGAAAAAAGTGCTGAAAAACTTCAGTATGCAACAACCACTCTCCAGGATCCTTAAGAATCATCTCAGACTTCAGACTGAATCAGGATGCATATGATGCACTGACACTGGAGTACACACTCACTGCTACAAACTGTTTCAAGACCTCAGACAAAGAACTCTGGCATGTGCATACATGTCCCAGGAATAACAAACTTTTTTTAAAGAGCTGAACAGACTGAGCTTTGTTTGGCAAATAGTAACTCTGTAGCTGTGCCTGCACATCTTGCTGGGAATGAAAGTAGTGCAGGCACAGTTCTTCATCACCACTCACCAGCTAGTGAGCTACATGTCTTCTAATCTGCCAGCAGACCTGCTCAGACCTCCTCAGCAGCTGAATTGGCTTGAACGAGTTTAACAGAGCCGAATAACCAAGGACCAACTGAACTAGGTTTGGAAAAGGCTGCAGAAGCTGTTGAGCCAGCAAAATGAGCAAGCAAAGCTGTAATGAGAGGCAGGCAGACAAGCAGACTCACTTCCAGAAGGAAACTATTTAACTGAGCACTAATAAATTGGTTAAAAAACCAAAGAAAAAAATAAATCTATCTAATCAAAACAAGCCATACAGTACATTCGCTGTAAAAAGCCCTGCAGCCTACAGGTATACCTGCAAAACATAACCAGAAGCGTAAGTTTTCAGCTTGCATCCCTCTCAAACTCCTACAACTGCTGCCTCTCAGCTACAATTACAGCCAGCCAAACCCAGTACATATTCATAATGCCCAGGATACCTAAAAAAGGACTCAAACACAGTAGCGATTTTAAAAGCCTAGGACACTTGAGAATGCTCATCATTAAAATGCTGCACTCCTCATCTATTTAACCTTTTGAAGACATTTGAAAAATTCAGAAACTTAGGTTATCAAGGGATGAAACACACCAGCTTCTTTTCTTAGTTCTGATGAATCTGGTTGTTCTATCTGGGAAGGTTTATCTTCAACAATTTCACTGTCTTCTTCCTTCTCTAGTTCTTGAAAATCACCAGTTTCTTCAGCGGAAGAATTAGCTGGTTTAGCAGCTATAAAGATGACATCATCTTCAAAATCACCAGGTGATTTCGCATCATGATACTCCAAAGTAGTATGGTCTGATACGACAGAGAAATTACTATTTTCTTTGCTGACATCCATTTTCTCCAGACCATCTCCAGACGTGCTTTCTAAAGACTCTTCCATTTCAGCATGATGATCCTCAGGATAGCTCAGAGTAAACAGAGTTGTTTTATCTCTACGTTCAGACCAGGCATCCTCCACTACTCCACAATGATGCTCAGATGAAGCTCCAGGCAATGGTTTATCATCTTCTGTTACCTTTTTTTTTAAAAAAAGAAAAAAAGTTCACAATCAATAACATGCATATGCTTTTTGTCAAAGCAAGCCACCAAAAAAAGAACACATAGCAGTATTTTGTAAGTTTTACGAGTGTCACCTTAAGCAAGGTGCTACAAAATTAATTCACATCTTAGCTTTTAAAGTTGAGTGTAAAAATTAATCACACTTTTGACTGCCTACTGAGTTTCAACAACCTTGAGGAATTCGGATGAATTGGGTCTTGTAAGCGCTTGCTTATACTGTCATTGTAAGGCTCTTCATTGGGCTCACTACTGTGTTTTCAAGGGGGAGCTTTGCATACCTAAAATCCTAACTCAGGATTTTGCTCTTTTTATGTTTGCCTTTTCAACTTGCCTGCACTACTAAAATATTTAGTGTTCACTATGCCTGTAGTATAGTAGTAGTAGAACAAGTAAATTAATCTGGCCGCATTATTAGTAAGAACTTCATAGAAGAGTGAGTGTCTTGTTACAACTGAGTAGTTCTTTATAACAGGCAATAAAAGGTATCATAAATACAGATTTCTTAGTTTCATATATGGAAAGCTCATACATGAAGATACTTTGCATAGCCCTGTTGTGCTCTGATTTTGGTACATTGATTCAGCAACTGCACAATGAGCTGAATTGGGGAATCCAACTGACAGAACAAAAGGAGGAGTAGACAGAGACAACTTTTACATCGACCAACTCAATTTGACAACTATACCAATGCTATCCCTGGCGCAAGGCGAGAAGCAAACCCTAGAACTTTATGGCTAGAGAACACAGCTCTCTTCATCAGGAGTCTTGTTTTTACCATAATTTAAGCAAACCCAGCCTTGCGAACAGAGACCGAAAGTAAATGCAGCTCATGACTTTTATTGCTTTCAAAGATACTTAATTCACAAAGCTTAACAAACCCAAACAACTGGCTCAACCTATATTCTTTACCTTCCTGCCACACCACCATTTGAAAAGGTATAGCAGGAAGCTAGCACACAGCTCCTAACAACATTTGAGTAATAACCACCAAGATCACTGACTTTTATTTATGAACATGTTCCTGCAGGCACATGATTTTACAAGAGGTCCACCATAGTCTTTTCTGGCCACGTTCAAGTCTGCCATTCTGATTTGCAATTCCAATTCTCAATATAAGGAGTTTTGAAAAACTTCTAAATAAATCTAAATCGCAGTCTATAAAGCCTTTTAAATGTAAAAATCATTAACTTCAACCCAGCTTACCCCAGCAGTCCATTTTGCATTCGAGTTCTCTTCCCTGAAAGATATTCTAGGCTCCTTTGCTCGTAGAGGAGGAGTAACTGATCGTCCTGGTGATGCAGAGGGAGTTGCTAGGGGTGTGGTGCGAAGGCTGGATCTGAGAATAGACTGAGGAGTAAACCCAGGAAAACCAGAAGGAGCTGTGGCCAAAACCTTAGCTCTCTATAAAAAGAAATAAAAGATTTCATGTAAAACCAGTTAAATCTTCAAAATAGAAGACTGCACTTGTCAAAGCTATTAGTTTCAATTAGAAACTGGATTTGTACAAGCAGAGAGGACAAAGTTTAGCCTCTGCTCTTTTTCCAAACACACAACCGTAATGATAAGAAAACGATGCTTTTTATGACTCTTGGTGGGGAGATTGTTGTTTTGGGGGTTTTGTAATGAAACAGAAAACATTATTTTGCAAATTAATTTCCAGAAGAAACAACGATATGGAATTCTTGTCCGCAGTGTTATCCAGGTAATTTCTGCAATTTTGACACTGCTCTTCTAAAACACCTACAACTTCAAATGTTAACCCAGATACAGTGACTGAAAACACTGCCATGCAGAATGGCAATCAGCAAAGCAACAGCAATAGCTTATTTTTTCACTAATTAATCAATCCACACACTAGACTAAATTAAGTGGCACTGCTGTAAAAATACCTGCACATCTTCATCTAGAAGTATTCTGGTCTGCCTACCTCAGCTCAAAAAGATTTTACAGTATTGAAAGGGTCTAAAAGGAGGATAATGGAACTAGCTTAATGATATGGACAATATCAAATAAGAAGAAAAAGGTTGTAATTCAGAGAGATCACAACTATTTTGTTCAGGTAGGCAAAGACAAACAGATCGGCACCAAGAAGGTAAGTCAACTGTTATTTCCTTGCATTATAAGAGTTTGATGCAGTGAATGGAAATAGTTTAACATAATTGATAACTAAAATTACTGCAAAAGCCATCACTGAATTCGACACAAGCTGACATCACTTAACTGACATTAAGTTAGTGTTGTTTCTCTCAACCATTGTTGTTGTTGTTCACTCAACCGGATTAAGAAACTGAAGCATATACCCCTGGCTGGTAGGTATGCAAGTCAAACTAGACAGAGCTACTGAGCACTCAGCATGACAGTTAAGCTACAAATTGCATCTTTAGGTTATCTAAGGATATTGAAAAGTCCAATTTTAACTTCCTTGGTTCCATGCAATAAAAACAAGTGTATTTCACGAAGCTATGGGAAAACATGAACACGGCAATTAACTTAGAACTAAACTTTTCCTCTTTGAGACTGTTCCCAACATACTGCTTCCGAAAGGATTGCATATACAATAACCACACACACTGAAAACACTCCACAATTTGAATGCAACAGTGTTTGTGCTAAATACTTTGGTGCTTCATTTTAAACAAAGTTTCCAGGCTTTTGGTTTTGTTGGTTGGTACTGTTTTTCTAAAATACAAACCTTAACCACAAGAGGGGTTTCTAGTAAATTCAGCCCTGATGCTCCAAAAAAATTCTTTTGTGAGGTGGAACCATGCATATTGGATTGCAGTGGGCTGGATGCCACAAATGAAGCAGAAGCTCTGCATGGTGACTGCCAGCTATCCCCCTGAGCCGCAGAACATGAAGGAAGAGGACGAACCACCAAATCCAGCAATCTGTTAAGATACACAATTTAAAATACAAGAAATAAATACATGAAAAAAATCATGCTGCATTCAATAAATCTGAGATGATTCATATCAAAAAGATTCAATGAACAAGAAATACAGGTGTACCCTCACTGTTGGGGTGATGTATCAGGCCCACGAACAAGTTAGAGGCATTTTTTAATTTTTAGTTGTTTCTTTACATGTCACCATTTCCTAAATCACTGCCTCTGAGGCAAGAGTAATCCAATTCTAAGTGGCACAAGTGATGTAATTTTTTTATCAGAAGAAAATTCATCTACATTTCAATGCTGACACCATTTCAAATTCTCCACTTATTTGCATGCTAACGACCTTTATCCTTTAACCTAAATGCAAACCAAACACTTTGCAAACACAGACAGTACACGCACACACATACATATATATACACCTAGGAGAAGCAGCAAGTTTTTGAAATACTCATTCTGTAGATATACTGTACCTGGAACATTTGTGTGAAGATTTTGTAACTGGTGTCCCAACAAATGCATCAGGCAACTCTGCCTCAGGGAGACGGTGCGTTATGACCAGTGGTTCTGTAACTCTAGGACTAGAATTAAAAAGGAAAATGTAAGTCTGACTTCCACTCTCCTGAAGGCCAAACATACCAGAACTCAAGTCTGTATGACCATACCACCTGCAGGGAAATCATGTGACAATCACTAGCCTCTTTTCTGCTCTTTATAGTTCTGCCTATTTTTAAGCAAAGAAGGCAGAAACTGGGCAGGAAGTGGTATAAGATTACTATTTGATCACACAATCAAGTCTATCAAAATCTGTACACCAACAGCTTGGTGGTAATGACAGTTTTAGTTTCAGCCATATTAAATTCTGTAAACACATTTACCCTCATGTAAATATGTCTTTGCATAAATAAGATTACCACAGCAGAAAAGCTCTCTCCGAATATTACTTATGATGAATTGATTCTTAAATGTTATATATCATATGTGCAAAAAAGCCAAAGCTTTATTTATGTCACCTTCCCTCCAAAACACTAACATATTTCAAATGGATTTCTCTCTGCCTCTCCCCCAAAACATGCAGCTCAAGGCTAAACTTTGTTAAAAAGCTGCTTACCTTTCATATTGTGAGAAACTGGGTTTCTGCTGATTTCCTACCCACACTTCTCCAATTTTGGACAATACATTACTGATGAAAGTTGCTCTTGTAAGCACATTTCCCGCATTAGCTTGTTTTGCTACTGTTGATAACGGCTTTGGTCTTGAGACTGTAAAGCAAGAGGGGAAGAAATATCAGCCTTGTGTAATCAAAGTGGTGGTTAGTTGTCCATGGTATTCTAAAAATTACCTTCTCTGAAGACCGAGGAAGGCAAATGGTAAGGCTTGGCTCTCTCTGCAGCCAGCTTCCTTTGAACTCTAGGAAGGATCTTGCCATATTGATCTAATATAGAATTTCTGGCAACTGCTCTCTCTCTCAAACAAGGATCACGATCATTCTGACAAATGAAAAGCGTAACGCAATAAGTTAACTAATTACAGGAAGTTCATTGCGCAGAACAACCTGTGCTATTTCTAATTAGTGAATAAATTTCCTCTACAGGTATAGTAAGATACGTCTGCAGCACAGAACTGCAGAAAGTTCTACCCATCAGCAAACACCAATTCAACCTGATATTTTTAGCAAAGTGGAAGGAAGACAAGAATAATAACAGAACTCACAACTTATAAGTTAAAACAGTTCTGGCACTCTGAAGCACTGTAAGCTAATACACTTGTTATCACCTGCAACTTTCAAATGGTTTATAAATTAGCAGACTTTCCCTTGTTTTGTATAAAACACCAACATCCGAGATGACTGAATAGATAGGACAACTCCAAATTACATTGGACAAAACACGTAATTTGTAAATATTAAAATGAGTAAGAAAAGGCTTCCTACAGACATACACAGGACCTAAAACTTTCAAGACCACCTTGTAAGTTTGATTCACTGGAAAACTACCACTCTGGAAAACAACAAATGTATCACAGATTTGTAACAGAAGTTCACCTAGCATAAAATTTCATCTGGCTACTTTGAGAAACAGAAGTTAGAGAAGAATTTCTGTCATAGAAGTGGTAAAAGGAAAGTTGTGGAACTGCAGAGCTCAGGCTGTAATGTGAGGAAATAAATAAATGAAAAAAAAAAACCAATCAACGCACCACGCGCATTTTACCTGTGGATTGGCATCCAGACTGCTCTCAGCTAGAACAACGTACTCGCAAGCAAGATAAAGAGAGGATACAACTTTCAACAGTCTAAACCAAACATAACATACGTATCTGAATAACTGAATGCTAATACTGGCTGATAGAAAAGATACAGATTTATTCCTCAGATGCAAACAAATGCTCTGAAGCAGAGTTCACAATGGTCTGTAACACATGATTTATAACTTTGCAGAGTAGCTTTGGAGTAGTGAAATATTTTGTTCAACTTTTAATTTCAGCTGTAACTCAAGGTATAGAAACTTATTCCTAGTAATATTTATTTCAAAGAATAGTATTAAAAACAAAGCAGGCTTTTCATTGAGTACTATCAAAAACAGTTAGTAACACCTAACTGAAACTTGCATACTTGACAAAATTTTTACTTACCGTAAGATTAACATTCATTGACTGATTCAGCTGCAGTGCTGGGATATAGTTGGCACGCTGCAGGTGGTGGACCAAAAGATATTCATGATTTTGAACACCAGCATTGGTCTTTAAAAACTTTTCCAAACACTCCTGTGAGAAATAACACATTTCCAAAAGCTGTTATGATTCTGCCTCTTCTCTTTTCGAAGAGACAAGTATGTTATTCGTGTTCACACTTACTTGTTCAGTGTCTGTGAAAGGTAGCTTCAGCAAGTCTTCCATTAGCCCCATCTCCTGACAGATTTCATACATGTGTTTTAACAGCTCTTCCATGTTTAACTTGGTGGTGTGTTGCTGCAACAGACCCCAAGCTTCCACCATGCACCTGTGATTAATTTTTTGAGATGTAAAGGAATATTAACAGTATAAGCAAAAAGATGCCCCCAAATTATTGTAGGCAAAGTTTAAAGGAAATTTAGGGGATCATGGTTTGTATTATTTGTTCTCCATTTTTTGCAATATTTGAATTCCAAAATGGTGGAATATATTTCTTTACCTATTGGACAACAACACCGTAAGGAAAAGCCGCACTTCACTACTGCTTGACATTGATGGCTTCATCATCTGTATGTATGTGAGGGCTCGCCTATGCTCTCCTTGGCACATGAGGCATTGAATAATTCTCATGTGTTGCCACGATGCAGTTTTCATTGTAGCTGGATGAAAGAGCAGGGCCAGTGCATTCTGTAGAAGTTAGAGATCAGGTTTATTACGACATATACAAACATGTGGAAAAAATAAATATTCCAAAGTTTCTTAAACAAGGGTGAATGTGTGTTAAATAAACTGATACGACTACCTAATTAAATACTCTGTACAGGACATGTAAATAAAAAATCTTAAGTGTTTGCAGAGAAAAAAAAAAAAATCCATTAGCCATACAGACCAAAGTGACCGTTCGAAAAGGAGTAATTCACTTTTCTAGGTTAAGCACACGCTGGTATGCAAGCAACACTTTTTATAAATCCATTACTAAATATAAGTTGCTATCCCACTTAGATTATATTACATCGTGATAGGCAAAGAACAACCTTCAGCATCAGAAAGAACATGAATTAGGTTGAAAAGTCCCTTTTGCAGTCTTCCATCTCAAATCTTTGCTGCTATGATCAAAGTTTTAATATTAAAAGTTCCTAAAACACTGTTTTTGAGAAAGTGGTCAACAGTCTGCTGAAAGGACCTAAATGGATGACTTTGAAAATTCAAATATCAAGCATTATTAACATAGATTTCTCCTTTGTTTTAAAATAATTTCCTTTCAAAGTAATTAAAGAAATTTCAAATCATAACTTACTGCTGAAGATGTAGCAGCAGTATTACAAAAAAGCTTCGAATTTTTTAGCCCATTATACAAGCACTGATTTTTTTAAATTGTTTTACAGATTACAGCTTTGTACTGTAATCTAAGTCTACCAGCAACATACTTACTTCATAATCATTGTGATCTAGAAGCCAGAAACCTTGAATAAGCTTAACAAGACCCCAAGGGATAGCAAAGGCTGTTGGGAAGGAGTCGATTGAAGTTTCTGTTTTATTCGGAAAGGAATGCATGATGTCTAGCAGCAGGTAAATTGTCTGATATCAAGTATCTAATTAAGGCTAATAAATTTGTAAGACCAAAAAATTATCACTTACATGTACAAAAACATAATGAAAGAATATAAAAATGGTAGGAAGCAGGAAATATGAATTTACTAGTTGTGCCATTTTAAGCTATTATAACCTGAAGACAGTCGGACCCTAACCACAATATTGCATTCCGAATAAAAAGCCAGATTACAGATACTTTGATTTTTGTAAGGCATTCAAGAAGGTTAATTTTAGCTATTGAAATACTTCAGTTATAAACTCAGGTTCCCACTTTGGTCAGTGGAGCTACCAGTTGGACACTCAAAAAATGTAAGCATCCAATGCTTAGTTATTAAAGCAACCACATTCTGCACTTGTTTTTTTTGTTGGAAAAAAACTTGGTGTTTTTTCCTCATTTCCAGAACATGTCAATTTCCAAATCAACATCAATCATGGTGTCCTTACAATACAACTTAGCTAACGACTAAGACCAGACTCAAACCAGTATGCAGACCACTCATTGGTAGTGTCATTTTCTCTTTCTGACATCCATTTTTAGGGACATGCTCTCAGAAGACAGCTCTGGGGTACAGCAGTTTTAAGACCACTTGCTCTCCAGGCTCCCCTCTGGGGTTAGGCAACAAACAACCAAAGCACTTCCATATATTTCAGCAGCTTAAAAATTAAGTTTCTGCCCAATTACTTTCATATTTATTATTCTGCATGCCTGCATTTTTAAGAAAACAAAAGCAAGCACTGTTAACTGTTCTGGAAAATGGATGATTTCAGCAAAAATCAGGTACTGGTGAACCACTGCTAGAAACCCTTTTGCTCTGAAGCAGAGTGTTTTAGCGCACCTACAGATATAGGTGCTTTAAAAAACTCAAAAGTGTTAGATTTTGAGAAAAATTAAGGCTGTTCTTTATCTTTAACATTTATTAGTAAATCTGTTTTCAAATATCAGAAAAGACTGCAACAAAACATAAACAAGAAATCATAATAAATCCACAGTACAAAAATAAAACAATGCTTCTGTCTACAACTTCATTCTAAACAAAATGCTGTGACTTGCATTGTGTTTGAAGCATAAATTAAGGGAGGCTATTAAACACACAGGTGACAAACATTTAAGAATATTTATGTTCGTACACTGAAGGTATAATAAAAACAACTAGAAAGGATACAATCGCATGTTTGTAGCTTTCTTCAATGCTTTCTAGCAAATAGAGATCCAGCAGCGCCTGAAATGAAAAAATTTAAATTTTTTTTAAAACTCCGGTCTTTCACAAATCACTGGCTTTTGGATGGGGTTTTGTGGAATTTTGTTGTTGTTTTCAGTGAACATAACACTCACATGTAAACTAGCAGGTGGATATTTCCCTGTTCCTCCTTCATCTCTCCGCCACAACTTCTCAACCTGGTCTCCTAACTGGGAAACCATTCCATCAATCATCAAGCAGTCAGAGTCCCATTTTCCTCTGGAACAAAAGGTAGCAAGGATTGGGACAGAGTAAAATACTAATTCCAGCCTCTCAGGGTAACAGATTTCCTCCAGTCAAAACGAAAAAAAAAAGCTCCCATGAGTCAAAGTAACACACGTACAAAGGCATGATTATGACTTGGAATGCACTTAAAAGAAAACTGAGTCAGATGAAAGAAGTAAGTTAGACCACATTCAATTATTAAAGGACTTCAAAACAGAAATCCTGAAAGCTCTCTTATTAAGGGAAAAATTGCAATGACCCTTTCGTTTTCAGATTTTCTTTTTTGTTGTAATAACAAGGAAGCATAAACAAAGGTTTTTAAGTGTCAGAAATAACCACTCTCATACTGCCTAACAGGAAATCTAGCATTCTCAAATCAGTAGGTCTATTCTTTATCATGAATCTGAAGCCTCAGATTGGAGTGTTTCAATACACAGCTCTGAGACAACATAATGGAAATTTCAGATTTTGTTCTCAGCATCTCACTTTTGTTCCTGAAAAAGTTATTTTCAGAAAGCTGAGCATACAGGTGAATTTTGGTATCCTCTGCAGCAGCATTCATGTTTCTGTACACATACAGTACAATTACGGATGGCTGAACGTTCTTCAGAAGTCCATCACAGCCTTGTGCTGTGACGCTACCCTTTAATACGATGATAAAAAGCAGAACAAGCACAGCAGAGGTTGTATGCTTCTATGGAACACACAAGCCTGTAAGTTAGTTACTTGAGAAGTAAGCTATGTAAGATGAACTTTAAAGTCAATACCTAACACACCACAGCTTCCACCTTAATTCACCTTGCAGCACCTTGCTCATAGTGCCATAGCCTAAACTTCTTCAGGTCTTTATTTAGCTTTCAGTGTAATTTCCAAAGAAAAAACTATTATCATCTAATCCAAGGCATATCACCTATATGCCGGTAAGCTAGCCCTGTAAAGAGTGTGTATATCTGGAAGGGACTTTACTGTTAATCGCATGATCTTTTTTCAGTAGTAAAAAATTATACCAATTAGCCAGTAAATTAAGGACGCTACCAAAAAAATGACATCAACAAATGTTACTAAGCAGAAGTACATATAAACATTTTAAAACAGGAAAGTAACCTCTGTGTTCAAGAGAACACATGCATCAGTCAGGAGTACTGCTGGCAAATGCATTAAGCATAGCAAACACATTATTATTGATAAAAAAGCCATTCACTTCTGCTAAAATTACAGTGGAAGTGTTCTAGAGTTTTTCTGTAAGGCTTACCTTGAGAAACGCTCAAGTTTCTGTCGATGACCAGTATAGTAGCTCTGAATCAGAGGATAATTGTAGAAAGGTCTAGACAAATGCATAGCATCATCTACAGGCAATAAAGTAAAAGCAAGTTAAAGAAGTAATATCAAATTTTAAACTAAAATTTTTTACTAAAAAGACAGAAATCATACAAGCTAAGCATCAAGAAGCCTCAGACTTTGAAAGAAGCCAATCCCATTTGTATTTGCTAAAAGATATGTAAGACACAAGACTGAATTTCTTCTTGCCTCAAGCACCCTTTCAAGTTTACCGTTGATGTAGCATTCAGAACATGTAGTATAAGCTGAAGTTCACTATAAAAAAAACCCAACAATTCTCAAAGGGAATGTTTTTTTCAACGTCATGTAAGCATCTGTAAGACAATTACGGCTGACAACAGAATTTATAATCCACCCAAATAAAGAAGAATTTCCAAGTTGTATTTTTTCCTCAAGCAATAAACAAGAAGTTCAACAAAACATGCAGGTAATGCTTTTATTGTAAAAACAAGCATTGCAGTATTGATTTTTTAACAGTTATTTGATCAAAATCACAAGTATACTTGTGCTGGGGACACAAGCCACTCCTTGAAGTCAAAAGCCTTATTGTTCCTTCTAAAAAAAATCCAAGAAAAACCGCTTGCGTTATTCTACACCACCTATTTGAAAAAAAACAGTAAAATCCCAGTTTCACCAACAGAACTTCAGCACACATTTGTCACTGAACCCACACGACTTATTGTCTAAGCATGTGTACACAGGAATCACTTACCGTCTCCCTGTTACACGTGTATTAACAGTTTATTCTTACCTAAGCCTTCTGGAAGGAGACTGGATCGACAGAACCAGATGACCACTTGGGCATACAAAGAAATGAGGCTAGTTACCACCTGCTTTTTTGTCAAGTCTGCAAAACCTAAAAAAAGGTACAGAATTATTTTGGTAATGCAACTCCTCATTTTTACAGAACTCCCTACCTCAGACTAAATAGAAATATAGAAATATAAATAGAAAGTATAAAAATAACACGGTAGAAATCTTTTGTCTTTGCATTTTTCACTCTGTATCACTTTCTCATTTGAACAAAAAACTCAAGAGTCATGATCAGAACTAAAACCAACTTCTCCAAAGAGCCAGATTCACTAAAGGTTAAAATAATAAGAAAAAATAAAGACTGAACTATTAAATACAGTAATGAGTAAGATATTTGTTTTTCACGTAGTAGAGATTTTTACTATAACAAAGGGGTAATTTTTTTTCCTCAATATACTAAGAACAATTTATAATTTAAAAAGATAGAGAAACTCAACTAACTTTACACAGTATTCATTTATGCTTCTTTATATTTTCTACTAATTTGCAATACAATATTTCCATGTGATTATAAATTGCTAGATAAGAATTAAAAAGAATAGTGTTCAGCATCACCACATTCAATTGCTCTAATTTCACCCCAGTTGCCTATATAGCTTCTTGCTGAATGTAGAATGCAGCCTCCCCTGCCCACTTGCATGAACTCCACAACAAACTACTTCCCTGAACTCAACCTCGCAAATTTAAGCCCCTTCTCCCAGCTAAATCTGACTGTCTAATAATCAAAAATAACAAAAGCTCATGTTTCCACACTTAAAACCTAAGCATAACCCCAAATCTTAATGAAACATACCAAAGACTTAGTAATACTATTACAAACCTTTCTCAGTAAGCTCTTGTGCTTCTGTTAGAAAACAGGTTAAGACTGTGCTAAGGTTGCTCAAAAGCAACTGGCAGTGCTGTAAAGACTGTAGTGTCTGCGGGTCAATGAAGTTGCAAGAGCCATCAAACAGTGGAATACCTGTTCAAGAACAAACACAAAATCATCACCAGCCTGCAGAGAAATTTCAGAACTTCAAAGTATACTTAAAGAACTACGTGCAATGTTGTATACAGCAAATTACTGGATAAGCTCAATCAGAAAGAATGATTTTATGTTTGCTGAATGACTACACCAGTACTCACATATTTGGTCAAATTCCTCTTTTGTATGGATCACTTTGTTCCATGTCCACTCAAGAACAAACCGTAAATTAGCAGCAGAACTTGGCTGCTCTTTAAAAAAAGGAAACAAAAAAGAAATTGATCAACAGTTTCAAACTAAAAAACATATAACACAAAACCAATGTAAGCAGGATTACCTTCAGATGTCCAATGCTTAATGCATCCAGTCAGAAGTTCTAAAGAACCTGATTGGACAGCAGCTGACAATACCGCTTCTAACTGCTCCTCCTAAATGTAACAGACAAAATAAAATGAGAATCTTACATACTTGCACTATCTGAACCACCAACAATAAGTGTTTGCTTCTAACTGCATACTTATTCAGACATCACAAAGCCAATTAGTGCACATGCAACTAATTCCACATTCTTTTTCTTGATTCTAGCCACAAGCTGGACTGCTCGGTCTGAGGAACACATTCACTTTTCCTGACATTTCAATTGACTCAACACTAATTCTAACCCTTATTTGCATGCCTCTGCATTATAGTCTTAACTTTCCAAGTTCCAATTAACTATTTGCAGTAACACTCTCTGCTAACACCCATTCTGCGTTTTGTGCATGGGCGTCTGCCACCAGAAATGTATGAAGGGGACAGAACCAATACCCTGTTTGTGTGGGAACAGTGAAGCTAAGGTCAAGCACCTTTCTGGACTATGAAGACACGAAGCAGTTCTGACACCCAAAACATGAAGTTATAACTTTCTAAAATAACAGAAAAGTAGTGAAACATTTAAATTCTAACAGGTTTAAATTTTAGGTTGTTCAAACACTGTTTTCCAATGCAGCAGCAGTCCTTGAGAAGGATAACAAACAGGTATGCACAGGCAGGTGATAGTAAGTAGTAGCTTATTTCAGCTTTTCAGCTGGTGTTCTGCTAGTTCACTCAAATGAGCTGATCCCTCATAAAATTTTTCTTTTTTCTTTTTTCTTTTTTTTTTTGTTGGTTGGTTGGTTTTTTAAACACATTCAGAACTATCTTTCCCTTCTAGGTAAAATCATTGCATTCAAAGCCATTTTTACCTATCAGAATACAGGTGTGCTATTTCCATCTTTTTCTGAGAACGGGTCTCAGACAAGGAAACGCACCAACTACTACTTACTGTGGCAAACAAAACCGAACCATGCTTCTTGATCCTAATTCTGAAATTTGCCTTCGTAACATTTGAAAGAAATCCCTGCTCAAATGGATAGGAAGTCTCTGAACCATATGGTCACAATTCATCAAAGGTTATTACAAAATTTCTTGATTTCCCAAGTTATTTCCAAGCTGGAGTTGATAGCAGAACATCAAATTTGAATGTAAGAGCCTACCTCAGGCTTGCAAAATAAGTAGTCTACCAGCTAGGTCAACTTGCCAAGAAACGTATTTTCGCTACCACACTGTGCAGAACTGTTGTTTGCCCTAACGCACTTCCACAAATCTGGTGAAGGATCCAGTAGACAGGAAGATGAGGGCAGTGGGAAGACTGCTCTCCCCTTCCTCCTACTTGCTCTGCTATGTGATGACTAGCTGACCATTTAGCTTAGATCCTGCCTGGGTGAAGATGGGCTGCTCATCAAAAAGGCTCCATCTCTCATGAAACCCTTCAGATGAGAGAGAAAGGTTGGTGCACTGCAAACGGAAAACCTGTAACAGAGGCAGGTGACATCACTATGGTGGGATAAAGCAGATAGCAGGTGGTGGGCATCATCAGATAAAGGTGATAAAGGTCTTGCAGCAACAAGAGAGCAAACTAGGAGCAGTAAATTGAGCTACTGTAGCACAACACAAAGGCTACAGAGGCAAAGATCTGCTATAAGATGATGCAGAAGACCCTACTGATGAAGAGAAAATGAGGGGAAGCAGTGATGAAACTGTCAGGTAGAGCTGGCAACAGTAATTGTTACCACAGCCCGCTTCCTTGGAAGCAAATGATCACGTACAGAGCAGCAAGCTGGTGTTTGCAATAGCTCATATCCAAGCAAGATGCCCCCATCGTCAGCTACTGCACGGAACCTTGAGAGACTGACGGGGACAAAGGTTGTTCTGAGGGAAAGATGCTTTATGTTACACGTGACTAGCACTGACCGACACTTCCTTGTGCGTATCTATGGCATGGAAATAAGACAACAGGTCTCTAAAGGCAGCTCTATTAGGGCTGTTAGCAATCAAACTCAGTAGCTTGGATCCAAAAACACTACTACTTCTGCTAACTAAAGTCAACACCTACATTTCAACACAACTTGCATATAATAAGAAAATCAGATGATTATCATGTCTTGTAGCCTCTACAGCCCTGTCAGACAACACAGATGTCTTTCCCCCTTCATTCCCCGATATAAACTCACCTGACTCAAACTGGATGGCTGGACATCAACTAGTCTTGGAGACAGCAAGCCAGCTACAAGACACCTGTTGTAGCTGTCATGAATGGCTTCGCTTATTGAAGGACCAGACTTCCTTAAAAAATTCAAGGTCTGAAACATCAGTCAGAAATGACAGATTAAGACAGCATTATTATTCAATCACAAAGGATAATCACTAAGAGCAATAATCTAAATGTTCCCTTAAACTGTCAGAAAGCTTGCATCAGTAACATGCTTTAGGTTAGCAAGCTGAGTAAGCATTACTATGCAGAGTCACAGTAAAGACTATGGAAAACCTTTAGTAAAGTCTATTCTACATATTATATATACATTAATATAGATACTATAGTATCTATAGTATAGTCTATAGTAAAGACATAAAGATGGCAGCCAAACTAACAGTTACAGTTTATAATTCTCTATCAAGACACAGGTCTTCCTTCTCCCCTGAATACCAATACAAAATACATCCTATATAAGCTAACACTAAGACACAACTTGAAATGGCACACTCTGGAAGATCCTTTCTACACTTGTTTGTGCAGAAGCTGATTTACATGGAAAATATTTAGAGAGCTGAAACTGAAGTCAACATTATTTGTCACAAGCTGCACAGTGGCTTAGAAGTTACAATTTGGCCAAGTTTGGGAGAAAAAAAAAATATCCGTCTCTTGTGAAACAGATAAATAGCTTTTCATTTTCTCTATTCTGTCCTCCTTTTTCAAGTTAATCAGGGATCAAAACCCTAACTCCAGACTATGTAGGCAGTGTGACTGGAGAGCAATAAAGTAGTAACAGCTTCTCCTGACTTCTACATTTCTGTTCCTGCTCCAAGACCACTGCCGTATAACTTTCTAGACATTCAATCACTGACTACGCCTTACACAGGAGACAATGGTAGATTTACAGTCCCAAGAGTAGACCTAAAACACAACCATTTACACAAAAGTGGCAGGATATAATTGCAATTATGCATGTGGATGAGCAGAATGAGCATAAAATGGTCTCTGACACCGAAAGCAGTGCAATAGAAAACTTCAAAAAGGTATCTCTCTTGACTTTCGCAACAAAGATACAGTAAAAGATCACCTCCTTCTGGAAGCCAGTGCAAGTCATATGAACAACTCCGGAGTTCAGCAAGCATGTACCATCTGCAGAAACAATGAACATTTAACAATATTCCATACTCTCACAGTTATGAGCAGTTTATATTGTTTGAATAGCAGTATCTGGAAATTTGTAACACAGTTCCCACGTTCTTCACTTACAAGTTTTTTTTTTTAAAAATAATTACTGAGTGTGGAAATTTCACCTCTAATGCTACCAAGGTGCTGTGCTTTGGCTCCAGTTCAACGTAACTTCATTTTATAACCATCACCACTTCACAGACTACATTACAAAAGCACCTAAACCCACAACTCAGCAACTGTCAGGTATGTTTCACAATATTAAATACCTTGTTAGTACAACACAACCAGAGTTGGGTTTGCAAGGGTTTGGGGTTTCATTTGTTTTTTAAGTAACAAACAATGAACAAGAGAATGAAGAAATTATATTTGACCTCAGTTTAGGCTTATCACTATTAAAAGCAGTGAAATACCTACCAAAGCTATAGGTGCTTGGATTAAAAAACTGCTCAGGTGGTGGATAAGAAGGAGGAACTCCTCGACTCAGGCTCCTCTCATGTACCAGAATATCCAAGATGAGGCTTGGAGAAGTCATGCTTACTACAGTATCCAGTGACCACAACGCAAAATAGGGGCAATCATGAAGGAATTCTTCTGGCCTTAAAGAAAACAAGCGCATAAGCTAAACACTGACTTTCAAATGAATTATTTGTAGGGATATTGAAAAGAACTTAATTAAAAAAATCTACCTTAGTGAATCTGGCATTTGAGCATGATACCAGCGATTGATGTCAAATACACCCAAATAAGTAGATGGCTTTCCCTGACCATATGTATTCACTTGCCAACTGAAGACTGATACACTGGTGTCAGGAGATATTACTGTAAGAGACAAGAAATTGTTTCTTATTTGTAGAAAATGTCTGTCTGATCTTTTTAAAACACCACTTTCTATTTTGGCTTTACTTTGTTATATTGCTCATGAAAAACAGCACTTATTCAGAATAATAAAGAAAACGTACAGAATAGCAAACATCTCCATGACAGGTTTCAATCACACTGCCCCTTTTTCTTGTTCAAATAGAATCAGTTCCAAGTCAAATCAACTAGACAATTATTAGCTAATTAAGTTTCCCATACATTAGGAGTTGTTCAAGACATTGAGCTAGGTGAATAGCAAAAAAAGTAATATGCTAGGAACACATATTGCTACTTTTAGAAAGCATACAAATATTTATCATATACACTTGTATCACTCAGCAGGCATTATTAATTTCCAAATTTGACTCAATTACAAGTTTTAAGAATAGCTGCTTTCCAGCACATTCAGAATGAAAGAACACTATCATCACACAAAATAAATTAATTCAAAGTCCCCAAACCCAACAAACAGGAAACTGGAATAAAGATTTTGACATAAAACATTCACAATGTTATACTCTGCTTCCCTAGTCCTGCTGGCCACACAGCTTGTGACACCAGCCCAGAGCTGGTGGCTCCCTCGGCCCCCTGGGCACAC
>JAVJGJ010000032.1:9296001-9308232 GCA_035590215.1 Microhierax caerulescens
AGATCAACACTCCCCCAGCCTGGTGTCATCTGGGAACTTGCTGAGAATGCGCTCGATCCCTCAGCAAGTATCCCTCAGATACTAAACAGAACTGGCCCTAGTACTGAGCCCTAGGGAACACCACTGGTGACCAGCCACCAACTGGATGCTGATACAGTCATAGCTTTGAACAGGGAAAAAAAATAATTCAGGTAATTCCTAAGCAATGGAAAGAAGGATCTTACTGTTTAAAGAAGGCAGCTGGAGTAATAAAATGACTGACCAGCATTACACAGATGACCCCACAATACTATATTTTAGAATAACCAAACAGAGACGTCAGAACAAACCTTCATTAATGCTATCCTCTCTGTCAACATGGTTGTGAAATTTTTCTACAGTCTGACAGCTGAGCAATTTAGTATTGCTGGTCTGCCCTCTCAAGGGAAAGATTCCACCTGTGAGATCTAAACTGTACCTTTCATCACAGTATTCCAAACCCTGAGCAAAAAATGAAAGATAAAAAAGGTTATTTTGAGATAAAAACATACATTATATCTAAATATGAAAGAATGTCTATATCTAACATAATATACATATTATACAGTGTATTTCCCATGAGCTTATTTTGGATGGCAAATAGAAACTACATCTGACATGCAATAGAATTAAGTGTCAAAATCGTAACAGACAAGTTTGGTTGTAAATGCTCTGCTCACTTTCAAAAGCTGGCATATCCCTAGCTAAACTTTACTGTGAAACATAAACAATCCATTCTGTTTCATATTTGTAAAAGCTGCTTCCTCTTCAGGAACTGAATTTATACAGGCTCTCTGCGGCTAAATGTAGTTGGAACATGCAACACTACAGTACAGAACTGCATGATGTGTTTTCAAAAAGTATTGACAAGGGCCATGCCCAAGAAGACTCAGCAAAACTTTTTTTTTTTTCTGGTCATCTCTGCAGTTTGATGGTAAATATCAGGCCTGCCAACTTAACTGATGCTTACTTAAGAGAAAATAACCATTTTCATCTTTTCACATACATGCATATCTTACCTCATACATGACTCGTCCTGATGCCAAGCGTTTTCTGTCACCAAACGCTAACTGCAACAGATGTAAACTCACAACATCACCTTCACTGAAAAAGGTATAAATTATGAAATTTGATTACAAAGCTGCTTTAGAGTCCTCAGTATCATTTTATTAGATCCAGACTGAAGCAGCCATCAAGAAACACCAGGTAGGAACTAGCAGGTTCCTCTTCACGTCTGTTAAAGCCTGTAAAATTTGCATTGTAAGCTTAACACCTTCCATACCTGAGAGAATCTCCTGCACAGCTAAATAAACAAAACAAATATATATGTATCAACTGTATGTGAACTAATATAGTTACATTAAAAAAAATAATCAGTGGCTTATGGTAAGTTTTTATTCACCTTTGTTGTGTAGACTGAACAGCCCACAAGTAGCAACAATTGCGAGGATCATTCTCAGGCTCCTGAAAAGTAACAGCATAGACAGGAATCCTTCCTCCTTCAAGCTGAGAGTGGTGCCTACAGGTTTAAAAAAAAAAATCAAACCATAAAAAAAAAAAAAAAAAAAGGTAAAATTACTGGCCCTAACTGTTTGTAGAAGGGTAGAAGCATCTCCTGAGAAAAAGAACACCTGACATGTTTATCCTCAAAGTACAGAAGGTCATACTTCGATCTCCAACAAGTGAGTCCGGGAAGTGACTACTTTTTATGCACCAGTCAAGAGGTGAGGAAATCACTGTCCTTCATATGCAGTAACCCAGGTTTATATCCTCCTCTGCCTGAGGAGAAGGAAACGAAATCCTTACTTCAGCTGCCAGGCAAAAGATTGTTCCTAGTCTTGTAGCCTACTTCAACATTGAACATAAAATGCAGCACCAAATAGTAGTTTCTCATTTCTTTACTTGGACTATGTAAAGCATTTTTCTTCCAGACTTCTGAACCTTATCTGTAACTTCACAATTTCTTCTTCCCACCTAATTATTCCTCCACTGTCTATAAAACATCTAACAGTTGCTGGTGAGTCACTGCAGATTTGCTTAACTGAATTCCTATCTCAATTTGGTCAAACATTTCAAGTGAGATTGTTCTTTGACATATTTAAAAGCACCTCTTAATTTTTCTAGTGCTTCTAAATTACTTGTCCTTTATTCTTATCTCCAAGTCTTCCAAGCAAACTTGTACTTCTGAAAGGAAAACTGTCTCAAAAAAACCAGCTCTATCACACCCTAAATGCCTGACATTACCCACAGAAGCATACTCTCCAAAATTCCGCAATCCACAGGCACAATAAGGAAAATAATCCCAGCCCACTGGGGAGAAGGTGGTCCACTTAATCCACATATGACTTGACAGTTATTTCAGAAAAAGATCTCTATAAACATTCCAGGATTATACTTCAAAAGTATTTCAGTCCCTGAAAAAGTTCTCTTTAAATTAACTTACGTCCTTAAGCAAAAAATTGAGACCCCTACATGCCAAGTGCTAAGGCCTACTTACTCCCTCTTCAAAGTTTTCATATTCCATAGCGACAGGTAGCCATCAGAAAAACCCACAACGAGCTGATTGCTTCTGCTGATGTAGCACAGGGTTGTTATTGCAGTTCCTGAAGGATTTTGGAATTGAAAACAGAGATGCCTCCCTTCTCTGGTCACAGTTTCTCTTCGTTGTGGAACTTCAGCTGGAATTCTAGTGACAACTTCTAGATCTACGCACACAAAACCACACAATAAACAAATGTGTTATTCCACTGAGGTTGCATTTTAAACACTGACATGACAACATGTACAATCTAATTCTACCATCCTAGGAAAAATACTCACTAATGCAATACATTTTTTGCTATTTCTATTTTGTACATATATTCAAGAACCTAAGAACTCTCTGATTGGATAGGTGTTCTTACCTGTATTTCAAAACCAGGTATAAGTGTAACCTTCATAGACAAATTCTTCTTGGCCTCAGTAAAACAGGAGTAAATAGGGTAAATCTGGCAGTTGCACTGACTCAGATGGTAAAATCATTAAAACCTCACTGGCAAGAATCCTAGCATCACAGGGATCTTGGTGGCAGAGGGGCATTTATAACATTAGGGAGCATTAAACAGCTCCCATTTTTAATCAGTTCAGGACTGTATGATGTCAAGCCGCCACCTGTAACCAGCAGTCATCAATGTCTGCATACTTGTATCTTCAAAGTGGGATGCACATGGTTTATTGAAAAGACAGTTTTCTTACTTTTAAGTTCAAGTTTTAAAACTGCAAGCTTACCTGATGCTTCTAGCTCATTCTGACTGCAAGATAAATCATCCAAACAAAGGTCAACCAGAAGCAGATGACCAACATCTGTAGCCACTGCTGCCACTCCAAAGAGCCATCGCAGACTTGGATGTAGGTGCTGAGTGCTCACACTGGCTCCTCCATGATTAGTTATGGGTTCTATAGCAGTTACCTACAGAAAAACTACAAGTTAATACCTAAGTGGTTTGACGAGTGAAAGAGCAATCACGCAAAAGTGAAGCCAGAATTAGTCCATCAGAAACAAATAAGTAAATACAAGATCATAAAACTTAAGAACAAAGCATTGTTTTCAATTGTAACAAGAAAGAAAAAAAAACAATCCCTGTACAAAATCTGTTACTGCCTTTCATTTACTAGATTTCCTGCAGCTATTTAGCTGAATTAACTTCAACTTTAAATGGTGCATTCTATTATTACAGCTTACCAATTTCCATTTCCTACTTAGAAATCATTAACTAAGAAAAAACATTCTATGACTATACTGACTGGCAGTCTACTACAGAATTTACCTTTTATCTTGGTCACAAGAATTCTAACCTTAGAAGAACCTACCATAATTTAGGTAACAATCATGATTCATATTTCCTATAAATTGAACTAAATTTCCAATCTTCTCTGCTACTCAAAGGACCATGAAAAGCGTTTTGATTATTCAAACTCTTGCTGCCCCAAGTCTTGATGACCGTTACGAGGAAAACAGAAATACTGTACATATCTTGCAGCAGAAATCGCTGAAGTTCAAGTGTTGCTTCTAAATTTCTTCTCTTTAAAAATTTTTTTCATCGGACAACTGGCTTCAAGTCAGTATTTTCCATTTTTGTATGGTCTTCCTAAAATGTTTCCCGCTCTTAACACTTCAATTTTCCATGTAGAAGCTCCTGAAAATGTGTATTTTTCCACTGCACTATGCACTGACTTTTCATATTCTCCTAGACTACTGCCAACTCATTCTGGGAATGAACAAAGAAAACTTTTCTCAGCTCACTGAATCTGAATGCTACCCTTCTGCCTCATACAAACCAGGAAAATTTGTGAAAACACCGTTCAATACTTCTGAAACATAAAACCATTACACAGCAATTTAATATAATTAATGTTTTTAACTCAGATTTGCTTTTACTAGAACCCAATTCAAATAATACTCCATTAATGTTTTCTGTTTTCTGCTGCATTTCACATGTATACCCAGAGGGCAATGAGAGATGCTCCCACAAAAAATAAAAATTACGCCAAAATTCTTTCTAAGCTTCTGAGTTTGGTTTTTTTGACTCATTCTTTTGCTCTCTGAATGACTGCACATCTATTACACTAGAAGGCAGTCATACAGTCACTGCAAATACCCTGTATTAACACACTAATGGCTTGACACCTTGGATCTGAGTTACTCTAAGTCAGCATTAACTCATACAACTTGTTGTCCACAAAAGATACACTAACACAGAAAATAATCCATAAATTCAGGTGCTTATTAAAGCCCTAAACCAATAACAACAAACCTAAAGAAACTGATGTTAAGAACAGATCCGCATTTTACTTTTAAAACTAATCAGTGTGAAAATCAGAGAAACATTCAGGAAGATTAAAAAAAAAACCTAAGTTATACATTACATAATATGCAAGTATGAATTACAGAATAAATTCAGAACATATAGTGAGTGGCCAAGGGCAAGCTTTATCTATTTGTTTTTGCTTACCCTTACTCTCCCTCACAACTCACAAGTTAACGGTGCAACTGGCAATACCCATGTCCTGTCTATGCTGATTTAACTAATCTGACAGCAAAAAGATAGAAAGCAAAATGAAAGCAACAGGCCAAACATGCTTGTAAGCAAGAGTATTCAGGACATAAGAGCAAAAATTCAGATAAGTTTTGGCTTCATTCCAAAATTCACAGCCTTCATCACTCAGCCAAGTTTTCCCCCCCAAGGCTTCCTATTTTCTCTTGAACCTTTTCTTTTTTGTGATATAGAAAAACACCCTAATCTAACTGATGTTTAAAACTAATTCTAAGGCAAAACACTTCTGTAAACACAGATTTGATGTGAAATGACTCTTCTTAACCTTCCTTTTCCTATTCCAGCTTTAATAAATAAAACCTAACAAAGTTACGTTATTTTTCACAAATACCCATTGATTACACACTTACATCAGCACACAGCTTGTCTTTCTATCTAAAACTCTTAAGATTTATCAAGATGACAGGCAAACTAAGAGCGGAGCACTAACCTGAATCATTTCTTCAGAAATTACCACAATACAAATGCTTGCTACCAGCAATCCCTCTGTAGCATCTCAAAAACAAAAAGCCACCTGCATTCTACTAAGTCAAACCAAATTTCATTACAGAAAGCTGACTAATAAGTAAGCATTTATTTTTTGTTGATTCTAAGATGATAAAAATACAGTGAATCTTGATGTTTTATTAATTTATGCTGATTCTCACTTACATTAAGATAATAAGACTAGGGGACACTACCTCATTTGAGTTTATGGGTTAGAGAAGACGGGAAAAATCAGTGACATCATACCAGTGTATCCCACCTACACAAACACAGTATTCAATGCGCAGAGATTCAAGGACTGCATATTGAAAGCCAACCTTTCAACCACCTGTCAGATTAACTTTTTTCCTATCCTAGGTCACGATGAAAATGCATTCTGCTCAAAAGTCACCTGCTTGCTGTCCTGGTTTCAGCTGGGATGGAGTTAATTATCTTTTAGAAGCTGGTACGGTGCTGTGTTTTGGCTTTGATGTGAGACAGAAAGTTTCTCAGGACTTGCGAGTGAAAAGGCTGGAGGGGCACAAGGAATTAGGAGGGGGCATAGTCAGGGCAGCTGAGCCAAACAACCAAAGCAGTATTCCATACCATGGGCCATCAGGCCTGGTATATATACCTGGGGGTTGGCCGGGGAGGGGCAGATCTGCTCAGGGCTGGCTGGGCATCGGTCTGTGGGTGGCAAGCAGTTGCATTGTGCACCACGTTTCTTTCTTCCTTTCCCTCTGGATTTTATTCTTTCCCTCCTCCTTTTCGTTATAACTGTTATTGTCATAATTGTTATCATTGTTCTTTCATTTTTATTCTACTTGAATTATTAAGTTGTTCTTATCTCAACCCTTGAGTTTTACATTCCTTTCCAACTCTCCTCCCCATCCCTCTGGGTGAGGAGGGAGTGAGCGAGTGGCTGCGTGGAGCTTAGTTACCAGCCAGGGTTAAACCACAACACTTGCTAATCTGAGATTCATGGGAATATGTCCAAGTCATTGACAGCACAACTATAAAAGCTGGAGATATTTTAAAGACAGTATTCTGACAGAAATCAGCCATTTAGGAAATGTGTGACGTTCCAGATGTTTTAAATAGTGGGGGGGGTTCCTTTTTCACTCTGGCCAAAAAAAAATTATTTTTTAATGCCTTTTTGTGGAAGTGGAGAATTAGGTAACTATGTACTGTACTATAAACAAGACAACTTGTTTTACCATCAGTAAACTCAAAAGGTAACGGTACCATTAAGCCCAAGAGCTTACAACAAGGCTTGGACTGAGCGGACCCTCTGAAGCCACAGGATGTTAATGCAAAACAGGAAAAGTACCTCCTACAAAGAGATGCTCCAAAGCTTTTCCTGAAACAGGATTATGCAGCACCTAACAATACAAAACCTTCATTCCTCCAATTAAGAAGTACATACCCTTCCTGGAAGAACAACTGCTTTAACCACTCTCGATATTCCAAGATCGTACAGACAGAGAACACTTCCCTCTGCTTCTTCCAATCCAACTAGCAGTCCAGTTCTCTTCTGCCAGGAAAACTCCTTTACCACGCGAACAGTGGGAAGCTGTTCATTTACTCCATTGAAACGATAAGCAGAGAGCCGCTCTCCTGTCACAGAGTTCACTACCTCAAGTTGAGGACCACATGCCAACCACGCCAGGCCATTTCTCCCTGTGAGAGAAAAAGAAAGCTGACTGAAGCAAGTTTTCAACAGAAGACTGAAAACAACTCAAAAGTCACTGTCATTACCCCTTTCCTTCAGGAGAAGTACCTAATAGATGAAGACTGACTTTTAATTCTGGTCTGTTGTTTAAAATCACCCACTGAAATCCTCAAGCAATACCTCTTAAAATTAACAACCTTCTTATTTTGCAATTTTACTTGCCATTCCTGCACTGAAGAATGCCACTTGTCTGCGATAAACATTACAATATATTAAGCTAGAGTCTTCATGGTTCAGCAAGGTATTGCTAGACGTCATCAAAATACATACAGGAAACATAAGTCTTGCAGCACACTTCAAGTATAAACCAAATCATTTCTAGTTTATTAATTTTACTTTAATTGCCTACTTTGGGCAGGGATTTGGACTTCAACAAGAAATTACCTTGAAACAGGCACTGCACATGTAAATTTAAACTTTTACATGTGCTGATCACAGAAAGAATTCAACACATTTTCAAGCTCAAAGGAAGAATTAGCTCAATTACTGCACTTACAGTCAGGCCGACAGATTCTACCTGGTCTTAACAGAAGCCCAGACAACCAGAAAGGCACCCAGCTCTACTTGCAGATCACCCAGAGAGTCAACTACCTAATCTGCTTAGCCACTTTCAGCAACTCTCACTGGGTACTCATTGGCAGCCTATTAAATACTTTGGAACTATGGCTGCAGCGCTTAACAGTGCTATCTATCCCTCTTCCTTCTGTTTTATTCAGACTAGGAAATAAGCAGGGGGGGTTGCCTCTGTAACACTGCAGAAGAATTCTTTCTGCACATAACATTACAGTGGTCATAGAGCTTGAGCTGGTACAAGTACAGCCCAAAACAACACTATTACTTTCTTGAAAGCTACCTTTTCTTTCATTAAAAGATGAGGAGGGCTCACTAACTCAGCAAGCTTAAGGATATTATTTTAATAGCACAAGATCGGTGCAGGTTGTTGTACTATCACCCTGTGTTTCAAGTAAGCTCCTGGGAGTAACAACTTTATACCAAGGTCAAATATAAAGGAAAATGCTCACCTCCAGAAAACTTCCCGCACAGCACAGAATCTAGGGTTATCTCATCTTCCCCAAGAGCCTGAACAGTCACCTCTGGAAACTGCAGTAGACTGCTCGTTACTTGAGCCGTTAGGTCTCGCATTCTTCACTGTAAATAAAGGAGAAAAAAAAAAAAAAAAAGGCAAAAACAGACTCACATCAACCATAAATATTTTTGAGAGTGACAGAAGTTTCAGCAGTAGACAGTGAAAAAAAAAATCTCCTATACATAGCCTGTAGCCTCTTTCTTTGAAAAACAATGGCACTCAGGAGTTTTTGATCACATAGCAGAGCAAAAAGAGAATTCTTTGCTTTTCTGAGGTCACCAACAAAAAGAGACACAGAGGTATCGAGACAAGATGAATAACAGGAAAAAAAAACAATACACTGAGTTCAAGTCTACTCAGATAAGTTAGTAAAATGTGACCTGAGAAAAATCATGTTGAAAAGCTACTCAGTAAGAGGTATAAGTTTCCATTTGTCCTCTCCCTTATCATTTATTGTCAATTGTCTTCCAGTAGATTTCACACATAGTTTATGTCTTGTTCACTTTTTGCATGTTTATTTTGAGCATTAAGGAATACTAAGTTCTTAACCACCTTCATTCTCCAATTCTTCCAGAAAATGTACTGTTGACATTTTCACTTAAGAAGCAATACAGACTTTCATAGCTCATCAATGAGAAAGCAGTTTTCCATACACTTAGGATGTAAGCATTACACAGCACTTCAAAACATTTTTTTTTCCTGTACTTAAATCCTTATATTCCTTATTCCAGTCCCTTCCTTCCTATTGCCCATCCTTTTCACATTTCTGCAATATTTTACAAAAACATCTAGGCCTCTCAGACAGTTTCCACACTTCTGCAGGTGCTCCACAAAGAGTTCACATTTCACTATGTCAAGATAGATGTTTTTGTGGAAAAACTGAAGAGCCAAAACGATTTACAAGATTGAAGAGGTGCTGAAATAAGAGGTGTTCACACACACGGAAATACAAACTACTTTAAGTAACTACGTTTTGCAAGTTCTATAGGTTATTGAAAAAGCCTCCAGAAGACAAGAGATCAAACTACTTCATTCAAATAGCACTGCTTTCTTCACCGTCTCAAAAGGAAGATACTCTACACAGTTCACTATTCCTGGATGTTACACACGCTGATCAACTCAGGCATCAAACAGAACCCTCACCCTATGCTACAAACCAGTACAGCAGCCACTTAAAAGCGCACACAAAGACTACTGCATTAACTGCACCATACAGGTTCTCCTGCAAGTAATGTTGTATCCCTGTTTTGTCCAGCATGCGCTAACAACCTCTTTTCCTTACAGCACAGGTTACAGCGAGTTCTGAAGACTAGGCTCTGGGAGCAACACCGAGTTATTAAAGGGAAATGTTTATACCTAAATGCAATCTCTATGAATTTTTACATCTGTGGAGCCAGATTACACTCTAAAACCTGGACACTGGAACTACTACAGTTCAAGTCACAAGCGCTCAGTTTGAGAACACGTTCCAGTAGCTTCTGCCAGCAATGCAAATGAGCCCGTGAAACACAGCAACTGTAAGTCAGGGTCCTGCACTAAGCACAAGTCAATGTTTTGAAAAATATGTTGCTGGTACAAAGCCGGTATTGCAGAATGCTGCTGCAGCCAGCCAGGCTGACCACTCTGCCAGTGTTCATGACCAGCACCAATCAAGTTCCAAGTGGGACAAGGTATCTGCAGTAGTTTTGTTGCGTTTGCTTTTTGGTACTTGTCATCATTTCAAGTGACAGCAGGATGAGCTTTTGCGTTGCATCCAGAGGCTCCAGAGTAAAAAGCCCCACAAGCTGACCAGCGTTCTGGCTTAGTTTAACTGCAATGATCTCATGTTTTATGAGTAACCCACCATACCAGCTACTAATACAGACACATTAGGTCGGTGAACAGCACCTTTCACATGTTTCAGTGTGTGCCCGCTGCCTCCGGTCCCATCACTCGGCACCACTGGAAAGTGCCTGGCTTTGTCTTCTCTTCCTCCTCCCTTCATTGATAAGATTCCCCCTGAGCCTACTCTTCTCCAGGGTGAACAGCCCTAGCTCTCGCAGCCTTGCCTCAGAGAACTGATACTCCAGTCTCCTCTAACCACCTTTGTGGCCCTTCGCTACACACTCCTCAGTACCTCCATCTCTCTCTTTTGAGAGCAGGGAGCCTAGACCTGCACACAACACTTCAGGTGTGGCCTCACCACTGCAGACTCTAGGAAGGATCACCTCCCTCCACCTGTTGGCAATGCTCCTCCTCAAACAGCCCATGATACCATCAGCCACCTTCACCACAAGGGCACACTGCTGGCTAGCGGTCAACGTGTCCACCAGAATGCCCAGGGTCTTTTCCGTCCAGCTGCTTTCCAGCTGGGCAGCCCCAGCATATACTGGTGCACAGGGCTGATCCTTCCCAGGTGCAGGACCCATCACTTCCCCTTGCTGAACTGCACAAGGGTCCTGTCAGCCCATTTCTCCAGCCTGTTGAAGACCCTCTGGATGGCAGCATGAGCCACTCTTCCTGCTCCTGCATCATCTGTCAGCTTGCTGAGGGTACACTCTGCCCCATCATCCAGATCATTAATGAAAACACAGAATGATCAACACACACACACAAGCAGCCTATTTTAAAATGTTCAGCTAGTCAATCCGGCTTGAAGAGAGAACACTGTATGCCAACAGGAAACTAATCCAGAAAAGCAGATCGTTTTCCAGCAGGTTAGAGAGCTAAACTGGCTTGCACAGAGAACCAGCAAGCATAAAAGCTGCCACAAGGAAGGAGACAGGACAATACATTGGGAAGAAGGAGAGGGCACTCGTCCGTCTCCATTTTGTGGCAGCGAGCTGTTACGTTAGCTCATACATGCGTGAAACTACACACTCTGTTTGCAAGGAGAGCTAAAACCCCCTTACTTTTACATTTGCTAACACTTCATTACCAGCATAACACACCGGTAGGCCACAAACTCCAAAGATGTTCCAAATCGCTGGAGATCATCAAGCAGGGTCACCTAGAGCTGGCTGCCCAGGAACATGTCCAGGCGGCTTTGGAATATCTAAGTCTGGAACGGTCCTTCACACATAGCAGCCTGATGTGCTGAGCTGCAAAACCATTTGTGACACATGCACCAGGCCCCAGGTTTTTGGTGACTCTTTCCTACCCATTTAAGTATTCTCTCCACCACACAAGTAAAACCGTACCACACCAGCAAAGGCTCGTCACTGTTATTCCTCCGAAACTACACCCACCAGCTCACTAGGTAGAAAAGACAAAATTAACAGAAGCCAAATGAAGTTCATTTCACCATCTCAGAAAAGCAAATCCCAGGCAAATTAATGCAGGAAAACTGCAGCTGATGCAGCAAGCAAACGAGGAGCTGTCCTCAGCAGAACAGGGTCCAGCACTGTGTGCCCAAGCACATGTGACAGCTGACAGCCCAGACCCACACCACCAGCTCGGCTGCCGGGCCTAAGGCAGCACCTGAACCGCCACACACAGCCGGCACCCCCAACGGCCTTCGGCACCCCCAACGGCATTAAGCCCCTACACTACCCATAATTTTGCCAAACCTGATCAGGAAGCAATTACTAGACCCGAATGACTCACCACGCTGCTTTCTACCGGTAGAAGTTCCAGACCTGGAATCACAGAGTATTAGGGAATACAGCAGGCGCTTTTGTGTAAGTCAGCAACTTCGCTGCCTGCCGCACGGCGCATGCAAAGGGCAAAAGACCCCGCACCAGCTGCGCGGGGGTGCTGCAGCGCTCCGCGCCCCCGCCGCACCCAGCCCCCCCGCCCGCCGCCGCCCGGCCCGGGCAACGAGAACCGGCCGCGGGGAGGGGGGGGCGGGGGCGGCC
>JAVJGJ010000032.1:9314073-9326662 GCA_035590215.1 Microhierax caerulescens
CCCCTGCCCAGCTGGGGCGGGCAGTGACAGAGCGGCTGTGGCAGCACCTGCCGTCCAGCCAGGGTCAGCCCGCCACAAAGTTGTTTAAAAGAAAGACAAAAGTATAAAAAATAGGTATTGGGGGGTGAGGGGCTGGGGGCAGGTTGGTTGGTTGTAAACAATAAGAGGATTAACAGATGCATTCATTGCAATGATAAAGAGTCAGAGAAGGGTGAATAATTTGAGATAAAATGAGAGCGAGGCAATTACGGAGATGAGAGTAAGTGGAACCAAGAGCAAGCAGAAGAGCGAGAGGACAAAACGAAGGGAGACAGCTCTGCATCTGTAGCACCAGCACAGAACTAGAGAGAGATTAAGTGGAAATGGATGTGAGACAGCTGGGGGCAGGGGATCCAAAGTCAAAACAGTCAAAGCCTTCCCCGCTGAGGCAGACCTTCTCCTCTGGGAGAGCTGGGGGAAGAGCCTCAAAGTGGGTTTTGAATTACAGGGAGCTGGAGGTGGGGCTCAGGCTCCCTGCTGGTGTCCTGGAGAGCACAGCCTTCCTTCCAAGTCAATACATCGATATCTAATTATGGATGAGACTCACTAGCACGGTCTGCTGCTTCGTGCCGCCCTGGCACTGTGGGGTGGCTATCGCTCTGGTGTATCCAGTTGGCATCCACTTCTGCCTTTGTGTTGCACTCGAGCAGCTGCAAATCTGCCTCAAAAAGCTAAAATGGAAAGTGATGCATGTTTGATGGTATTTTATTCATATCATTTTGAAGACCACACAGTAGCATCCTTTACAAGCACTTATTAGTTGGTGCTCACAGTCTGAAATTTTCAGTAAGCTGTACCAAAATTAAGCAAATCCTTAGATGAAGAAAGCCCTCTGCTAAAGTGAAGTTCAGACCGTAAGCATATATCAGGGACGTAAAGGTGAAGCAAAAAAGAAAACATCGTAGTGGTATAATAATTATTTTCAAGCACAGGACGGTTTATAAATACAGAACGCTCAGAGATGTGCTTATACTTAGCCAAACATATAATTACAAGGATACAAGTTTAAAACCAAGAATTAAATACTGCCTTTCAGTAATTACATGGGAGGAATCTATTTGGAAGTCATATGCGATGTCTTTAAAGCCAAATATTAAAAAGCCTCATACACAACAGACAGGAGTTTGGGCTGTTTGAGAGATTTCATTGTGAATTCTTTCAACTGAGAATTTTTTATTGAGTCTGTTTTGTGGTTTTTAAAAGACTGATCTTAATTAATTTTCTAGATTCAGAATGCCTGGTTATGAGATACTGGCAATTAGTTCTATACATTTTTTACTCTTAGGTATTTTATAAATATTCTCAACCTTTAATTCTATTATATATTTCACTGGGAATAAATATTTCCTATTTTTCCTTTAAAATGGTATTAATTCAGTTGTAGGGCATTACTAATATTACACATTGAAAGCTTTAATTAGTGCTTCTCAGTATCAAAACCAATGTAATTAGAAACTTAATGAACCAAAAATAGTATAACAGGATCTTTTCTATTCTCCACTAGAGTGGCAATAATTTAATATAAAGAGAGGCACTCCACAATTTCCCAGAGAAAGAGAAAATTAAATGGTGGTTGGAACTGGAGCTGCTGGAGAATCATGCAGCCATTAAAAAAAAAAAAAAAAAGGCAAAAAAGTATCCACATTTCAGCTCAAGCAGAAAAAGGGACCTTAGGAGACCCTGGAAACTGCTTTCTTGAGCAGCACACTGTATTGGTCGCATCTCAATTTTATCTATAGAAAACATTACAGCTTGACTGTCAGAGCTACTCCCAGCTGCATTTTATGCATTACAAAGTTATATATTACAAAGTTCGAGGTATTTTTTCCTTTTTTCTTTTTTCTTTTTTTCCCGTTGGGGTAATTGTTTGAAACCTGGACATCTTTTTCTCGCTGATTTAAAATGTTACTTTTCTTCCTTTAAATCGAGTTGGGACAGGAAGGTGGGTTTGGGGTCTGATGCTCTGTCACCCCTGCGCTGTGCATGGCAGCTGGGGGGGTACCATGGGCAGCAGGGGGGGTGGGAGCTGTGGCGCTGGAAAGACCTGTCTTTGCTCTAACACTGTTTGCATACACGTGTTCCTACATGAACAGCAGAGAGAAGACAAATGCTGTAAGGTCTGCCCTCAGGGAGGTGGGAAGCTCTGAGTAATATTAGTAGCTTGACTGATGCCATTTAGGCTTTTAATTTCATAATTTAGGGATACCATTTCATCTACTTAAAATCTACAAAAAGCAGTCTTTTAGAAGTGAGGAAATGAGGGATTTCAAATATTTTATATCGCCCACCTAAGCAGGTCTTTCTCCCTCAAGCACATGCATTTCTTCACAATGCAATAACCTTCATGTTAGCCAAAAATTAATATCGTTCTGTCAATAGCAAGGCTGAGAAGGAAAGTGGATGCACCTTCAAGGAGATGACTGCTTCTAGAAACAACCTGGTCATTGTAACAGGGTTTATGTCATCTAACTTCAGCTGGGTGAAAGATGCATATCTAGTTTACGTGTGCCCAAAAGGCTGCTTTTCTTCAGCTATGCTGAACGATCCATAAGCCAGATTTCCCTCACTTACAGCCCTGCAGTGCCCTGGGCCTTACACCCTCCCACCTACAGCACCCCTGCCAACAAGTGAAAGTCCTCTGGGCTCTCTCTGGAGCTGGGGAAAAGAGTATGCGCTTCAGGAGACCTCGTCCATCCCTCACAGGAGATGCACCGAGGTGAGTCAGCAGGAACGTCCCACTGGGGTGCCTGGGTCTCCCTCTCATTAGAGGGAACCTAGACAAACTGCAGGGAAGGGTGTTCCACTTTTAGGTAGCTCCTGGTGGCTGGGAGGAATCGCTCTGTTCATCAAGGGTTGAGAAGCTGCTGCTGCTACACCTTGTTTAACGTGTAGCCAATTAAATCTCCTTAAAGCGAGCTTCTCCCATATGTTGCGCTTGTTAGGCTGCTCCAAGACTTTCCAATTATGCACACAGATCATAAAATGAAAGGCAAAATAACTCCCCAGGTGCAGGAGTCTCTAATTATATATCACAGCTCTTGATAGGGACGTTCATGGCCCACATTTTCTTACCCTTCCTTTTTTGTTTTTAGGCTCTTGCAGGTAAAGGTAGGTGGTTGTTTCAATGCGTCTAAAATGACCAACGTACCAAAACAAACTAGGGGTAACGTGGGTATACCTCACACCGGTTATTTCAGAGCAGGCAGTTTCTTTTTTTTTCCATTTTTTGTTAGCTGATCACACAAGAAATTCCCAATTTCTCCAGCAGCATTTCGCTTGCCCTTTCTGATAACTGATGTCCCTCATTGAGCAACGTGAAGGTCACACAACAAAAGTACCCACCAGTCAACAAAGTGGGGCGTTCACATTCCAGTAGTAGCACTTGGTCTGCACATCTGGAGCAAACTGGGGTTTGTACTTGAGGTGTAAACAACAGATACATCTTTACATAGGAAAGGAATAGAAATTCCTACACAGCACGTGCAATGTGGCTGGATTAACTGTGCTGTTCGAGCACGATGGGTTTTATGCTTACGGTTTTGTAGATAAATCTCAATGGTCATTAGTCCAAAATCAAGCTTTTCCCACAAAATAAAAAAAGAGAATCTCTTCAAATCTGAGGTTTCATTTCTGGTCTCTCTTAGGGCTCTGACAACCCCCCATCATATTGAAACAAAGGAATAATGAGTTTGCTCATTTGGATAGAAAGAAATTAATTGTAAAGAGTAAGATGTTAAAATCTAACATTGAAATACAGTTTCCCTGTGATTTCTGGTGCCAGCAGGATTTTTTAGCTCAGTTTATGCAGTACAATAGGAACAGGAGGTGCAGTGGAACTGAGAAGTGTGTTGCTTTGCTGAGGTGCTGCAAACTAGCCTGCAGATGCTTTCTGAGGTCTAAAATAAAAACACTCCAATAAATAAGATGGGGGTTGTTTTATTGGCATCAAAATCACTCTGCTGATTACAGTTCATTACCACTGCGCAAATACTGCATGTGTAAGGTGGTTTATACCATGTTCAAATTTGGAGTGCCCTAATTTAACGCAGCTCGAGCTGCGAAGGGATCAATTTGAGATTGTTGGTATTAGGCACTTTCTTTGGTGGTTGTAGTCTCCATGTGTAAACTTGGGTTGAAATACCAAAAGGTGTGTACTAGAAAACTCGGAGGCAATCAAATCCAAACTTATGTAGCGACAACCTGAATGGTGCAAAATACAATGTGAAAAAGGGACATAAACCAGACTGGCTTCTTTTCATAGGGAATGTGGTCATATATGTTGAAGCGACTGTCACGTACAGGTTCTTAAAACGTGTGCAGTATCCAGCAGTTCCTCTCTAAGCAGACAAAGCAAATTATAGAAGTTCCTCACAACTGTGTGCAGGGGAGCGCAGGGTATCCAGGTTTGCTCAAACCACCTGCAACAGACCAGGTCTTGAAAATATTTGAAAGAAAGAGTTATTTCCCTGTGCAGGTAAGGTTTAATGTCAACGTGCCTAGCTGTGTGAGAGGCACTCCTGAGTGTGACTAATACATTTGCCAGCACAGCAAGTGTGATGTCTAATTTATTGCTGTGTGGGCTGTCTGGGTAGCTCAGCCCTACAGCCTTTTATTCTGCCAGATGCTGATCACCTCCTGAGAGGTGCTAAGACCTGTCATTTGTCAATGGGTGCTTGGCGCCTTGCAGAAAGTGATCAGCACCTCGTTGGACTTAAGCAAGGAGCACTGAAAAATAAAGGTTATCCATCCTCTTGTGTACAGAGACAGCGAACACAAAGCCGGTGCCCTTGAAAGAGCCACCATGACCTCTGGTGTGAGCAATTTAGAGGAGGAGACATCGCTCCGTCTGCTGAATCTGCTCATGAGCTGCTGGAACAAAGATTCCCTGCGAATAAATAGTCCTTTTAGCTTCTCCTACTCCCCCATTTCAAAGCTAAAATATATTTTTCTGAAAGTGGCATCATGGAAGTGAACCGAGTGCCACCAGCTCGAGGGTGTCCCCGAGCAGCCTCAGGCATGGGGCAGTGCCAGCAGGGCTCCGAGGGAGGCCGTGGAGCTCAGTACCCCATGCTTCGCCCTCCGGCCCGCATGCGTGGGCTGCTTTGTGCTGGGTTCGTGTCCCTGGCACAGCGGGGGCAGCTCCCAGCGCTGGCACTACCTGACCTGCATCAGACTTCGCTCCTTTGCCTGGGGCTCGCGGGGCCTTTCTGGGGAGGGGTCTTTGCCCTGCTTGTGTGTGGCACCAGCTCCACTGAAACACATCACCTGAAGCAGGGATCAGCTGGATTATCTCCACTAGAAACTGCACCAGCAGCTTGTACCATGCCAATTAAACAGGTCAGTGCAGCTTTCAGGAGCAAAATGAATGTTGATGTCCTACAAGGAGCATTGAAAATGAGTTTGTTTGCCAACTTGTGTTGCTTTTCCTTGCTGATTGTAAGAAAGTATTTATTTTAAGTGAGGAAAACAAACAGGTGTGTTTACTGTTTTCTCCTTTCTGCTAGCAAACGTTTCTGCTACAGATTGTATGACTTTCAGCATCAGCCAGTGGGAAAAACATGGGGTTCCCTAAAAAAACGCTGGCAAAGAAGTAATTTATTTTCCTGTTTCTTTGCCCTCTCCTTGCACTCTAAGCCTCAAACAGTGGATGATCTAAGAATTATTTCAATAGTTCAACAGGGACTCAGGGCAGGGTGCTGCCTCCCTGCCGCCAGCGCCGCCAGCAGAGCCAGCTTCTCCTCCTGGGTGCCACCGCACATCTGCATGGGGCTGGCTGTGCCCCAGCACCCTGCCTGGCACCCTGCTGCCAGCTAACTACACGGTGTTTAGCTTCCCCCCGCGGAGGGATCCAGAGTTCCACAGGATTCAGAAAAGGAGTGAACGTGTAAAGGCTAGCAGGGGGTTCTAGAGCAAGGAAGTACAAAGCCAGTACAGGTGTCCTGTTAGACGTGTCACCGCTTGCGTGATCCACAACCGATTGTGAGCAGGTTGTATGATTTCACTTACAATCATTTATATTGCAGCAGCGTCTAAACCAGCACCACTCAGGGAGAGCACTCCAGTCAAGGATCTCGCTGAAAGCAAGTTTTGACTGGTTTCACTATGGGACTGGTCCTACAGTCCTAGAGAAGATCCCAGATTTCTTTGCAGTCTCCTGGTCACTCCAGTGTTCCCCTGGCTCTGCTGCTGCTGGCAAACAGGCTGCTGAGACCTTCTGGTGTTGTGGTTTGTTTTTTTTTTTTAATGTACCTAGCTAAAAGAACTAAGTTCAACAGGTTTGATCTAGGTGAGCTAGCAGAGATTAAAGTCCTGTTTCACTAGGCTTCATATAAAGACAGGATTATACTCAGCCTGTCTCACAAAGTGCTTGCAACTTGACAGACTGGAACGGAAATAATTATAATGAGAGATGTCTTGCCAAAATTCATGCACCAGGTCGAATGCTGAGCCAGAAAGGTTAGCCAGGTATCCCAGTTCCTGCCATCACTTGTTCAAGCAGGCCTGCTCCAGACAGGGTAGCAGGTGGATCTGTGTATTTATTCATACCAGTGGCTGCTGCCTCTTAAGAAACATGCTCAGAAAATTACACTGCTAAATTAAATATGCTTTGGAGGAATTGCTGGCCCCTGGCTGAGCAGCACTTCAGCCAAGGAACAGCTCCAGCAGCAGCTGCTCGTGCTGGATGATTAACATCACCTTCCTTGCATTTTGCAAAGCTAACAGCATACAAGGACCCGTCGAAGGGCCAGATGGCACATTGACTTCTAGTCCACATTCGCCCTTCGTTCCAACAGAGGACTCTACCTAAAAATAATCACTGTGACTTGGCCCTGGCTTTGGAGAGTAAAGATGTATAGACTCTTCAAGCTCCAAGAGGCTAATTCAGTATCCTAATTCCTCTTTCTGCATGAGAACAAATCAATAGATATTACCTAGTCATTTCCACATCAAGATCGTGATTTTTGGTCAAATGACAAATGATACTGCTGTAGTATGCTTGCTAGCTGAGCACCTCTCGCTTCAGCTGGAATTAAACTGTGGGATCGGTGGTCCTCCTTGCCAGCCCCCTGCCCTTCTGAGTGAATGTGGTTTGTCCCAAAGCATCACAAATTATTCCAGCTCCTTGCATATGTGACAGATTCTAGCTGCTCTGCACCTTCTGCTTTATTAATCAACATCAGCTCTCTGTGAAGTGGGATTAGGTCTAGAATTTGCTTTTGATTGTGTTGCCCATTAGGTCTGCCAAGAAAAAAGTACTGCTGTAACTCAAGAAACATAACCCTGGAGATTGATACACTGGATTCCTGGGCATGTGCTTAGAATTATGTACTTAAGAGTTTTGTTGTGGTTAACCCGCTGGATTTTCAATAAGGGAATCCAAAGTCCCTCATACTGGTCGATCCCTTTTAAGACTATTTTGCAGCGAACTGATCCAAATAGTTTCACCTCAGCCTGAAGCTGTACATGGATAGTACTAGGATCTAGTGCAACGTACCGGTGAGACAGAGGGACAGAGGTGAGGTCCTCAGAATGAAAAGGAGAAACAAGGAACTGAACTGTGGAGGTTACATACAATGTTATCCCCCCCCCAGCCAACTGAGGGAAGTCAGAGGTGATGCTGAAGACAGTAACTGCTTGGCTGCAAAGAAGAAAAATCAGAACTCGGGGGTTGCCTGTACTGAGGTGATTTTTTTTTTTTCCTATGACACATAATAATAGGGATTGGGTTTGCTTGGCAAAGGTTTAGCTGCACTGTAAGGCTAGGGCTCTATGGGTTGCTGGTTGCTGTATGTCCAGGCTGCCTTGTCAGAGCTTCCCCTAAGAAAACTGTTCTTGTGGCCGCAACAATGAATAATTATAAGAAAAAGCTGTGCACCACCAAAATGATGTGTTTCCATCTACTTCATCAGCTCAGGTAAGGAGGCGTCATATTTCTGAACCAGACAGAGCTCGCAAGTGCCTGCCAGCAGCAGAGAGCAGAGCAGGCGAGCAGCCACACGCAGGGAGCCCTGCCGTGCCATTTAGTTGTCACAAGGTGGGCATTTTCTCATGGCTCAATGTAGAAGAAATAAATAAAGTTTCTATCAAGAAAGCAACTTGCTACCAAGGAGAAGGATTGCAGTTGTTGATACAGCAACAGAAAAGGGACTTGTAGGAAATGTGAGGCAGTGCCCCACTGAGTGACAAGCAGTGATAATTTCTTCTGCTGCTGCCCTTTTTCCTAGGTTAGTGAAAGGGACAGGTCTGGTTTCAGGGCCATCACATCTTCACGTGGTCAGATTATTCTCCTTTCTTATTTGGGTGCCAACCATGGGAAATTAATTCAATTAATTGCACAACTTTTACCATTTGGGGGGATTTTTTTGTTCGATCTGTTATAAAATTCTGTATGGGATGAGCATCAATAGGGCAAAAATTACACTTGCCAGAGGCAACAGCTGTTTATACTTGTGCTTGAAGAAGAAGAAGGAAAATCTTTTTCTAATGACTGCCAACAATTTCTTCATGCTTTTTGGATAAGACTGAAATAACAGCTGGTACAGACATGTGCTCCTCTGCCTCCCCATCTTGCATTATTAGCAACTGTTAGTGCAAGTCAAAATAATAGTCATTTACTGGTAATAAGTAATTTTATCTGAAAATAGTTAATTCCCTACATGTGTGAACGCATTCTTGAATGGAAAGATACAAATTAGCCACAGTAACTTTATTAAGTAAATGGAGTTTTAAGGTTTTTGGACTGAAACTTGTGCAGCATCTGATGTTCATGGCTATAGCAATAAAACAATTGTGATATTTTCATCAAATCATTTGAGCGAGAGGTAAGAAACTTGTGATGCTCTGTCTGAGAAACTACTAACCTGACAGCACTCTGCATTAAGCAATTGCAGCGCTGCAGTTGGTAAGGAAGAGAGACTGTCGACATCTCCTCAAGGCTGAGGGACAAAAACATCAGCAAAACACACTTTGCTGCAATTGAGAAATCCTTCCGGCGACGAGAAATAAAAGGCAGCCAAAGGGTTTCAAACCCAGCATTGAGAGCAGGCAACAGCTCTCCAATATGCTATTGACGAGCTGCTCTGCCAGCCACCTGCCACCTTCGCTCCTTGCTCCTCTGAGAGCAATGGGCCCAAAGCACCTTTGCTGTTGCCATTTCCACTCCATCATTGCCTCTGTTACCCTCAACTCAAGGAAGAAGCAGGAAGGGAATAAATCCATGTCCTACCTTGGGTGCATATATTTTTTTTTTCCAGGGGAAGGGGTCCGCTTTACTCTTTAAACCCTTCTGAATATGTTTCTTAGCCCTTCCTGCCATTTCCCAGGATAGCAGCTGGGCAACAGGTTTTCATGCAGAAGGACTGTCTCCAGCAGGATGGGGAGGGTGTTGCATCCACCCCAGGAGAGTGAGCATGCAGCTGGCTCACACAACAACTTCCCTGCAACAGCCCTGGGTGGAGAATGGTACCAAGAGCTGCTTCTTGCAAGGATCAGCTCTGAAAGCTGAGCAGTTCTCCAAGCTGGACGAAGCCTCCACAGGAGGTTCTTTCAAGTGCCACAGAGATCCTTTGAGCACGTGTCATGGGTGGTCATCAGGGTGCATTAATCAACCACAGGACTGTGATGAGTGCCCCGTGTCATACTGGTGTGAAACAAGTTAAATGTAGCTGTCGGATGCGTTAGGCCAGGCGTTTGCAGTAGGCGCTGGTGCTGTTGCATAAAGGCAGAGGCTGAGCCCTTGCCTGCAACCCTGTGACTAAGCCTGGTCACTCATGTTCAGGGAAGATTAAGTCAGATGGAAGCAGGTGAAGATCTGGGCCATTTTTTTGGCAGAGAATGTGCTAACAGGTGCCAAGAAGAAGTCACTGCATCTTTTGTCAGGGCTGCTAGTGAGGAGAGTGTGCTGGGAGCCTCTCCAGCCCCACCACTGCCTGAGTCAACCACACCAGCCCTGTGATACAAGCTGCAGCGGGCTTGCGAGCCAGCTCCACCTCTGAGTCATCGCCCGGTCTGCGGCATGGCCGTGACTCATCCCTCCTTGGCTGTTCCTCCTCTCAGAATTTAAGCACGGCAGAAAACTCCAGGCAAAAGCCTTTGGGTAAAAGAAGTGTGGTGCTCTCATCCGAAACCGTCACAGGCTCGTTACCCTCCTGGGACCAACTGGCACGAGGTTTTGCCATCATGGGATGCTATGGGAGGAAGAGCTGTGTGGGTTGGCCCCCAGCCAGCCAGAAGGGCAGAGACACCCAGTGGGGCTGCAGGAGTGGCAGTGTCTACCTGAGCTCGTGGCTAAACCAGGTGGGAAAGTCTTACTCTGATAACCACAAAGAAAGGGAAAGGCATAGTGGTACAAACTCCATCTAGTCTACTCTCCCTTGTAGTAACACATTGAAAGCCCAAGACCTAGGGAGGGAAGAACTTTTGAAATACCTGTGAAACAGCGTCTCCGTCAGAAACAAGGGAAAACGGCAATAGCGCTTTGTGATAAGAAGCTTGCTTTGCTTTGAGTTGCTATGGCTAACACGTGGCTGGATGCTGAGTAGGAACAGTGCTGGAAATCACTGACTACAGGCCACTGACATCTGAACAGAGAAGACATGGGTGAAACCAGAGCCTCGCTGAAGTCAGGGAGAATGTCACCATCTCACGTGCTGGGAAGAACCAGTGCCAAGTTCGGCCCAATGCTATTAGCATGGCTCCAGGGCATCCGCCTCAGTTCTGGGACAGCCACCACGCTTTGCTGTGTCTGACTGTCTACAGATATGCTGATGAGCACTGGGGCTGGGGCACGGCTCGCTGGCAGTGAAGCTGGAGCTGTGTCACATGAAGGGGACCGCCTGACATGACGTAGCTCAGTGAACACCTCCAGACACGTTTCTCGGTGTGCAAGGCTGCCAGGACGCGCGGGGGCAAGGTTTCACCCCACCGCACGGAAGGCAGGATTAGTGTATTCAGTGCTGAAATACACATTTTCCTATTTACTACCAGAGTGCCAGTCATAAATTCCCAGCAGTGGGAAGAGAGGATTTAGATCTGGCAGCTTGGTTGATGCAAATGTATTTTAATTCCTCCAAACTAGTTTTTTATCCTGAGAGTGATGTTTGCTGGTATTTTGAAATTGTCTGCAGGCCTGCCGGAGCCAGCTTCCCACATCTCTAGAAATCCACTGTGAACATTTCCTTGCTTTCCTCTGCTTGCATTCCTTCTGAGTCTGTGACTGGTGAAGGGGCAGCTTTTCTGCTCCTGCAGAGGTCTGAAACACAGATTTTCTGGTCAAACAGCAGAGGGACTATTTTGGCAGAGGCAGATTTCCAAATCATCTGTGAACTGCTCTCTTGCCGGGGAGACAGGAGTCGTTTCAGGAGTTTCCATCACCGAAAACAGATCCACTCAGGGCTGCGCGTGTACCTGGCCGCGCTGGGCAAGAAGGACTTTGGTGTAACATCCTGAGCTGTGGCGGTCCCCTGCTAGGGGGGATGAGGATGAGGAAGATGAGGATGCAGAGGATGGAGGGGGGCTCTCCTGGGGTGGCAGGAGAGCTGAGTTCCCCTTCCCTGGGTGTGATACCCAGTGCCCTATGGGCAGGGGCAGCCCGTGGCCCACTCCCCAGGACTGGGGGGCACAGCACGGTGGCACTGGGGCCTCATGGAGCAGCTCTTCCACTCACCGCTCAGCCAGGCAGGGGAAACCCCCTCCACCCAGACCCGGCTCAGGCCCGAGCAAGGCTGCTATCAGCCCATTAAGGCCTCAGCAGCCTCCTCATCTTTTACACACAGCGTAAAAACGCAGCACATGCCCGTAATGTGCGTGAAAGGCCTTTCCTCACGGCAATGCTACAGGCTGAAGAAACATCCAGCCTGAGCAGACGTGGTGCGTTTGCTATGGTAGGGAAGCGTGGCTTTGACAATGTCATGTGTAATCCCACATGGCAAACTTGGGAAAAGCAAGACTGGAAAGCAACCTGGCAGGTGCCTGGAGCTGACGTGACGTGTTCGGATAGGATAACGGAGGAGCTGGGAATGACCCTGCAGGTCCGAGTGCCCAAATGCAGCTGCCTCCTGCCTGGCCATAAGCAGTGCACGTGCCCTTAATGGATGGCTGGGGGCTCACTGGGGTGTTCTGCTAGCACCCCTGCCTCCTGTGTGGGACTGTGGGCTTCCAGCTTGAGTGCTCTGAATCACTGCCTGCAGGAGCTAATGTCTCCACTGACTCTGCTGCGGGGGAGAGGCCTCGGCACCCAGCAGAAAGGTGTGATGGGATGACTCCAAACCTTGCATCAGTTCAGCTCAGTCTGTTCTCTTCTGAATATACAAAGGAACTAACTTAATGAACTTCTGGAAACTGTGTCTTTTTCTTTCACCTTTTAGACTTAACAGCCCTGAAGACCTGTTCATTGGAAAGGCACTTCTAACATGTGGTAACATAAACCAGAATATCTGAAGGGTCCAGGCTCTTCCCAGAGGTGCCCAACGATGGGACAAGGGGCAACAGGCACAGGAACTTCCTTCTGAATATGAGGACAAACTTCTCTACCTTTTGCTTCTACCTTCTA
>JAVJGJ010000032.1:9333760-9357385 GCA_035590215.1 Microhierax caerulescens
CCGATCTTCACCCGTTGTCCTATTGCTACAGACCCTTGTCAAAAGTCCCTCTCCAGCTTTTCTGAGGGCCCCTTTAGGTGCTGGAAGCTGCTCGAAGGTCTCCCCAGAGCTCCTCTCCAGGCTGAACAACCCCAACTCTCCAGCCTGTCTTCAGAGGAGAGCTGCTCCAGCCCTCTGGTCATCTTCATGACCCTCCTCTGGGCTCACTCCAGCAGGTCCACGTCCTTCTTATGCTGGGGGCCCCAGAGCTGAACACGGTACCAGACCAGAGCACATTCACTTGGTGTCAGAAAAAGCTGAACTTCCCTGCTGGCCATGGCCACCGTTTATTGAACACCAAGGAGGGACACAAAGCACCCAGCTGACACCGCTGGCTGATGGCAGCCAGCCATGGCTGTGGACATTACTGTAGGGTAACCACGGAGCTGTAGGCAAGTACCACTGCTCTTGTTTTACAGATGGGGAAAGAGGAGCACAAAGAACACATCACTGGAGCCAGGAAGAGACCTACAGCTCAGCACAGCTCAGTGTTCCGCCAGCGAGGCTGCTTGGACAGAGCTACGGGCATGCACATGGAGCAGTTACTCGCTGAAGGATGCTGACAGCTTCTGGCCAGAATGATTCATCAGCCATACTCCGTCTAGATGAAAAACTAGGGGCATTTGATTGAGAAACTCTGCAGGTGACGTGCCCTACATTTCATGCCATATTAGACACTGAGAAAACCACCTCTGACAATGATCAAGAAGCAAGGAAAGAAACAGAGGTGGTGTGTGCTACAAAGTATAGAAAAAGGACTAAGCACTGATAAAACCTCAACATTTCCAGTAGCAACAGAAAGTTGGTAAGAGTCTGTAGGGGAAGAATACACTGTTTGTTTTTTATTTAATATTTATTTATTTCAAACACTGCTAATGCCGATTTACCTTTTTTTTCCCTTTCGTTAAATGCATGTCTTATTTATCATGCATATTGTGTGATGGGGTGTTTTCTTTGTTGGGTGTGGGAGCTCTTACTAGACAATGTCCAGGATTTTTGATGTGTGATGCTGTCTGAAAAGGCTGAACTTGCATCCACAGCAAGGGTACCACAGGGTACAGAAAGTACCTTGGTTATTTTATATTTGTCATATCCCAAACATTTCCTTAGACCTCCGTGTTAATCTTCACTTCTACGCGTGCATTACAAACCATCCTCTGTGCAGCACCAGATGTGCAATGCCACCTAGCTTCTCTTGCTCAGCTGCTCTTGCAAAGATTTTACAGGGTGAAATTAATCTAGGCTATTAAGTTATGGGATATAAAGGAAACATATTAACATGCAACCAGGCTGTCTGTGATCACTAATCTTCTGATGTGCCTTACACGAGAAAAAAAGAGCCCTTTGTATCTAACGCCTCATTTATGCTGGGGCTTTGCCCTTCTTCTCTCTCTCGGTCAGAATAGCTGAATCAAGTGCAAAGCTCCTTGGCAGGGAAGAGAAAGCCACAGTTTGCACTTGCACACAGCTGCTGCTGGGTGGACACTTCTGGCTGAGCCAGGGAGCATCTGCCTGCAGCTGAGGTCTGCGCTTGCACCTCCACAGCCCACAGCAGCGGTGTCAATAAACAAAGCTGCTGATTTGAGACTAACACAGAACATCGTTCGCCTTCAAAGGTGGCTGCTCAGCAAGTGGGGAGGGGGGGAGGGGAAGTCACCGCACATTTATTTGTTTTATCTGGGCCAGCAGGCAGGTTTTATGCTGATTTCCATCACAACTGATTTGACTCACACACGTTCAGTGAACATTAGGGCATAATTCAAAATGCTTACAAATTGCTTAGAGATTAGATCTTGGGAATCCTGAAGCTGTAATTACCTGATGTAAATCTGATGTCGGTGCACCAATCGTTTGGATATTCAGCGCAGTAAATCAGGTAGTACCCCTGGAGGAAGCCATTATAGATACAGAATAACGTGCCAAAGAAAAGCAATTGCAGTGGGAAAGGTCTGCCTCTAGTGAAGAAGGGGTAAATAAACGTCCTAAGGTAGATAAGAAAACAAAGTCAGCGCATCACTCATGATAACATTGTATTTGCAATTTCTCTGCTGTAGGAAAAAAACACTTTAACAAAACATGAAATATAAAAGTGGTCAATAAAGAGAAAAAAATGGAAAACAACTGCAACAAAATAAGATCAGCAATTAATGGGAACAAGAAATACTGCAGATACCCATACTTTCCTGGTCCTTCAGGACTGCACACAAGGTGGGAAGCCAACGATCTCATCCAGGTTCACTGCCACCTTGGCAACGTGTCCCTGCCTTCCTTCTCCTTTGTTGGTAAAATTAGGAACTTGTGCCCACAAACAGCATTTTCGTTTTAAGACCTTGCTGTAAAGCTGCAGGGGGCCGAGCAAAGGATGCTGTGGAGGCACATGGGCACACTGATGTTCAAACCAAAGTAGCGAGGGGCAGCACCAGTTACAATATTGATTCCCCAAATGAATGTTACTACGCCACAAGCACGGTGGAGGAGCTTTGTTATCGAGAAGACATTCTTGATCCCACTGTGAGGGCAGATCCCTGGGGGCTTTAGGCCATGGTGGCAGATGGAGTTGAACACAGTGTCAAGACCCCTCTAGCTCTCTCATCCCCTGTAGTATACTACAGCTGGAATCTCCTTTTCCAACCTCTGCCGCTCCACTTGGAGACCTCCGCTCATCTCCAACACACAGCAGCTCTGTCCTGCTCGGCTCGGGCCCTTCGACACAGAGGCAGAGCAATGCTGTTGGCTGCCCGGGGGAGCTGCTTTGCCTCCAGTCCCTGCCTCTCCTCCACACCTTCAAACTCTTCTTTAAAATAAGAAAAGCTAAGCCCCTAAGTTGAATATGCTAAGCACCAAGATTTCCATACAGCTTCAGCATCTAGGTCCTCCTCAGAAAAAAGCTGTGCCAACCTAGCATTAATGGGTAGGAGCAAATACTTCGTGCTTGTAGAGTTTTAAATTTCATATATTTCTTTGGTGCAGGTGGGTGAATGCCTCTTGACTCTTTGGATAATCCCTATCATCCTTGAGAGAGTGAAATGGAGACGTTATATTCATATGTGTTAGGTATTTTCTTACCTGGCCAATCAAGTTCTGTATGTGATAAAATCTACACTTAATTTCTTTCTTTTGCCCTCAGGCTTTGGATGCTGCTGATCACACCAGTATATAAACACTGCTGATAAGTAATCCAGTTCCCAGGCTGCCACTATCAACTTAAGCAAGCTGAGGCATAAAATGTCATAACGTTATAAACTGAGAGTAAATCGTACTGAGCATGTCTGAAAGTGAGTAAGCAGAGTACAAGCAACAACATGTTCATGTATTCACTGCTTTCCAAAGCAAGCTAAGACAGATTTCCAGCAATCAAGATGGTTGTGATGCAGAAGTGCTAAGTATTTCTAAATACAGTGAAACCAAATAGGCATGGAAAATATTTTTCAGACAGCGGTATCACATTTGTCATATTTATTAGTGTGGGAAAAAATGCTCCTTGGACTAATGCCACCAATGCTCATTGGGTTTGCCCTTTGGGAACGGGATGCTGCAGGCCAGCTTTAGCAATCCAACCTACCTGTTGAAGTCCTATGGATGAATTGGACCTGAACAGCTACGAGAAAAAGTGGGAACCTTGCAAAGGGAACTCAGAGAAGGTGAATCGTATAGAAGAGAGGATGATATCAAACCACACAAAGTGAATTTGGGAAGGGAATTTATACAGCAGATTGGAGTGGGATTTGCATTGGTTCATCCTTTGTCAAAATCAGTCCTGTTTGAGAGTCTCTTAATTTTTACAGCTGATGCAAACAGAAGTTTCTAGCGTGAGCTGGCATTTCTCAGCTCGCAGCGAAGTTAACTGTTGCCATGGTGTTTCCCGATGCAGGATAAAGGTTACAGGCCCTTGAAAGGTGGCTTATCCTGCAGTAACAGAAGGGCAAAAATCAGTCATAGATCTGTCTGCTGCGGATGCGGTGGATGCAAGACAGGAAGAACCTGCCTGCAAAGCAGAAGCGCAATAGCAGGGGAGCCAGGAAGCATCAGCTTTTTCTTTGTTGAGGGAGTGAAATCCTGGCATTGCTGAAATCCCACCTCGTAGCAGTTTTGAAAATCCAAGTCAGGATTTCTTCCAAGAATCTCTGTTGCGGAGCAACTTCTCCACGGAAATCTCCTTGGTCTGTAAATCCAGAGGCCAGATTTGGGTCTCTGTATCTGAACAATGTCCTAAGTCTTTGCTTTAATACAGCTCTTGTTGGCTCACACTACATAGCTACTTGGGGGTGTACAAACTATTCCTGATGAGTTTCAAAAAAGCAACAAAGATAAAGCAAGGACATGTAATAGGTTTAAATATTCCATGGAAGAATCTGCATCTCTGCTGGAATTATTTTACAGGGTGAAATTCAAAGGGGGACTGAAGGCCACCATTTTACAATAACAAGACCTGGCCTTTTGGATTTAGACCAATGACAAACTTGACCTTTTTCTTTCAGTGCAATATTGGTGACTAATCCTTTATTCCTTCATTATCTTTACTGGCCAAAGGCACTGCATCTGACTAAACCACTGCCAAGAGCTTCTTTTTAAACGAGTGGATAATAAATTATTCATCTTCTCCATCATTTATTTTCCAGAAGAACAGCTTTTGAAGAGAAAAGCATTTCACATCGCATCAAATTTCTTCTTAAAGGTATTAGTCCAGCTCATTGAAAACTCCAGAGACCCTCACCCAAATGGGGGGAAACTACAGCTTTGCTCTTCTTTCCACAAAAGGTGGAAAACTGTTCACAAACATTACCATAATCCATTAAGAGTGGGCTCTCCGTCCTCCTCCAAGAGCTTGTTAATTGGAGATGTTTATGCCGCTGCTCTGCCTTGTCCTCCTCAGGGCCCAGACGCAATAGGTCAGACAGCAGCAGCTCACATTTTCCAGACACGAGTCTGGAAACTCAAGGTGCAAGTGCCAGGAGGATGGGGCCAGGCTCTTCCCAGAGGTGCCCAGTGACGGGACAAGGGGCAACGGGCACAAACTGAAGCACAAGAACTTCCTTCTGAATATGAGGACAAACTTCTCTACCCTGAGGGTGACAGAGCCCTGGCACAGGCTGCCCAGAGAGGCTGTGGGGTCTCCTTCTCTGGAGACGTTCAAAACCCACCTGGACGTGACTCTGTGCAACCTGCCGTAGGTGACCCTGCCTTAGCAGGGGGTTGGACGAGATGGTCTCCACAGCTCCCTTCCGACCCTGGCCGTGCTGTCTGTTACACTAACTACAAACCAGTCAGACCTGAAAGGACTTCCCTGCTATGAAATAGTGGAGTTCTCTTCCATCTGTATTGTGCACAGGTTGAAAAGGTTAGCATCCAAACCTGGGGACATCGCACTGACCTCAAACCAGTTTTATTTGCACGAACAGTTAACAGCATAGGAGTCTTTGCCACAGGTTGCCACTGGAATCACATTGCCGGGAAGCTGCTGGCACCCTTGGCATACCTGCCCACTTGGGTGAAGGCTCAAGATGTTCACAAACGTGATGGACTTCTACCCATGGTATCTCTGATGTCCTGCACAAAGCCTCTAATTATTCTGAAGACTTACAGATGTGAAATTACATGTCCCAAAGGCATCTGCTGCTGAAATTCTGTGCTAAAATCTGCATATACATTCTTTTTTTTGAGCCCAGTCCTGGAGGTTATTTGTGGATTGCACTCTGAGGTAATTTTATAACTTTTACTGGTTTTGAATTGTGTTACAGTGATGCTCATTGAATACTTGCAGGAGAAGACTGCTAAGTCTATTCTCCATGTACAGTCACCATCAGGGCAAGGTCCAGCACCTAATTTTCCTGTGCCCAATCAAATATTTTTCAGCTCTCCCAGACTGTGTTTAAGCAAACAGTTAAAATGTCAGTTCCAAAGCAGCAGGCAATCTTGCTACCAGTTCAAAGGGGAAGTAAACCAAAATACCCCAAAATACTTTACAAAGTGAAATGAAGCATTTTAACCCCCCTTCTTCCTCCTGACACCTACAGATGCCCCGGCATCACAAACCACCTAGAGCCCCCTCATATCCCTCTCCTCAAACATCCTGCTCTGAGGTACTTTGTCCTTTCCCACTTAACTCTTACGGACTCTGCAGCAGCCTGGAAAGGTCAACATGTCAGGATTATTTAAATAAGGGGAACAAGCAGGCTATTAGCAGTCTACTGCGCAGGATGGACCTTGTCCCTTTTGCTAAGAAGGTGTTCACAGTGAGACATGCTCTGGCACAGCCTCAGGAACAAAATCTGAGCAATGACCCAGGTCACACACATAGCAGCAATGCCAGCAGGCAGGAATGCCAGACTGGCTGTTAAGCCTCTGGCAATACCCACTGCAGGTGCAGGACAGCCGGGAGATCCCTTGACTGCTGTACTGCGGTTGGATCTCATCCCTGGTGTAAGGAAGGCTGTAAGTTCAGGAGCTGAGCCTGGTTTGGTGGAGCTGATGTGCAGCTGCAGCTGCCTGCGGAGCCCACCAGCGCGGAGGGTGGGCAGCGGCAGGGGTGCCAGGGGGTGGCTGCCTGCTGCAGGGCAGGGAGGGGTCCCTCACCGGGGCTGGGGGCTGCTCTCTGCCCAGGTCCTGCATCACCAGGACTGTGTGAGACCACCAGATAACTGCAATCACTTGCTGGGCCGTGGCCCAGTTTGTAAACTCGCCTTAAATCATTGTCCAGTGACTGTGATGGGAGCAAGAGAACTCCCTTTTTATTTTAATTGTGCAGATTTACGTATCTAGTTATGACTAACACAGAGTCGGAATTGGGTCTCCCTTCCAAGCCACATGCAAACCACCTACTTCCATGTTCCTCCAAAGATCTTTGGACAAACTTTTGATGGCTATATTTAGGGTACAGGACAGATCTATTACTAAAAAGCCTACAATTCAGCTGTATAAAACAATAGTAAACCTGCCATGGCAGGTTCATTTCCAAGTATTCTGCCTAAAAAAAATTGCTCAATCTACAATCCTTGGGCTGTTTGTGTCTCACAAAATTCATCCATCTTGAAGCCTGTTTGTAGACAAGGACACTCTTTCTTTGTGGTCTCTTAGTAGCAAGTTCAGGGCTGGATGAAGATTTCTGGCAGGAGCAGAGTCATCTTTCCTGTGCAAGAGATGCAGGCACACATCTGATAGAGGGGTGCAAGAAGGACTGAGGAATCTCTGAGTCAGATGGCACCATGCTTGGTTCTTGAGAAGAAGGACAATGAGTGCAGAAAGTCAGGACAGCACTGATTTAAGGCAAAGACAACAGAACTGCAGCAGGATTCAGTGGCAAAATAAGAAGAGGTGTGGAAGAGACTGCCACACTGAACGATTGGAGCTGCTGAATTTGGACTGGAGATTAATAAGAAGAGACATATTAGAGATAAAATACAACATACAATATTAGAAAATAATTTCTTCGGGAGAGCTGAATAGCTACGACCCAGAGTTTCATGATAATGAAAGGAAGTAAGTTTGAATGCAATGAAAAGAAATTTCTGTTAAATGTAATACAGAAACAGCACTGAAGTGAAGAGCTTGGTAGGACTGAGAAGAAGGGGGATAACCACAGGTTACAGACAGAGGCAGGTCCTTTAATAGAGAGAAGAAAAAGTCTAAAGGTTTGGAATGCATATTCAATTTTGTATTTCAGGGGATAAATCACATTCAATTTAAGAGAGGCAGAAGGTGGCAGCTGCCCTGGGCAACTGACTGCCGTTTACTGCACTTTCTTTTGAACGACCCGATATTGGCTTCTGGCAAGGCAGAGTGCTGACCGTGAAGGACCTCTGCTCTAATCCCGTATGATAACTACAAGGTTCCATAATGTCTCACGGCTCATCTAACATTATACACAAACGGAACAAGTCAAAACCCCTACGCTAAACTCCCTAGAACAGATAAGCTATTGCTTAACACCAGCCTTTACAAGTGAAGCTCCAGAGTGATACTATGCCAGGAAGGCTGACACCACGGGTGACAGCACTTGCAGAAGCCAAATTCATCAGAGACTGACAGTCAAAAGGAATCAGCAACTGTGCTTGACTTCTGGCCACACAATTAAACACACACTTCAGGTTGAATCCTTGGGGCCAGGTCAGAAAAGCTCAGTTGCTTACAACTGCATGTGAATAAAGTGGGATTACAGGATAAAACACACACATATTTGCAAAAGCATGTGTATCCGATACAAATGGCTAAAAATAGAATTTTGCTTCTTTATTACTGTTTTTTTATTACATTCTTTATTACTGTTAATCATTAATGGAAAAAAAACATGATGCATTTGATCTTGGATAAATTTAAGGCATCTCAGCTATGTAACGCCCAGTTCCAACACTATAAACACCTAAAGTCAGTCATTCTGACCATCTAGCACCAGTCAGCAGTGCCTCATTGCTACAAATTTTAGGTGTGCTATACAGTTAGCAAAGTAAGAAGGACAAATACAGTTCAGGGATAAAACTGATTCCTCTTCAAATTGATATAGAAATTATTAAATGTGCTATAAACCAATGTAAGTTAATAAAATACAAGTGGTTGAAAAAAGGAAAGAAAAGGAAAGGAACAGGAATTAAGAATGGGTATTTGGTTTAAATTAGTAAAGAAGAACCATGTAGGCTCAACTCCAAGGCAAAAATTCTCGCTCTTCTAAACTCACTACACAGCAGTCAGGTTCCAAAAGTGTTTTGCAAGTCTGTTTATAAATTAATGCCTTAATCGTCTTGTTCTCCTTCCATTATTTTTGAAACTGTCACTGGAAAAATCTGGTATCTCCCAGTGATTACCAGCATCCAGTTAGAACCAACAAAGGAGAATTCTTCCTTGTCACAGGTAAAAGAGGCATTGAATCATGAAAAGCATTGATGTTTCCTACCGGCTCAAGCAGGTATAGGAATAAAAACCTGTACTTCAATTACTAAGCATTTTCTAAAGGGAAACCAAGAACAGCATTGTTGGGGCTGGTGCATTAACAAGCTACATCAGCATGTCACAATCCATCAGCAAATTACTCCCAATATACACTTATATTGGTATATTTGTTTCTCAGATGTTTCCATTTTGGTGTACAAACGCCAAACAGGTTTTACATACCCTTAATTATGAAATATTATTTTATTTATATTTGCTACTAGCTAACCACTCTTATTTCTTCCTTTTTGTTTGTAATGCAGAAAGGAGACCCGAACGAGAGCTGAAGTAAACACTGGGGAAAATTGACTGAATGCCCATAACGAAAGGCAACTGAAGCAAGAGCCTAGAACCAGCTGTTAATGTCCTCCTCACCATCTCCTGCCAAACTGGGCAAATTAATTGGAAAGATGGGGATCTGTTTTTAAAATATTTTGCTCTTTTGGAGCCAAAGAAGGTAAAGTGAAGCTAACAGAGCAAAGGAAATGCGTCCCCCTGTACAGATCCCTGTTGAAATCAATACCACCCCAGACAGAACCGCAGCTTGTCCTCAGACACGACACAGCCAGGTACTGGAGCCGGGGATGTATGGCACAATGGACTGTCTGTCTAAAAGGCCAAACACTAACACTTGTAACAGCCTCCTGGACTGGGGGTCCTATATATCCACAACAGCAGGAGGCAGGACTCGTTTCTCCATTTAACTTAGGCAATCCAATTTTCCTAAAATAGTTTTGTTGAGTGATGGAAGTGACATAAATTGGACATATTGTAGGAGAGGGATGGTAGCAGCAGCAGGTGTCCCATGTCTTAGAAAGTTTTTTGACACTGTCTCACATGTCAACCTTTTAAGTAACTTGGGGTTTCCTGGTTTAGAGGATGTTATTTTAAGTGGCTGCAAAACTGATATATTGTATCGCAGAGTAGTTACCAACTGTTAATCACTATCAAACTAGTAAGGTATTTTGAGAGAGGTTCTGCAAAAGACTGCTCTGGTACTACTCAGGGGTTTTTTCATGAATGATATGCCTCTGGGGGGAAAAAATAATATTCCTAATGTTTGTGGCCAGCACAACTTTCGGACATGCTGAGCGCACCAAAAGTGAGAGCTAGAGTTTGCAGTAATCCTGAAATACTGATTTCATAGTCTGAAAACATTAGATTTGGTTCAATAAAGACAATGGCAAAATACTACGCTCGGGTAAGGCTGACCAAACGTAAAAGACAAGCCGGAGAACAGGCTGGCTAACAGAGGGAGTGCTGGCAGGGAGCAAATGGCACATGAGCTGATGGTAGCAGGCTGCTGTGAGAAAGGCAAATGTTAAAACGAACTGTGGGAACGGGAGTGCTGTTGTAAACACCTGCAGAAATCTTTCCCCTCTGCATGGTGTTAGTAGGAACTTAAATTATACTGTGTCCAGCTGAACTCTGCACTTTACAAAAGACAAGGACAAAGTGGAAGCAGCCCAGAGAAAAACAACTGTGGTCGAGGAAATGTGACATGTAGAAAGAGTGAAGGGCTCGGGGTTGTTTAAACTAAGAGAAAACCAGCGGATGACATTATAACAACGTACAACTGTATGAGAAGTTGCTGCAAAGAAGGAAGGAATAAAACATTCTCCTGGTCTACCAGGAACACAGTAAGACCTAACAGGCCTGAACAGCAATATCAGAAATGCAGCACAGCCATCAGGGAAGGACAGAGGAGCTCTGGAACATACCAGCTGAAGGGCTGGAGGAAACTTCACCAAAGGCAACCGTTAAGGACAGGCCAGACAAATGTCCATCAGGAATGAGAAGAAAATTTGAGGGCTATAGATGGCCAGGAACTGCCTGGGAATGAGAACTTGGTGCTATCTTGGTGAGACAGAGGTTCTGACAAGAAGCTGGGGTGTAGGGATGAGATCTGGAATTAGCTGAGCACAAAAACTAGCACGAGTAAAACCTTCTGCTCAGGCTGCAGACTGAACCCAATGCCTGGCCAGGGCTCTCAGCTGAAACCCTAACTAAACTTGGTCCAGATTTATACTTGTATGAGGATTAGAGAACAGAACCAGGGTCAACATGACTCGATGGATTGTGGTGATAACAAATGTGCAGATGTCACGCTGCTTCGTGATTACCTCTACTACTTGATAGTACCTAAAGTGTAGCAGTACTTAAAAGATCATGAAAACGTTTGTTGTTTTATCTAAGCAATGGTGTGTCAAAGGCTTACTCAGCCAAAGCATGTATTTCAGCAAGGTATCTCTTCTCTTCTCCAGAAATAACCACTTGGTATTTATGAAGACAGATCACTTTGTTCCTATTGCTAAACTGTGGATGTCTGCCAAAAGCCTGCAACATGTGCCAGAGTAACTTAACCAGACACTACACTATGCACTTGAAAAAGCTCACTGCTCCACTGGAGCAGAGAGCTCCAAGTGCTCACAGAGGCTGACAGCGTGAGCCGAACAAAAGGACGCACCTACGTGAAAAAAGATACAAAATCCAAGGATGCACAGACCTGTCCTCTTACAACTGCACTTTCAGAGGAAGTATAATTGTTTCCCATAAATGGTCCACGTGGGGCTGAGAAATGACCAAAGGAAGCCAGGCATGTGGGAACCTATCCCTCCTGTACCCAACAAGACACGTTGCTAATAGTCTTTAAAATACTCTTAACTGGCTTTTTCCACTCTAGTAATTCCCTCTTTTCCTCTTTTACGCCTAAACTCCTGCTCTGTCTCCATTTTGCTCTTCCAGCCTTCCTGTCTGCCTTCCTTCTTCAGATTCTCCCCTCCTTCATGGCTCTTCATGTGCTTTTTGTCCCATCAGTTGTCCCTTTCGCTGCCCTACCACTGCACTCTGCCTGTCTTTCATTGTAGTGCTTTCACCTGTGTCCCTCTCCTTTTGCAGTTATCACTGGGTATCTTTAGCAATAGGATTGCTCCTCTTGGGCTTCCTAACAGGTCTTTGTTCCCTCTGCAGCAGCCTTTCTGGATCCTGTATCTGGAAAGGACTCAGCAATGACACAGGATTATTAGCATGGATTATGTTGACCTGTACATGAAAACGTATCATCCTTCCTGTACCATTTAATTCCACATTCTGGTGGCTTTGCACCACCTCTGTCATGTCATGTTTCAATAAACCACAAACTCTTTGCATAATTGGGACATGTAACAGCATCAATTTACACAGTTGCTGTAACAGAAACTGGCTGGCTGTTCCAGAGCAACGCTGGACACTTGTGGACATCAGGGGAGGTGCAGAACTCCTGGGTTTCTTCTCTCCCAAGTCCCCATGCAACTGGTTTGTGTGAGGGAGGAACAGGCCAGGTAATACATAATATAATAAAAAATAACAGGCGGTGGAGGGTTTCCAGTGCCGGTCTGTAGCTGGGGAACACGTCTACCCTCGGGGACCCGTGAGCACATGTTGAGGGTCAGAGGCGACATGCTCACCGCTCCCGCGCACAGCGAGCGGGATGCCGGCTTGCTTCACTGCTCAGCCAACACAGCCGCCGCTGGCAGAGGGGGGGGGGGCACAGAGCAGGAGCGATGCTTTGGGGCTACGGGAGGCTGCCATACACACCTAAGGACATGGGTGCACGAGGTGACAGGCAGCTGCAGAAGTCTCATCCTCAGCACGTGAGACTTGACACATCTGGGTTGTTTGTTCTGCTACATGAGGTAGTTTGAGATTGTAAGCTGCATGTTGTTATTAAAAAAAAAAACAAACTGTGAGAAAAACAGGTTGTCAGCTACATTTCTTTCTTTTTAGGTCTGTTTTATAGATGCCTCTGTCAAAAACGGTTCTAAGTCCTGCCCCTGCCGAGAGGCTTGTTTCACCATGCAGCAGGGTAATGCTAGGAAGACTTTTGACCATTTCACCGCAGCCCAGAGAGTTCAGAAGTGCACCACTGGGTCATCTTCTTCCTCGTTTGTTACTACACAAAGAGATGCTCTAAGAAACTGAAAGATTCAGCAATAAACCTCTGCAGCAGTTTAGGCCTGTGATGCGTTGGGAAAGCCCTCTTCATAATTGAAATGGTCAGAAACACTGCAGAGATGTTTTTCCAAAACAGCCAAAAATATTAAAGCTGAAAATAATAATTTCTAAATCCTTAGGCTCACATTCCGAAGAACATTGGTTGAAATGTCTTACATTTGGAAAGACAGTATTCCAAATTTCTCCTGAACCTGTATGACCTTGTGGCATCCATGGCAGTGCATGCACACAAAGAGGAACAAAATTTGAAATGGCCAGGTTAAGCCCTGCGTTTATGCCCACATTAAAATGATCAGAAGACTTAATATTCCCTTTTTTTTCCCTGAGGTAAAGCACTACCACAGGCTGACTCTGAGTCACAGTCATCTTTGCTCCCTCCCAAAACGTGTCAAAAGATTTCCTAACACTGCAAGTTGCTAAGTGAAACACTCAGCGCATTGACAGTATCAGTATTAAAGTGTCTTGATACCTGGATAATGCCCTCTCACATCATCTCCTTTTTCCTTCCATTTCTTCTCACCCCCGCCCCACCTCCTGCCCTAGTTGTTTTTAACAATTCTACTTGTCCCTTCCAGTGCTACTCTCTTTCACCTGACCTTTTTATCTCTTCCCACCTTCTAGCCCTGACTATAAGCCACACAATGTTTTTTATTTCTCTGCATTCAAGACAACGTGTATTTTTCTAGTCTGTGCTGCCAGGACTCCAGCTAGGAGAGCCCTTCTGCCCTGTTGAGTACCCTGCCAGCCAGAACGGCATGAGCAGTCCTGCCCTGGCCCTGCAGCGCCGGCCAGGACAATACTTGGCTGGATTGCAGGCTCACACATGGTGGTCCTGCTTATAGCCTCACATGAACCAGAGAAACCATTCAGCACGGGCAGACTCTCAAGATGTTAGCTGACAAACTTTATGTTTGAACAGATACAAATGCATTTCTCAGAAACAGCTCCGCCAAGTCTAAATTGCTTTTCCTGGGAACAGCCAAAGATGCATCTCTACACTTCAGTAACCTTAACCCAGGCCAGGTTTGCCAAGATGAATGCTTTAATGATGCTTTTTTTAAAAAAAAACACAAAGGTTCTAAAAAGAAGCAAACACACACACAGAACTCAATAGCATACAGTAAATACAACTTTTTTTCCTCTTCTTCATTGTTCTCAGGAGCAGCCAAAGTTGTATAGACGGACATGCATTCTCCTGGCCCAGACATGTGACAGGAGTCACCGAAAGAATTGCTTAAGACCACACGGTCCAGAGGTATTTTCACATGCATCTCTAGCAGGAGACCACGCTAGTGTGACTAGACTGCTTTGAGTAGCCCAACTAGCTTATTCAGAGCTCCCGTGAGCCTTCCCGCCGCGCACCAAACGATGACATGAAGGGCTATCCCAAGGGGATTTGGCTTTCTAGGAAAGCTGCCCATCTTTACCAGCACTTCAAAGTGCTGCAGCGTGTCACTCTGCCCCAGGATCTGCTCCAGCATAGTCCTGCCAGGGAATCGATCTGTTCCTTCCTATCTCTGATAGGCAAACCCTCTTTCTCTAGCAGACAACAATCTCTTTGCAGACAACCCTGATAACAGAGACATTCTCCAAAGACATTCATGGGAGGCAGTCTCCCAGCATGGAAAGTGTTGGATTAAGTCGGTGAATTCTAGCACATAAGCAAAATGGTGGCTTATATATGGCCAAAGTTGACTGTGGGTGTTGCTGCTCTATTACTTGTTTATAAAGAGTGATAACGGAGGAGCTCAAAATCAACCTCATTCAGATGTGACCTTGTTTCATTGCTATTGCAGGTCACATTTCTAGGACTGGTGAAACTTTCTGCCTATCCTTAGGTATTAGTATGGTAGCAATTGATGTTTCAAAAGTTCACAGCTGGATAGAATTTAGCTGGGTCTTAAAATGAGTTTGGATCCATAGAAAAATATATACATGTTTCTTCTTATCAGTTGAATTTTCCCATCTTCCTGCACAAAATATTTTAACCCAGGTTTAGTTTTGGGTTTTTTGGTTTTGTTTTTTTTTGTTGTTTTTTTTTTTTTTTTTTACAGAATAATTTCATTGCTATTGCTGTATCTATTAGATGTTCCAAAAATAATTATAATGTCAGCTGAGTGGTCAGCAAAGATTAGCACAGCTCTTATGTTCACATGGGTGTAGATGTACATCAATTTAATTATTTCAGTAAGGATGACCCTACTGATCAACTCGCCTGCCACATTTAAATCAGCATCTAGAAGGAGATGACACTTCAAGGTGTGTAGCTTAAGAATATTCTCTTGATTTATAGTTTGAAAGTATTTCTTTATCATAATTCTTCTCTTCTAAAATTACTTTAATTTTGAAGGAGATACTGTCAATATAACTTACACCAAGGGAAATAGGTCCAGTGTCTGGGATGGACATTTATTTATAAACACTACTAGGAGGTTATTTAATAATTTTTCATTCTTAACTGAGCTACTCAAAACTGGGAAATGACTAATTGTATTGGCTTTTCAAAACACAAAGGGGCTTGTGAAAAACTGTCCTTGTGTCAAACTATATTTATTGACTAGTAAAAAAGTGCTACCCGGCCCCTGTCTCCCCCCCTGCAATGGCTGCCTCTCTTACGGTAAGAAATAAAAAACCCAGACTTGTGGACCTTGAGAGAGCAACATCCGTAATAAATTTCCCCCTGTGCATATGAAATGAACCTTAACACTTTTCCCCTGCTTTTTATTTCCTACTTAGAGGAGCAGCCCCAATAAGGGAATACTACAGGCATCCCATGATTAAAACAAGTAACTTCCTTCTTTGGTAAAAGCGTTATTATATCTAAGTAAAAACATTTACTGAAACTCCTGTGTATAATTTAATCTTTTTTTCTCTCTGTCTTAGTACAGTCCTTTATAACCCTGCTTTTCCAATATCAACAGCAGGAATCCAGTAATGCAAATCCAGATCTTTACATCCCCATCGGTCTTAACAAAGCTCAGTGGAGTCTGGTGCTCAGAATGTTTCTTCCTATAAGACTTTAAAACTCCCAGGATATCAGGTGATATCAAAAGATATCAAAGCCCACACAGGTGAGATCAGAGGGTCCTGCTTGTGCCTTGGTGACAGCCTCGAGGCTGGGACCTCAGCTCCCTGCCCTAGGACTGCAATCTGAACAGGTCTCTGCAGCGCCACTGGCACCCAGCACCCACCAAGCCTTTTGTGCCTTTAGCAGTGACAGAGTGACAAAGAAGTTTCAGAGCCAACGTGAATACTGCTTTAGCTATGGCCCCGCTCCAGGTAGCGGAGATGGGATGAAGAGAAAAAACTTCAGTGACCTGCTCTGCGTGCACTGTGCTTCCCTCTGCTTCTGGAGAACAGGATAGACATCCTGTGGCTGGAGCTCAGGCCAGTGGACTGACTGCAAAACAAACGGTCTGGAATCATAAATTGCAATACTGTGCAGCACACAAAACCTTCTTGAACAACCAGATTAGGGAATTATGGCCCTAGGTGGCACAGTAGGAGCAAGTGGGTATGATGGGGAATGGACAGCAAGAGCACGGCACGCAATAATGTCTGTCTGGGAGGAAAACCTGGGGTATAAATACAAAACCATAAAGGATTGTAAAGCTGCCTGGTAAAGAAAAAATGGCACAAATTAAGTGGCACCAGACAGCAATATACTGTCAACAGGAATGTTGTCTTGAAAAGAAGTGAAGAACAATACGTCTTAAGTTATCTCTGCAGAAATTCTTCCAGTCCAAGAGATAAAAGGAAAAATAATGTGGATACACTTTGGGCTGGGCAAAACCTATAGTTTTTTGCAATGTTAGCCCACTTCCCGATGGGGAAGGGATGTATAGATAGGATCATTTGTGCTAACAGTTAGGAAGGCAATCAGCTAGTATGCTATTTTGAGAGCATAATCGGGAAGGTATTTAATAACGCTCGAGGAGACTGCAAAGAAGCAAACTCCATACCAGCACTGGGTACATGCACATTTTACACATCTGTGGCAAAGCATACAAAGAGATATTTTTGTTGATTATTCATACATTAATTTGAGGAACCTAGCTAAAAATAGCACTGAATCTATTATCTTCACTGAAGAGAATAAATTAGGTATTAGCATTATTGAAACTCACTGGGATGAACTGCAAAAAGTTAAACTTGTTGACTGGGGAGAACAGAACACATGAAAGAGGCAGAGCGAATGGCCAGCCTCTTAGAGGTATCGCTGCCAGAACCAGTTACTGGTAAGTCCAAACAGCAGAAGAGGGGACGCAAATGTATTACTGCGTAGCTGGTGGAGCCCCAAAGGAATCTGGTTAGGTTCTATTGCAAAGTATCGAGGTGAAGCAAATCAGAGAGTAAGATTTGTTACTTGTCAAACATCTGCATGTTGTGTATTGGGAGGTGAATCACAGAGGGTTCATGAGGCCAATAACAAAAATGTCTTTAGTTAATGGCACTTAATGATGGTGACTTTCTAAGACAAAAGGATAAAATAACTATTTTGATAGAGAAAAAAATTAATCTCCAGATTGAGTCTGGTGGTTATTGTATGAGTTGATTATATTCACTATTTGCAAGGAGAGTACTACCTAGAAATATATAGATATACTTCAAATTCAATCTAATCTCTGTTTATCCACTTTATGTTTCAAAAAACACAACTAAAACTCCTTACGAACTAACAAAATATACCCCTATACATCACGAGCAAATTAATTTATAAATGACTTACTCATTTGCGGTCTGCATCTGCCTGCATCTCTCTGGAGGCTTGAGCTGGCTTTCATACTGCTCGCAAGCAGGCACACCTACATGGAGAAACGACCAGCATGTCCAGGTAAATGCTGCACCTGCCTGCCCAGCCAGGCAGCACAGTTAGGCTTAGAAAGGGACGACACGTGCCATGTTCTGCAGAGCCTGGGGAGAGGGAGAGTCTTTTCCTCCTCCCAACTTAGTTTTGGGAAGAGGGGAACTAACCAAAAGAAGCATCAAAGGATTACGCAGGGATATTGTTTTCAAATGCTCTTGGTTGCCCGTTCTTTTCCCATGAAAGCCTGCTTTCCCCAATCTTTTTAGAAAGATGACAATTTGTAGAAAACCCAACCACAGGCACACCAAATGTGTCACCTGCAACCAAAGGGGTCTGGGGATCCAGGTGTGTCTGGCAGAGCAGCCTACTTGTATGTCTGGCACATCCACCCAAACCCACTTCAGAAACGAAAACAATTTCTTTTTTTAATGTATATGCATACACTAACAGAGTGGAAGATTATGCTTTTGCTCGGAAACAAAGTTGCAAGAGAAGAAAATAAATAACTAGATGTAATTCTAGGTGGTAGTTCAAACTGACACACCTCTTGAAATTACTGGTGCCTGGGCTACTACGGGCAGCAGAGTGGGGGGCCAAGGCAGCACCCCATTTTTTACAGCAGTATCCTCAGATTAGCTTCGTAGGTCAGCGAGACGAGACCTTCCCCCCGTCCCTGTGCACGGGGGCTCCTCCTCTGCTCCCCCGCCGCTCTCTCTTTCTCACTTCTAAGAGAAATGCAGCATTAAGGTCCATATGGAATTCGATCGTGATTGCTTCCTCTCACCACTTTCTGTTTTATTTCCCACCTCTGGTTTTGGAAGCTGGACTGCAAAATGTCAGGGAGGGGGAGAGAAAAAAAAAAAAAGCTGGAATGCAAAATGGGCTGCAGCAAACAGGCTTCTCCCCGAGGGCTCCAGCTGGCGTTCTCACCCTAGTCCCTAACCAGCACGGCCCCTCCAGCAGGAAAGGCTGTATCAGAAATGACATTTCAAAGCAAAATCCTTTGTAAGTCATTTGTCACAAGAAGTATTCCTGTACATTCATCTTACGCCATGCATCCTTTCCAGCTCACGGCCAGCTCCTCGCAGGGATTGCATACGCAGATGGCAGGCTTGGCATGCAGTGCTTTTCTCACTTTCTTCCTCATTTTCTCTGCTTTCCCACCCCACCAGTTTTGGAGGCCTTACCATCGCAGGCCCTACCTTATGAAAGCAAAGAAGCTCTATGAGCTTACCTAAAACAGACGTGATAAATTCAGAATTTTATAGGATGCTTGCCGTAGCACCATAGAGCATTCGGATTTGATTAAATTCACACCATGTTGTGGTAATAAAGTGCACATTGAGACGCGAAGAGCTGGCTAAGTCAGGGTGGCAGAGGCAGGGGGTGGGATTGGGGGTTCCTTCCTTCCCTCCCCTCCCTTCCCCAGCAGCAGCAGCTGCCTGCCCTGAGCCCTCGGTGAATGAATGCCTCAGGGACACACCATCTTGTGCTTGCCACGAAGAGAGAGGCTGCTGCCTAGTGGTGGCAGAGAAAGATGGAGCGCGTACTGCTGTCACGGTTCACAAGCCCCTTGGACTGCTGCTCCTGGGCCAAGGTGAGAAGGTCTCCTGGTTCCATCCACCTCCCTCTTGCACCCCCTCGGGCAGCAAATCTCGGTACTGGACCGCACTAGGGGAGGGACGGCTCCCTGGGCAGCAGCTGGCACCCAGATGACCCTGGCCTTTCTCTTCCAGCAGTGGGCTGGATGGGAGCACCCTGCCAGCCAGAGCTGGCTCACGGGGCAAGCAGAAGGGTGTTACAAGGTCCTTGTCAATGAGGAGCCATCGGCATTAACCCAGGGAGTTTCCAGAAGAGGATCAGCGTGGTCCTTAAAACACTCCGGTGTATTCCGCAACAACCTAACAAATACAAAGTTACCCCTGAGAAAGGTGGCAGGTGGCAAAAATTCTAGGCAACTGGCGAGCATCAGCATGGGTAGGGCAGCATTACTGAGCACTAAGCCCAAGCAGAGAAGCTACTTCAAAATCAAAGAAATACAGCCATACAAACACAAACCATTCCTCAGGCGCGGTGGATTGTAATCTTGCCTAAAATCAAGGTTACACCAGCTCCAGGGTGCTCAAGTCGCCTGGAAATACAGGGCTTCCCTGTGTGACTGCAGAACAAAAAGTACTCCTTCAATCCGTAAGCATCAGAGTAGCATATGCAAACAGGGAGGTGATGTTTTCTCTAGATATGCTACTACAAGTCTCTTGTATTCGCCATCCAACACTGATGCCTTCATGTTAAAAAGGATATTGGAAAAGAGGAGGAAAAAGCCACAGAAATCATCTGAGCCCTGAGGGGGAAAAAACAGCTTGCACTGAGGGCAAAAGGTGTCTTGCATCGAGGGCCTTCAGCTGCGGTTCAGTGACATTATAAATCTGCTTTAAGAAACCTCAGATCAAATAAGAACTGTTGCAGCTACCTGACAGCATGCCCAAAAGCAGGACAAAATCATTGTTCTGGTTTAAACCCATTCCTAAATTTATGAAAAGGTAATTTTATCCTGACCAACTCTGTGCGGGACGAAGTATCATGTGTCTGCACTGCTCTAACTCTATGTCAGATCAGGTAATGTTCCCCTGTAGCTGGCATAAATCCACCACAAAACCATAAATTCAGCATGTACACCGTACCACGTGCAGCAGCTAACTCATCAGAAACACGATCACGTGTGCCTACATTATCTGGATCACACGGGTGCAGGTGGAGGACCTGACAGCTCCGTAACAGGCAAATTGAAAGATGACCTGATTCCTTTATGAGTGATAACACGGTAAGAAAATACTATAGGATACTAAGGAGTGCTTTAAGTCAACACGGAGCAAGAAATAGCAAGCACTACTGGGAGAAAATCAAGGCTAGCCGCATTCAGGCAGGACATTTTAAACACTTTGTTTCAGTGGTAGTAAAAGAGTTCAGAAGACTACCCTACCAAAGGACACAGTGGATTCTCCATGGAAAATCATGGATTCTTCATCTTCTGGGGCCTTCAGATCAAGACAAGTTACTCCGAAATACATGCTTCAGTCAAACACAAGCTACCGGGGCAGCACAGCTGGTCCTAACATACAGCAAGGCAGAGCAGCAAGCATAGTGGTCCGGTAAAACTCTATGTTTCTCCGTTACGGACTACATCATCCTTTTGAGCATACCTCTAACCAAAACTTCCCTCCCGCTTGCATGTTTGGTATAATAGATGAGACAAGATTAGGAATGATAAAAGCTTCCCTGTGGAGAGAAAGAAGTCACTAAATTATGCAACGACATAGGAAGAAGCTTTTCTCTGTTCCATACAAACATCAGGGAACGTTTAAATACAGATGTCAGATCATCAGTAACAAAAGTAGAAGTAGACTGACATAATATATTTATAATTAAAAGTGGAACAGCTTTATTCACTTCAAAATTTTAAAGTCAGAAAAACTGCAGTAGGCTACATCCATTAAGTAAATGTGATTTTATTATTGATCACCTGTGTGTTTTACCCATTATACTAGCAACCAAGTTTAATCACTAAAGTATTTAAGGGTGTTGGATTATTTCTAGTAAAGATAAGTTGAAAGAATATCAAGATAAAGTCTGGCTATTATATCAAAGTACTGAAATTCTTTTCAAATACTCTGTGCCGATGAAACGCCCTAGCCCATTGTGACGAGTACCCCCTGCTCCTCACCCCTGGAAACACGGTTAGCATAAACACTGACAATTTATAAAGCAAACTGCCATAACACCTAAGCATGCTGACCACATATCACACACCCCCCCTTCTTTCTACCCCCTTTTCAACGTTGTGATAAGATCACTTGCCCACTGGCATTGTCGCCAGGGTGTGGTGGGACCCTCTTTGGAACAGGGGAGTGTAACAGCACATGAGATGCCACCTATGAAATCCAGCTGCAAGTGGACTTAGATGGGAACTGCTGCTGGGCGGCAAACCCTGCGATCCCCTGGTGGGCTTGGATACCTCCACCATCATAGTCTTCCTCCTCCAAAGACTGAGCGAGAAACTCATGTTCCTTTAGGTAAGGTCCAAGTCTAGATTAATTAGTGTATCACGTGCCGATTACTGAGAATTTGACCCTATCTGCAGAGGGTCCAGATGACTAAAAAGTCTAGGTAAATAAAAAGTCTAGATAATAAGAAAGCTATGCAAATTATTAGAAATCCTGTGCAACTGTAAGCGATGCTAATTGCTAAAAGTTCCGTGTAATAAGCTGTGCTAACTGCTAGAAATTGCAGATAACAATAAGCTATGCTGACCGTTTAAATGTAATAATAAAGCTCTGTTTAGAACCACGACGCTGTGGCTGTTGGTCATTTTACCAAAGATCCCTCAAAGAACCTGACTGTCCCCATAGCCTCAGGTGACACCCAGAAAAACTCCAAATTTGCAATGTTTGTTGCTTTTTTACATACCAATAGGGCACTACTATTTCATACAACTTTTCAAATATTATTCGATTCAGTAAAATCTCAGAACGGCTTGCATGAGAAGAGGCTGCACACTGCAAGAACAGTGCTGGAGTAACATGTAGTATTAGAAAAAAAGTTGTTTGTTTATACAGACTTGGTTAAAATGAGGTCTTTCACGTTTACAAGGGGAAAAGTATACTCCAGCCACAGATGAGAAGATCCCCAAATTATCTGAGAAAGAAAACGTATGAAAACACAGTGCTCCTGCCTAAGCCTAGCAGAAATGCTGAAGAAGCCACTGACTCAGAAGCTGTATGCACGCTGGCAGGGTAACATGTCTTTCAGTTGTCTAGCGGTGTTTGTTGATCTCTGGGTTTCTGAAATGATCAGAAACTCTTGAGAATAGCAGAAGGCATTACGTTAAATTTAGTGGAACTACATGTAATGAATACATCTAGCTTTCTGGGAGCCATTTGTGTTACAGGTAGTGCCCTCGGGCTGACAGTGCAGCAAAGACAAGAAGACAACTTTAGCGATAACTACTATGTCTCTAACGTAGCGATTTCAGACTTTAAACCATTCCCTGCTTTAAATTTCTCCACAACAGCCCAGGGTTTCTAGCCCTGAATTGTCAGTAATGATACTGCAGCTGGATTTTCAACACACTGATTTTGGTTGAGCTGCAAATAATAATTTCTGATCCATTATTACATGAATGTTTTCTATTCCTATGAAGCAAAACAAAAAAATAGAAATAGGAATTGAGGTTAAGAAAAGGCAGCCCGTTGTCAGAAGAAGTTTTGCCGGCTACAGGGCTCATTACCGGGTAATGGCATAACGCTGTCACACGCACTTTTGCCATTTGTGAAAAGCCATCGTTTGCCACGAACAGAGAAGCACAAGTCAAACTCCTCGTGAAAGAACTCCGTAGGAAATGGAAGCGGAGCAGGGGATGAAACAGGCCCAGTGCAATATGCCAGGAGGTGCATCCATCCCGGCGGTGCCATGCAGAGCCAGCTCCCGCCGGCTGCAGAACCAGGTGACACTTGTAGAGCTGTGTCACTCCTGAGCCATCCAGCACCAACAGTGCCTCAAAACTCTACTCGTGCTTTGAGCTCCTGATTAGGAAACACAGAGTCAATTAAGAGTTAAGGCGTTAGTGACAGCGGATACGACCAAGTTTCTAAAAAGGAAAAAAAACAAAACACAGGGAAGAAAAGGTAAACCGGGTGCTTTGGTAGTGAAAAGATAAAGCGGGTGCGCTGGTAGCGAGGCGGGCACGAGGAGTTGAGCACAGAGAGCCGGCGCTGGCGCGGGGGTACAGCACAGCCTCGGCTGCCCCTTCGCGAACCGCGCAGCAGCGCTGGCCGCCCTGCCCGGCCGCCCCCTCCCCGCCCGGGACCCCC
>JAVJGJ010000032.1:9366814-9392331 GCA_035590215.1 Microhierax caerulescens
AGGTGAATTAGGTTCCTTCTGGCCTTGAAATGAGTGAGTTTATGAGAAGCAAGAAGAAACCATTTCTGGATCTATTAAATCCACTTCTGTTGTGGTTATACACGTGAGCTTATAAAGCTGTACTGCTCACATCAGAAACACTGTTCACTTTTGTGGCCATTCAAGAAGTCAGGATACAGCCTAGAAATGAAGTGCACTCCAGAGCAGTGTGACATGCTAACAGTACCCAGCCAGCTCCACCTGTCATATGGAGCACGGATGAGTTTCTGCAGCAGAAGATGGAGAAAGTGAGCAGAGGCACAAAGCACCAAGGGAACTACCAGCACATGCGCTTACCAGCCTAGCCTGTGGAGTTCAGCTTCTCACATACTGCATTAGGTCGTTCAGTTAGAGTCGCAGCAACAGTAAAGGTAATACGATATTAGAATTTTTAAGGAAGTTTATGTGATTGAGTAATCAAGTGGATTGTTCCATGCTTATGATTATGTACTACTTGTAAATAATGGAGTGTGTTTGAATAGAGCAGTGGTGACAGTAAAGACTGTGTAATGCAGAGGCTGGAAAAACAGTCTCATTTGACTTGGCCTGCTGGAAGCTGATATCCTTGATTAGACCTCTGGCTGTTTATTGGTGTGTTTTGTTATCCTCACAGTTTGTTTTAATTTTGCTCATTTACTCTTTGGCACTGATCTAGTAACAGGACACCACATGTTGCTTGTGTTGTGACTTCTCAAAGCCTGGCTGGAGAATCACTATTTGCCAATTTCTACTTTCACTTCTGTCAATATAAGCAATGGGTAGACCCTTATGAAAGTATCATGCAGAATGAGAATCAATTGTGTCTGGCAGTTACAGTAACAATCTGGGTAACCCACCATCTAGATAATAAAAGGCACCCAGACCCTTGCATTACTTTTATACAAAAATCTGGAAATGCAATTAGATTTCTGTTATTACAGCTAAAGATCTACAGTCCAGCACCTGAAGTGCCAGCAGGAACTGGAGGGGAGACCCTGGGAGGGTTGGTCGTAGATTGAGCAGAGAGCAGTGGCTGCTAGGTCTGCAGGTGGTAAATGTGAGGAAGGAAAGGTGTGTGATGTAGGGGCATCTGTGTACTGAATATATGATTAAATATGTTTGTGGATTCAGGCAGAATGTGTGAAGTAGCTGGTATGAAGTGCTCAGTACAGGGTTACCAGTTACAAGATGCAGCTGAAAGGACTGTTTTCTTAACTGTAAACTAGCCCCAAAGACTATGGCTTTTTGAAATTTACATGTCTGTCATTTTCATATTTTAATCAGCATACCATCTGTTTAGCATGCACTTAATCTCTGTTTGCTACATGCTTCCTCCCTGTCCCTGTAAATCCATCGTACATGAAGAAAAGTTGGATATGGCCTTTCCTTAGAATTCAAGGCAATATTATACTAGTCATTGGCTACCATTTTGTATTAGATTTAATCAGTACCATACAAGAGGAGACCCTGGGGGCATGTGTTTTCTCATATTGTTTCTTCAGACTTCGCTGTTGCCCTAAGTATATGCTTGAGCAGACAATAGCAGTTTAGCAGGAGAAAGAGTGGTTCAGTGTTTCAGCCAGCACTTGGGAGATCTACATTCACTTCTTATATCTGCCAGAACCTCCCCAGGTACTTTTGAACAAGTTATTCTGTCACTTTTTCCCTCAGTCCCTGGTTTGTGAAATGGCAATTATACCACTCTAGTAAGTCATAGTTCCCTGGTTTGTAAGAAGGCTAGTGTGTTCAGGACTATGAGTTTTTTGAATACTACAATACTATGAGCTACTTGCTAGTGGTACTGGTGGTGAAGCATCTCTGACTTCATCATCTGTGAGGCCGACGTATGCCTGGCACAACCTTAAAAAACATGGGCCACACTGATTTTATGACGCTGCTATTGAAACACAATTCTTTTATTTTACCCCTGGCCTTATTCTTTTAGGAATAGTTCGTAATTTTTCTTATTTATGTTGTAAGCAGCTTTGGTTGTTCTTCTGTTTCAGCATTTCCCTTTTGTGTCCTTGTAAGCCTGGTATTCAAGAAGCGGTGACGGAGGGGCTGTAATAGTGTTGGCCTCTGTTTTGCCAAGCAGCTCTGACTATTGTACAGGGAGGAGAAATCTCTATGTTCAGCAATTCAAGCGTTTGATTGCTTTCTGGTTGCTTCCTTTCTGGAGCTGCTGAGCATGCCTGCCTAAAGGATTGGCTAAGGGATGTGTCAAGCTTACACTGACTGTTCAGATTGCTGTTTTATTAATGGGCTCCTGATTGTTTTATAAGGGTGTCCAGTGTCCCATCCTGCTGTCTGTTTGGGAACCACAAACTGTCCCAGCTCTTGCAGGAGCCCTTCTACTCAGCATCGCCATTCCATACTCTGGGCAGCCACGTTGCGGAGTCCTGGGTGAGGTTCACTGCCCGATTCCTTTCACTAAACCCCAAGAACATGTAGCAAAGGTGGGGTGAGTGAAAGGAACAGAAGGGAGAAAGCATGTGAACCAAAAATTGCAGTAATAGCTTTAAAGTCACATTGTTCCCTGTAAGCGGATTTCCTCCCATGTAAAACAGGATTGCCAACAGCTATCCCCAGAGGCTTGGCTGAGCCTGAGCGCTGGAGCAGAGCAGGGAGGCCCTGGCTGCCAAGCCTCCTCTTGGGTCACAGTAGCAGGATCTGTGGCTTTCCTCTATCACGTCCCTATCCCTCACAGTGATCTTACAAGCCTGGTCCAAAATCGACACAGCTCAAAAGCACACTGAGACTTGGCATGGGCTACGGGAAGAAAAGGGACATGACCTCTTCTTGGGGGTATTCTGGCAAGGTCTTCTTCAAGTTGTACCTCGTCCATAGCTGGAGACAGGGACTTGCTATTTGGGAGTACTTGAATCTAGGCTCTGTTTCAGAAATGTGGCATTTGCCATTCTCTTGGAGAGCCACATACATTTGTTCAAGTTAGAAATGTTGTTATCATTAACTAGAGCTAAAATCACAATTTCTAGCCTTTATTAGGAGAATTAGAATAAGATCAACATGATTCTGGTGGAATTAGAGGACAACTATGGCTGAAGTGCTGACCTGCATAAAAAAAAGAACAAACTGAGAACATTTTCACTTGGTGTCAGTGACAGGAGAGAAGCAACCTTGCCTGCATTAAGCCATATGCCAAGTCCCATAACTTAGAAGTTCTACATATTGGCAAGCATACAGAACTCATAGGCTTTTAAAACTTAGCAAATGTCCGCTTACAGCTTTATAGAAACTCCAAAAACGTCTGATTGTAATAACAAGTGGAATATGAATTCAAATGGACTAAAATTAAATATCTAAAACTAAAATGAGCACTTAAACTAGTGCACATCCAGGAACAATCTGGGACAAATTTTAGGTTCTCTTAGGAAAACGTTCTGAATTCCTGTGTGGTATATCAAAGTAGCATGTATTTTTACAAATATGCAGGCAATTCAACATATATGGAATTGTAAATATGTGTTTCTACATGATGCTTTTAATATAAATCCCATCAGTCCTGTTGAATTATCTAATTGTTTACTGTTACCAGGCGAGTGGCTGACTAACTGGTGGGCTTGCTGCATTGACTCAGCACGAAACCATGCCTTTTCCTTGCTGTAAGACAGAACCAGACACAGAAACATCCACTTTTCTTGGGCAGGCACAGACTGGCTGTTCAATCACCAGCCAGCTGCCTGACTACGTGTGTCAGCTGTAGTTTAGTTGATGCACGTAGCCAATAGATAGCTTCTGGTTGCACGAAGAACTGAATGAGAACTGATCTGCACACAGGACAGAACATGAACTGCAATCAGTTCATTACTCCGGAATCAAAACACTGCGATTGGAAGCCTTTGGCAAAAAGATGTGGTTTAAACATCACATTCTAACCTGAACACTGGAAAAAGACAAACATTTTCACGTGGAACTAACTGAGCTGCCACAAAGGCAATTGGCACAATTAGGACCTACAAAGCCATGGTAAATGAAGGTGCTTTTGTTGCTTTAGTTGATGGAACTGGTGTTACAAGTACAGGTTCCTTTTGGTGTTGACCTGCTGCCTGCTGAGGAGGGATGGAGGCACCCAAACTGCTGTCACACACCAAAGGTGTTCAGGAAACTCCATGAGAAGGGTGAGAAAGATCCTACAATTTTCATGGAGGCTGTTCAGACATTTAGTGGAGACCAAATACGTTAGGCCTGCTGGGAGGCACTGGGCCATACTTATGACAGGCAGGTGCTTGGAGAATTAGCTGGAAAATTTTGAAAAGTTTCCAAAAAGCATATAAGCCATCTAAAGTGTGAAACTGTGACACATCTCACTATATTTCAGTGGGGATTGGCACCAGGATAAATCACTGCCAAGTGAAAACTGCCAGCTATAAAACACGGAGGTTTTTTTCTCCATTTAACGAACAAGGGAAAAGACATTTTTTTCCCTTCACCTCGTCCTCAGAAAGGCCCATATCTGCTTCAGATTTAATTTTTGAATGATTTTACTGTAAATTACCATATTTTAGCTAAAATATTTTTGTTTTCCTAAAACCAGAGGGAAATGTGTTGGTTTTCCCATATGAGTGATGTCCCCAGAAGTGCCAAACATTTCACCTATTCTTTTAGCCAGTCTTATGCAGACACCAAGAAGTGAAAATACAGGAAGGAAGAAAATAGCAAAGTGTCAGCAACCTTAAGCAGAGGTGTTATTGTTGGTGCTGCTTATCCATGGCTTCTGGAACAGTGGAAACAAGCTGAGTCTATTTATCCCCTTTTCCAGTATGCTTATCTTAATTTACTTAGGCAAATCAGTTTTCTTCATCTATGTTATAACATGAATATTTGGATGGAGAAGAGATACTGCTGAAATGTTATAGGCAACTGTAAAGGAACACACGAGTAACTGTGGATTATTTTTTCCTGTAGGGAAATGAATTAAAAAAAAAAACCAAAAAAAACAACCACAAAACTTTTTATTGATACTATCCCTTTTTTCCAACTTAAGCCATATTTTTTCTTAAAATAATTGGAAAGAACTTTGCTGCTTTCTTAAGAGTTATTTTAAAGCAAAATATGTACAAATGTCATGTTGTTGTATATCCAAGCTTGATCAACTGCTGCTGTGGTTATTCCTGCTCTGCCATCCCGCAAGGCCTTAGCTTGTGCTAGGCCTGGCCAGCCTAACCACATTGTTCTGGCACAGCCTGGGCTGAATGTCCCAACTTTCTCTGAATGTTGCTCACATATATCGAAGAGCTCACGGAGGAACTTACGGAGGATCAGGCTCTATCATAACAACTTGCTGAGGGGTCTTTCCGTGGAGATGTGCCTCCCCATTGGCTTCCTCCCAGCAATCGCAGAATGCTGAAACATATCAAAAGCACATAAGCCCTATGCTGCTGAAATACAGCAGGTGTTGTGACAAAAACAGTGAAGAGCATTAAGTCTGCACAAAAAAATAAGGATAGTATCATCTAATCACCATCATCAGAACATCTCCAGTAGAACTCATCTGACAAAGGAGTGTTAAATTAGGACACATAACAATGGTACAAGAAGTTTGCCAGGAGATTTAACTGGAAAAATGCCTTTCCATTTTCAGGCACTCCCCACAATGGCAAGAGCAAAAAGAAATTAAATTCCAAAACTGAAAAAAATTAAGGGAAAATAACATTTTATCTATGCTGGCAGTAGTCTGACATTGTTATGCCATGTAACTAACTATGCGGTTTCTCTGTTCTGGTAACCCCTGCCTGGGCATGGCCTATATAGAAATGCTTGTTGATCTAATGAGTCACTCCCAGGAGATGGCAAACATGACTGAAAGACGGGAAGACAAGACACACGCTACAGGATGAGAACCAAAAGGACTGGAGGATGATTGAAAAGCTGTCAAGAGAATATCTATGCAGTGACTCTGCAAGGAAAAGGACGTGAAGGAAGATGCAGAACACGATTGCAGCACCTTTTTGCTCCTGTTCCTCCATAGCTGCTGTTCCCATGCAGGGAATCCTTTGCAATCCAATGTAGAGCTTAGAGGAGAGACAGTTGTCTCAGTGGTCTCAGCCCCAAGACAAGGAGACCAGTAATGGTCCCCCTGGCATGTAACTACCATTCTCCATTACACACGTACCATAGCACTTCAGTAAGCTGTGCAATAGTTTGCTTGGCTCAGGGTTGACATTGTCTTGCTATTTATGAAATCAATAAAGGCTTTTTGTTTATTGAGCACATGTTCTTGGTTAAAAGGTTTAGTGAAGCACACTCGTCCTTCATAAAACATGTGGGTGTCTTTTGGGATAGACAGTCAAATTTTTAATGTCACAGGAGGTCATGTTCAATTACAAATACCATAGCATATTAATAACACATGTACAGCAGCTTCAAAATTGATAATGTGCCATAATAATCTATTAACGCTCATTAAAGGTTGGAAACTTTTTGTAAATTGATGCATGAAGAAGTACCAAGTCACATTTAATGCCCCTGCACCCTGCTTTTGAAGATAAGTGTCTCTACACGCTTGCCCAGCTGGCAGAGGCACTCAGCAGTCACCTCTCCTTCTCTCCTGCACTCTGCTAAGAAGAGCTTTCTGCTACTCTGCCACCCACTGAGTAGGCATTTGCCTTTAGAAACTTCTGAAACACAATATGCATTGGTAACACAAGGCAGAAATCTCTCAAATGCCTCAAGCCGTGCCCTGATGAGTTTCCATTCTTCTTTCCCTCTTCCAGAATTCATGGTCATTCTTCAAACGCTGGTACCGTAGCTCAGAAGATATGTTTTCTCAGATTTCCACTTACTGAAAAGCCAATCACCCTGAGAACAGATAAAATCAGTGTTCTCAAAATAACAGTACTATTAACATACCATAAAATGTCTACAATATGGGACTGTGGAAAGTGGGGGGATGCAATATTTATGCAACCAAAGAAGTTTTGAAACAATTTGGCACCAGAGACTATTCCAGTACTTTGTAGACCATGTCGCTTAAAGCAATTCAGGGAGAGAAATATGGAAACATGTTTTCAGGTTCAGTTCAACATTTCAACAAAAGAGAAGCAAATGAAGAGAAAAAAATAGTCAATATAAATCAATTACGCATTTGAAAGGAATGTTTTCATTTAAAATCTGAAGAAGTAGTATTGAGTACTAAAGCTGCTTAAACCTACAAAGCATAAACTAATATATCATTCAAATTTTAAAAAAAATAATTCTATTTTGCCTCTTTTTGTTTTATTGAAAAAGAAAAGCCACTAAGCAATAATTTGTACAGCTCTGTCTGAGTCTGGCTGCTGTATGACATTTTCTGTTCTCTTGGTTTCAGTCTTAACACCTTTTTTGTGCTTTCATACACTCCATCTTATTATCTCCATCTCGTTCTGCACCTTTCTTTTTAGATAAAAAAAAAATTGATTTTTTTTACTTTGAATCTAGCAGTGAAAGATAAGAAGATATTTTATATAGATGTGTGGTTTTGTTTGCGTGAACAGCCGAGATAACATTCTCAGCTGTGTTCTTTAACAACATTTTCTGACCCAGAATTTTGTGTAAAAAAGAAACATAAAAGTTGACATTGAAAATTAATTCTACATTACCAAAACTAAGTTTTAGAAACACAGCAGCCTATTCTATAAGATGATATTGTATTGAATAACTTCAGCCAGTGTAGGCTGTTATTTTACATTATAATTTTAAATTACATTGATTTATTAATTTTAAAATGTGGATCAGTTGGCAAATGATCATTTACTCTTCTGTGGTGCAAAACTTAATCAGAACGATGGTAGTAGATCTAAGCACCTGCTGTGTTTTGTTTGTTAGCACAATTACATTCAAAGCTTTGTCTTCATTTCGTCAAGGCCAAGTTAGACATACATTCAGCCATGGTATCACTGAATTTCCATTTCTGCCAGCAGCACAATCAGTTGAAACATTACCACATTCTTACATTTTTCTTTATGGAAGAAGGAAAAGCAGATTTAGCAGCAAAGGAATGGTGCAGCAGAAATGTTCAGAAGATAATAAGAGCTGGATGAAAACCAGGGCTGTCATTGTGCCAAAAAAATTAATCTAAATTGATTTTATTTCACATTTCAAATGTGTTTTAAATTTAATTGCTATTTCAGAGCAGAATTTCTTAGCTTTGTGTAACAGTGGCTAGTAATAGTGAGTTTTACTTTGGAAAAATAAACGTGGGTCTACTTCAGGGTTGTGAAGACTTTTTTTTTTCCCTTACCATAGCACTGTCAGTAGGCACTGAACAGTGTTTCCTTTTGTAGTTTTCCATGCTCTTCACTCATTTGAAAAGTGTCAAAGAAATTGTCATTTCTTGGGAGACTGGCATATAATGGTCACTGTTACAAGTCAAATGTTAAACAAACTCCTCCTCCACACAGAAGTTTGATTTTTCTAATTGCAATAATTTCTGTGATGTGTACAGTAGGATGCTGAAGTAAGGTTTGGGAAGACTTCCTAGCTCTAGCAGATATTAAATGTAGGATGACCTTACATCTTTTGTTTGTTTCTGAAATTACAGTGCTTTTAAAAGTATTTTATTTTGGATCCTTAGAAAACTCTGAGAAAGTCTGCCTGACTATTCAGCAGGAATACCTGTGTGGGAGGATGCTCTGGTGTACTTCAGCTTCGTATTTCTGTTGCGTGGAATAGTGACTCATGAAATACATGTACCTACAACATGCTGGCTCCTGTGGAAACCCTGCTGACTCCCTCCCCATGAGCCTCTCGATGGGTGGCCTTTCCAGGGGGACGAGGGGTCCCAGGGCTGCCCAGGCCAGAGGCGCAGGGACAGTTGTGGGATAATGCACTGACCACAGCCCTCCGCGCTGACCAGCAGACACTGGGGACTCCTGGATCTGGGGCCTCCTGCCAGCCAAACTGTCTTAGACCCATGGCTTTACCCGCCTTTGATAAGGATATTTTAAAGTCAATATTCCTTCCCATGTCAGAAGGAAACAGGTGTGGGTGTGTGTGTCGTCGTGTGTCCGTCTGTCCCCCCAACCCCCAAGAAAAAAAGAAGAATTGGCTCTTTCTGGTCATCACTATTAAAGGTGTTGAAAGGAGAGTAGGAAAGCAGCACGCCATAGTCGCAGTGGATGCCAGTGGGAAGCAGGTACCTAACCACTCGAGGTGCCTTGTAAAATCCCAGACAAGTCCGAAATCAAGCAACACTCAGCTGTCATCGCACATTCCAGCAAAGGCTGTACGTCTCTCATTTGCAGGCTCCAGACTGTCTCTAACAAGTCATGTCTCTCTTTTTAGCATGGGAACAGTGCTGCTTCAAGGAACAATGACACGTTCCTGGTGCATTACAAAGTAAAACCCTGGCTGCTCTGAAAGCGCCCATGGCCTGCAATGTGGGGACAACAGATCCCATTGAAGATAGGTTCATACTCTGGGTGTCAAAATGTTACTCAAGGACTGGGCTTCCTGTTCAGGCTTTTGCTATATTCCCTGGTTTGCATTTTGCCAGTATTTTTTTCCATTCTTCTGCTGCTAGCTATTTTTCATGAATATCTAGTCAGCAGGAACCTACCCTGTTTCAACTTTACAAGAATTTTGACAATTGAAACTCACCCCATCGTGTGTTTCAAAGCAGATCTTAACAATTCTTCATCTGTTCCTAGCTGTGAATTGCCCAGACATCTGACCCAAATTATGGCTTCAGCTGGCAAGAACAGGAATTTGCTCAATGCAAATCAGTTTGCTTCCAAAGATTTTGGTTTATCCATGCAATATTTTTAAATGCAAGTTTGATGACCAGATTGGTAAGAACTCTTTGTTACCATCACTTATTACTAACTAAAGGCTGTGATTTCCTCCACTATTTTCAAAACAGATGGAAAATTAATTTCACTGAAATTTCATTTTTTTTTAATGGGAATGTATCAATTCTGATGCAAAATTTCAAAAGAATAATGCTGGAATGACTTAAAATGAAAATGGGAGATTGCAGCCCAGCTCACTCCATTTATTTTCAGCCTTCTTATTTCCCTTTCATTGTTACATTGCAATTTTTGTAATGTCAGAAATGCTGTTATAAGGTGGTTTCTATGTCTGGATATATTTTTCTCTTTCCTTCCAAATTTTTATTCTAGATTTTCTTTATTCATTTAAATGTTGTCTTTTCATCCTAAATTAGAATGAAAACAAGATTCAAAATACAAGAATTCATCTTGCTGTTGAGTTCCTTTCTTCATCAGCAGCTCAGAATTTGATCACAGATGAATCATCTCAGCAGCAGGTCTTCTTTCACACATGGGATTCCAAAGAACTGACTGCAGTTCAACTCCATCTCCAGCCAGATGCACTACCTTCATCTCAGGTTGCCTGAACCTGGGTCAGTACCCATCTGCCACGCTGAGGAACTCTTAAGTGAGGGCCCACGTGCCTCCAGGCAGATGGAGTGCAGTTATAGCTCGCCACCAATTTCAGCCTTTTCTAACGATGTGAAACTCTATATTCAAGCCCTCCCAGGTACTGAAACTAGTGGCACAGGTCACTCCTTGCCCTCTTGCCTAGTCTCATTTCTTGGAGATCCACCTATGCACGGGAGCTCACATATCATCACTTATTTCTTCCAGGATAACAGGGTAAAAAAAGGATGCAAGGTATGTGCAACAAAGGATGCCTTAGCCACTTTAATATCCTAGGACATCACACACAGAGGTATCCCGAGCTGTGATGTCCCCACAGCAGGTCTTGTCCCTGTCTGTAAGTCTGAGACAGCAACTACAGCCAGAGCTGCGGTGGAGACCTTGCTGTATCATGAAGCCCCACTTGGGTTCTCAACAAAGCCCAAGGATGCTGCTTTAGACACTTGTGACTAACGTGAATGAAATATTCTCCACATGTCCACTCGGTGTCTAATTTCTGTATGAGTTGTGAGTTGTCTGAGTGACAGATATCTTGGCAGAGGGTTACAGCCTGGGAGCTGGGAATCAGGGATGCTTTTGGTCTCACCATGCCCTGAGGAGGATATACTCAGTTATTTTTTTCAATGGATCTGTAGATGAGATAGGGGTGATATTTGTTTCTGGATTTCAACTTGTTTTGCTTGTCCAATCAATGAATTGTGGGACATGTCTCTACACCTGAAGCCTGGCAGCTGGAAATGATATAGGCTAAAAGAGAATGGAAGTTGCAGTGTGAGTCGGACCAGTGATGATGCTGGGGATTAGTGACTATCAGCTGGTTTAGTTTCAGTAGCTTGTCTGAGGCTTGGCAGCTGGCTCCTTTTTAGTCTCTGTACAAAGTGTCTTGCGAATAATTTAAAGTGTGGGTCTCTGCAGATATGTCTTCTCAGAGAGACACCTCTTTTCACAGCGCATGTTCCACGAGATGATAGATTTATGTTTTGTGCCAGAGGTACAGCTGGGTAGACTGTTACACTGACAGCTTTACAGAGTAGGGAAAGGGAGTTTTTCTTAGTTGTGGTGCAGAGCTTGCAGCTCTGGTTTGATTTGATTTCTGTTCAGGAAGTTATTCCAGGTTGTTTATTGGTGGTTTGAGTTCCTCTTTTGATCAACATAATCTTTTCTTTAATTAATGTTTATGGTTTTTTCCATAGGGATAATTTGTTCTTTTGGCAAATTGTTTAATGACTGACCTTTTATTCTGGGGGACTGATTTGAGACACTCTTAACTAGATGTTACATGGGAAACATTTGGAACTGCATCCTCTCTGCTCAGTGATTTAGTCTTGGCTGATGTTTGGTGGCATCTCCACACAGAGGAAAGACAGTATAACTCACAGTGTTTTAGTGCCAATCTCTTTGTGGCCCATTGGACAGGTTTTAATGCAAAGATAGATAATTTATTTTCTATCTTTATTGACTCCAACAGAGCTGTAGGTAAGAGTTTGAAATTATAGTTGATAGCTCGCGACTTCTTTTAAACCTTTTCCACCCATGACCTTCTAAGAGTCACCTTATAGAAAGCACGGAATTGTGGTACTGTTGGGTTTTCTCTTGAAGAGATGGGTTCACTCTGAATGGCTTTTCCTCCATTTAATCAGTGCTGGGAAGTAGGAAAGAGAATATTAATTTTCTGCCAGCAACACATGAACTAGACAGCCCTGGACCTTTAACATCTTGTGGAAAAGTTCTGGGATCCACAGAGCTAGCAAAACCCCTTTTTGATGTAACTAACCTTAGACACTACCAAAAGTACAAAATAGCAAAATAAAAATCTTATAGGAGGTGTGGGGTGACAAAGTTTGGGGCAGATGGTCTGGGCTTGGCTCCTGAGCACCCCAGATTTCTGCACCAGCTCCCTTCTGCCTTGCTCTGGGCTAAAGTGTGGGACACAGAAGGCAAATGGCAGTGTCACGGGCCTTAGGGGATCCTTTCTTCGTGGACCTACATTTTGCAGAATTGTATCCACTGGTGGCTCACCAGATCTCTTCAAGATCCTCACATTATCTCAGCTTTGGACCTGAAAGGATCAGACTGGAGTTGACTCTCTCCACATTGACCCTTGACTCAAGCAGCTGCGTTCCCAGGATGGCACCAGCGCTAGTGGTTTGCCACTTGAGTTTCACAAGATCTGTTAGTGTCTTTCTTCAGGCCTTATGAAAGAGACTTGGGGAAATGTTTTGCCACTTAGTTATCACCAGGCCTTTATCCTGAGGCTTAAGGCAAGATAGAGGAACCTCTAGGGAATGAAGCGGGTTTTGTTCCTTCTCTGGCTGTCATGTTTAGTTGACGAATTTGGCAAATAAACTGCAAACTGTGTAGCTTGGCTATGAAACCTCATCATTCCTCTTTTGTTCTCAGTTGGGTTTTCTCTCTGGAGCATGCAACTTTTGCCTAAATCACACGTGGGTTGATTTCTGTTGATGGTGGATGTGTTTTGGTTATGAGGATTGAGGGTCGATGGTCTGTATTCCAGGTGCTTTTGGAGTAAAGGCTGCATTTGTCTCCTGTGTTCAGTTATTGTATAGTAACTAGGAAATGCGACAGGGCTCGGCCCTCACTGACATTACCATCTCTTTTTAACTGAGTCTTGATTAGAAATATTGTGAAATCGCCTTTCTGGCCTTTTCATTTTTAAGCTGCATCTGAGTGAGTGAAAGTATCTGAAGCAGGTATCTGAAAAAAACAGTGTCAGCTGCAAAGGAGGAAGTTTTCACTCTAAAACAGGCAAAGTATAAGTTAGAAATTATACAGATAATTTAGATAATCTAGATAATTTAGATAATTTTCAAGTGGACTAGGGCTGATAAACTTCAGCCTGAGATCCCGAAGACCTGGTGGAAGTAATCTCAGAATGATGCAACCTCTGCAAACCCACAGAGGGAAAACAAGGTGGCCCGAGGATGAGAAAATGGAAAATGTAGTGGATAACTTTAAAAAATGTAGAATGGAGATGGGAAATTATTAACTGATCAAAGGAAATTTTCACTGAAAAAGTCTTGATGGAAAAAATTGAACAAACTGTATGTGGTATGTGGTATGTGTATGTGGTAGACAAAGAAGACAAGTGTCTGCTAAGATAGGTTTGTCAAGTATATAATGTTAAGCCAGTTTGCTTTCCTTCTGTAACAGGGATAGCGTGTCTTGTGTAAAGGGAAAAAGCAAGAATTTCCACATTCTGTGATTCTAGCCAGGCCTTCCTTAGTGCTGTTTCATTTGATATTCTCATTATAATTTAGGGAAGCATGGTTCAGATGAATGGTTTTCTAATGTAGATCCATGAGGAAGCTCACAGTCCTTCGTGGTAAAATTTAATTACTGAAAATATGCATACTTCCCTTTGCTACATTTCTGAAACCACTTAAAGGTACTCCAGATCAAAGCCTAAACACACTAATTTCAAAATCACTGTTTTACACAAAACCATAGGGCCAGTACACAACTGGTTCCACACATGACTACAGAGTAGCCACTGGTGGTCCGCTACTAAAATGTAGAACATACAGAGGTGGTTTCTTTGGAATCTCTTCTAGGTTTGCTCTGCCACTAGGTAATGAACCAAAAGTACATAGGACTCTAGAGTCACAAATCATAGCTGGGAATGCTATGAAGCATTCTCCAGAAAACAATCTGAGAGGATTAATAAGCTAATTGAAGAAGCTGAACCCATATCTACAGTGTTGTTCTGGTGGCAATAAAGCAAATATTGTTCTTGTAAAAGCAAGGCTATAGACTGCAAGACATAAGAAATGACCATTCTGCTCTACTTAGAGCTTGGTAACAACTCAGCTGGAATATTGCCTGTGCTGGTTTGGCTTACATCCCTGCAGATGGAGAAAGTCAAGAGAAGAGCAGCACGAATGACTAGTGATCTAGAAAATATGACTTAAGAAGAAAGATTGAATGAGCAGGGTTTTCAGGCCAAAAGAAAAGGCAACTGAAGAAGTCAGGAAGATCTTTTATGTCCTTAAATACGTATAAGGTTGCTGTACAAAGGAAAGGAATAACGTGTTTCCCATATTCACAATGAAAAATAATAGGCTTAAGTTATTGCAAAGGATATTCAAGATAAACATTAAGGGGAACATTACAATATTAAGGGTTACAAAGTGTAGCTTTTGGGTTCCCCTGTGCTGCAAGTCTTTGAAACATGACTGTCACAAAAGTTTCAAGTACAGGTGACGTAGCCTTAGGGCAGTGGACTGACTGTTCTCAAAAGTCCCTTTACAGCATTTATTTCTAGGAGCCTGTGAAGTTGTCCAGTTTAAGCTAAAATAACATCTGATAGTGGATTTAAGCCAGCCCGTGTGGCCAACTGTCCCCAGTTTAAAGAGACAGGATAATTTACAATAAACGTTCTTTATAATACTGATTTATAGTACTAAAATCAGGTTTGTATATGATTTACTTGCAAATGATGTAGATGAGGCTATTTATAAATCCAGATTGTAGCTGCTATTTGTTTTGCACTAAGTCTTGAACTTTTTAGTGCTTTGTGCACTTTTACTGTTAAGGATCTGCTTGTAAACCATTGCCTTGAAAACCTGGACTGAACTCAGATAGACATAGTACATGTGAATAGCTTTTATACTCACCAAACTGGGCTGCCTCACTCCTCACACACTTCTGGTTGTTTGTGTATATGCTGAAGAACACAGGCCCTGCCACCGATTCCTGAGGCATTCCACTAATGACATTTCTCCATTAAGAAAACTTTGTTTTCTGTTATTCAACCAATTTTTAATACATAAAATTATCTTTTTTCTAACCTTCTGGCAATTTAATTATTTTTTAAAAGCTTCAAAGGAGTCCAACACATGTCATGACTTTTCTCGACACAGTGTGGGACCTTTCCCAACACCCTACATTTATCTATGTGACTACTTCTAGTTGTAGCCTGTGCCATGTCCCTGATTGGAAGTCAGGATTGCTGATCTGTTTCCTGAATTAAAAATCAGTGTCACATCTGTCATCTTCCATTCCTGTGGCACCACAGCTGAGGTATTATGTCAGGATGGATTATATTTCCAAGTAGCAGTTTCATGACTTTATATCTGAGTTCTAGCAATATTCAGAACTCTGGTGTGAACACCCTCTGGCCCTGCCAGCCAGCCATTACTCATAGTAATGATCTCTGAAGTCTCATTTATTCGTTCTTCAGTTTTAGGAAGGGTTTTTTTTTGCCATAAAGAAAGGCTAAATTCCAATGCAGTGGACACCAGAGCTTTCCTGCTAACCTTATTTACACAGCCTGTTACCCATCTTGCTTGCTCCTTTTATTCCTTATCTTAGCAGTCCCACAGACTTCTGTCTGGTTTCTGCTAGAAGAAAATCCATCCTGCTGGATCTGACCACTCAAGAGAGTTGAGGCTGCCACAGCTCCATGCCCCAGGTCAAACCAGTAGAGAGGCTGCAAAGGTTTTCCCAGGAGGTACCTGCACACAGAGCACCCCAAGTCACCTAAATCCCTGCCTTTTCCCACCTCTGGTTCCTCCTCTAAACATCTCATAATAAGTCACAAGCCATTCCAAACCACTCTTCCCCAGAATCTCATAGTGTGTCCTACAGCCCCAGGCAGTGACTCTCGGAGCAGATCCGGAGAGCTGCTCCCAATGACACCTTGTGATGGGTGTCAAGATGGGACACAGGCTATGGCCTTCCTGGGACAGCCCTGGGAGGGGTCTGGACGGGGTATCCTTTCCTTCGGGATCCTTAACCTGTGTTCCCCCTGTGCCTCTGCGCTCCTCTGGCACGTGGAGATGGGCCTTTGGTGGGCTGCTGGCCCCTGTGATGGGCTGCAGGAGCCGGGCAGCATGTTGGATGGACTCCCATCTCTGTGCCCCTTTGTGGGTGTGCAGAGGAGCTTTTATTACATGATCTAACAATTTCCTGCCTCTGATGTGTTTAAAAACATTTAATATTAGTTTTTGCCTTTAGTGACTTGCTCTTTAAAATCTTTTATCTGGTCCAAGTTTTTTTTGTTTTCACATTTAACTTGACAGATGCCATGTTTTATTCCTTGCTTGAAATAACCTATCTCTCTTTCTTTTTTTTTTTTTTTTGGTAAACTTTTGTTAGCTTCCGCTGTTTAGCCACGCTGACTTCTTTGACTTATCAGGAGTTTTTCAGAGATTTTATTCATTAGAGAAACACATTTATTCTCGACTTCTAAAATGGTGTCCTTAAGCAAACCTCTGTGATGCCTATAAGCATATTATCCCCAGTTTCCTTTTAATTTCTTACCAAATGGTTTATTCATTTTTACTTACATATTTTTTTTAAAAAAATGTTTAAGTCATTATTGTAGGGTTTGTGTGTGCCATTGTCTTCTCTTTTCCTACTAGAAGGCTGGATTGAATACATTCTGATCCCTTGTATGGAGTACTACTTAAATAGTTACCTATCCAACCATGTGCACTGCTCAGGACTGAATCAAGAGCTGCGTCCTTGCTGCAGGTCCTCTAAGGTCATGGCTACAGTGTGACTTTAATCACTTTAATTTTGTGCCACCGCTGAAGAGGGCGTCTTGTCTTTTCTCCCTGCTGCTGCTCCTTCCTTCTGGATCAGGAAACAGAGAACTAACTCAGTAAAAATATATGGCACTCACAGTGCCATTTAAAACTGCTGTCTTTCACTCTGGGAACAGTGTGCTAAGCAGGACGTTGAGCCTTCAAAAGCTCCAGCTCAGCAACCTTTCAGGTTTGGCTGGGGCTGAAAGTGCTGCCAATAGCAAAATGTCAAAAACACAGCTTAGGCTCAGCTCTGGTCCCAGTTCCTGACCCCAGCTCACTGCAGACCCCTTGGGCAACATGTCCTTTGATCTGCCACTTGCCGTGCTTGAGCTTCCACAACTGACTTCTAAAAAATCCAGTATAAAAGCAGAGAAGGTTTATCAGGAAGAGGTTCAGAACCTGCCAGAGGAGCAGCCTTTTGCACTCTTCCGCAGTTCTCAGGAAAAGCTTTGGCCTCTGCAGCTGGTAATTTTATTGCAAAGAGCAGGAGATAGAAAACATCACGCTTCTTACCAGCTTTGCCAAAAGCACTTGAAAACAACTTCAAAGAAGGACATCCCCACTCCACGCTCAAAGTGCAAAACATCCCTGAGTAGGGAGTTAAACCAGACCAACAAAATGGGGGAGAGACATCATCTTTGATCATTTGTTGCTCAGACAAACTCCTCAGGAACAGTTTCTAGGTTAATTAAATGTTACTTTGTACTGACAATAGCTGTGCTTGTGTTCAAGCCTCAGAATTGGTTTCTGTGGCTGAAAGCTTGACTCCCCTATAGTCGCAGCGTAATGACACAAGCCTTCCAGCTAAGTAGCACACAAACACATCGACAAACAGCAGGGTACAAGACCTGCCTTCCTGGCTGAAATATTGGTAGAGGGGGAATAAGCTTCCCAGGTCAGAGAACTGGTTATTTGCTCACATTTAGAATCATGAATGCATAACTGTGAATCCATTTCTTTTCTATAAGGGAGAGAAGCATGCCTTCAGTTTTTATGAACTTTCCCCTTTTTTTTCTAGCTGCTCCATGATCAGACTGGCTCAGTCGACTCACTTTCTTTACACAAAGGAAGAAACGGGGAGGGAAGAGAAAACAAGTCTTGACTACTCCTTTTACAATTAGGAGTAAGACAGATGAGTACGGAGGGTTCTGGTTGCTCTGGTACTTTCCTGTTGCTTTCCCACATCTGTATGTCAAGTCTTGCAAAGCTTAAGGATAGTACAAAAATCCTGCTGTCACGGGAAAACCATTATTTCTATGAAGTGCTACTTACAGCCTATCCAAAATAGTTCCTGTCAGTGTGGAATGCTTAGGAGGGAAGTTCAGCTGTTACTTGGGCAGCCTCTCCTTTACCTTTACCTTAAGGGTTCTGGGCAGTTTTTCCAAAGATTTCAAAGGCTTCAACTACAGGAATGAACTGAGCTTAAAAATATCCTGCGGTGCTATGAACATCAAGCCCCTGTGCTGATGAGCCTGACTGTGAGCTCTGCCCCTGGGGAAGGGTTCTCTTCTATAGCTAGAGGCACCACAGGTAAGCATCAGATGCTGCAATGCAAATACTAACTGATGCCCAGCAGCGTATCTGAAACAGATCCAGTGCAGCCAAATCTGTGTGTGTGTGTGTGTGTGTGTGTGTGTTTGTGTTGACTGACAAATAGACGTCAGGGTCCTGATTTCTAAAATGTGCATAAGGTGAGGACCACACTGACTGGTCTGGCACATGCAGGGTAGTCCTAGTCACAGAATTGCCTACTACACATGCCCAAAACCCACAAATCTGGCCCTTCCTTTATATACAGGGGCTAGTTTCAAAACAATGGCATTAAGAAAGAAAATACCCGTGACCTTTTGCTTGTTTGAACCCTTTATTAAAACCACGTAACAATCTCCAGCTTCTCTCTAGCTCGTGACAGCTAGAAACTGAATTACTACTTTTAATCAATTCTGGGATCATCCTGTGCTCCCTGGACTGTGGGAGTTGGGGCTCTAAGAGACCCTCTGGTAACATGATAATTGCAATAAAACGCCTCGGTGCCCCAGAGCACACCCCTGGCAGCGGAAGGGCAGATCTGCTTATGAATTTCATTCTAAATAGCTGTTGGATGAAATTCTCTTCTTCTTCAGTTGTTTAAATTGTGGAAACTGTGTGCCTCTCCAGGGATGAGCTCAGGCTGCTCACACCAGCAAAGACAGTCCCACTTTCAGCCTGACCAGTGAGGGTCACGGAAAACCATTACTGGGGTTTTTCCCCACTAAAGCATGAGATTTCTGCTGCCTCTGCGCTTGGGAAGGCACAAACAGCTGACAGTGCGACTTTCAGGCAGGACCTTTTCCAATGGGGCTACTCTTTTAAAGCATCTGAATGCTTTGCAACCCTTTTGAGCTGGTATTTCCAGAGAGGAGAACTGCAAGTCAGCTTTTAAATCAGTATGTGGGGAATGAAAGCCTGCTGATTTTGACCACCACTCATGTTTTCACATAGAGACACTGAGCTCAGGACATCTGTTTCAGTGGAGGTGATGTGCCGGTAGTTTCTACCATAAAGGTGGTGGATGAAGGTAGAACGAAGGCTGTGGCCAGCCTCAGTAACTCACACTCAGTTACCGAGCACCTGTGCTTTGTCTCTGTGAGGTTTCTGTCGGGGCAGTTTTATGCCAAGGGAATGATTTTAAGTATCTGCCACAGGGTCAGGAGCCTCATCCCTTGGGCAGAGGCAGGACAAACGCAGGGCTCCAAAGCGCAGGCAGGAAGAAGTATGACTCAGAAGGCCAGAGAGGCTCCAATCTCTGTTCCCAAAATTATTTTCGCTTTTCATCCAAAGACTGGAGCACAGTGTGTAAGCAGACCTGCCCTCTGTGCCCTGAGTGCACTCTCTCATCCCTCGGCTACAGGCTCTTCCTTCTGATTCTCTCTGATGTGGGTTTGAACGTCCTCCAGCTAAGAAAGGCTTAAAATGTGTGTCTCTCATTTCCTGAGCAAGTGTTCAAACCACTAATTTAAAATTTAGGCATTACCATCAATGCTTTCTTGTTGGTTATTTTGCTTTTAAAGGATGCATTGAGCCTTGTTTGGTTCTGAAAAGGCAAGATGTTACCACCAGCCCTTCAAGACAGGATCTAGGTTCGGGTGCCCAGTGTCTGGAGAAGGGCACTGACTCTGGACCTTTCCCCAGTATGTCTCCTGGTGGACAACCGTAGAGGCTCCCTGATCCATAGCATGCCTGGTTTCCAGTCCTCTTTAAAGGGTGCTAAACTTCCCACCTTCTGTAGCAACAGTATGAGCTCCAGGTCCTGGCTTTCATGTCAGTAGCCCAGACGGACTGCTGCAGCCTCACAGACCCGTAACACACTCGGGAGCTTAGAGACCATCATGCAGGCGGATTACAATGGACCACAGACCCACTTTCAGCTCCTCGATTCATGGGCCAGCACCCTGCCTGCTTCCCCGCAGCACCCACCACGCCGTGGGGCTGGGCTTCAGACATGGAGCTGTTCCCTCTCACTGTGAGGGAATAACCACTGAGCGTTCAAAAGGAAATAAAGTGTGCTCTAGAGCCTGTAAAACTGTCCTGTTGAACTTTAATAGAAATGATGCTTCTGCTGTCAGATACTCCCTGATTAAAATGCCACCAGAAAATACATGTTTAGTGAAATTATGCATTTTAATAGATAGCTATCACATAGCAAGAGCCTGATTAGTTTCCTTGTTAATAAACCATCTAAGATTTTTCCATACAGATTTAAGAGGCTAACCTGACTTGGAAGACTCAAAAGAGAAAGCACATTTTTAATGTAAAGCAGTCTTGTCTAAGGTTTTAATTTTAGGACACTGTTTTTGTAGAAAAAAAAATTACCATTGCTAAGAAAACCTTGTGTATTGTCACTCTAAATATAGGTCTGCTTGCTGGAGGAATACTGAATACTCTGTTCCGATCTTCAGGACAAAACAATATTTTTACTTCAGCGTGAAACAATACTCAAACTTCAACCCCTTCGTGGTTCAAGGTAAGACAATTATCTTGCCTGTTGCAATAGACAGAGCTTTTCTGAACTGACATAGAATAATGATTTCTTATTCCAGGACAAATATAAAAATAGTATTCTTTCTCAGGTTGAGTATTCAATGATGTTAAAAGAAGAAAAAATAACTGATGAATGTTTATTTTGTCATAGACAAAGTGTAGCTTTATTCTCTGAGCACAATATCACATCCAAGTAGCATTTCAGATTCCCAGAGCAACATAGCAACCCAGTCCAGTTCCCCAAAAATCCAAGGGGATTCACCACACAGGCTACCTCTGAACATGGCACATTCTGTGTTTTATTAAAAATTCCTGTTTGTTGCAGGGCCTCTCCTGCCTTTTTAACTTTTCTGAAGCTGATGCCTGCACGAGTAACATCGCTCCATGAGCAGCAGGACTAATAAAGCCTGTTGTCATGTGGATTCACCTCCTTACTTGAGCCATTCCGCAGACTTTCTAGAGGTCCCCATGTCCTCCTTCTCCCTCTTCTCCCGCAGTGCTGGCACACAGCCCTGCTCTCCTGTGCTGGGGGGGCTTCCCCTGCTGCCTTCTCCAACTGATGCCCTCGGCACTCTGAGCAGGCTGGATGAGTATAAAGCGCTAGTCTGGTGGGAGAAGCAGCACTAGTGGCCCACCATCATCCCTTCAGGTGTTGTGCTGAGCCAGGCACACTCAGACCCAGAATCTCCAACGCTACCTTTCCACCAGGGATGCCCCCCTCGTACCAGAGACCGAGGCAGCTGCTGATATGGTACCTTCCTTCAGGTAGGAGCCAGATCCTGTGTGAATCTGTCTGTGAGGGATATTGTGTTTTGTTCACAGGATTTTTTTTCCTTAGAAATATTTCACAACTATGAAAGGAGAAAAATTGCTCATGCCATTAGTTCTGTCTGCAAACTCTCTCCCACTTCTTGGCAGCGGAATTTATTAGTGCTGCTTTGGCACCATCATGCACTCCCAGGATGAAAAGATCAGTTGTTTTAGTTGTTTCTAATGAATATACAATTTTAAATAAGTTTTCCACATGAATTAGACTTTTACACTCTTCAGTAGTGCCAGATGGGCAGAGCCATCTGTCAGAGATTAACACGCATTAAAGGACCACTTGGTATTTAAAAAAATAACAATACTGTAGCATTCCAAGAAATTTTTTGCTTTGTACATTGGTTGAACTAAACAATTGCATGTGAAGCTGCTCTTGTTTTCAAAGATCAGCATTTATGACTGCTTGTATAATACTTTACTGAATTGGAAATGAGATTGTTGGATGATTAACCCATTTCTACAGCTCAGGGACATTTCTGAGGGGTCTCTGATCTAGGGATGATGCTGCGAATGCTGCAAAAATTGGAGAGTGAGAGAGAGCACAGCCATCATACAGCCAAAGGGAAGTCACAAGCAAACTGGGGATTGTTGCAGGAAAGGGTGAAGCCCTGAATAAAGTATTTTTCCCTTTGAGTTGAGAACAAGAACCTGCATAAAATTTAGCGACAGCATTGTTTAGCTGATAAGCTATTGCTGTTGTCCTGCAGGCTCCCTCCTGGAGATCCCATTCGTATTTCTCTCCTCACTGTCCCACCACCAGCCCAAGCCTCGCACCTCTTCCCCTCCGCGCCAAGGGGTGAAGGAGAGGCCCTTTGGCCATGACAGCCCATGTTGCAGCCATACCCCTCAGGCCACCGCAGCCACCTTGGGGACAGTCCCCCCCCAGCCTCCCTTTCCAGCCACAGCCCATTTTTCCAGCCAGACGGTGGTGCCCGGAGGCTTGCAGAGGCTGTCTGCCCAGCCGAGAGCATGCTGATGCTGCCGCGAGGGGTAGGAGCATAATCCTCAGGCATAAGGAAAAGGCAAAAGGTAACCCCCCAGCTCTGTCTGCCTTTTCGGCATTAGCAGTGCAGGGTCGTAGCTTCCTGCCAGGAACTCGCTAAAGGGGGTTTGGCTGGATAGGTGCAGAGATTTGCCTCTGTACTGAAGTACGTTGTACTTCATGGCCACTGGAGATGGGACTTACTGAACCAGGTGGTCCTTTCACGTTGGGTCACACCATGCAGTACTGAGATGTGTGAAAACATGAAGTGATGCTCCCCCCGTCTGGCACCAGTCTGGCCTCAGCAGAAATGAGTCATTTGGAATGCTACAGTTTGAGGAAGCATTGACCAGCAGCCTGGAGGGAGGCAGCAAGAGCAACTAGTCATGGCGTAGGAAAGGCTGGAGAGAATTAGGGCTACTTCTGCCAGGGAAGGGAAAACCGAGAAGAGATGCAATAAGGTTTTCGCAATCAAAAACAGTAGCTGCAAAGGAGATGGGAGAGTTTAACAAGTCCGCTGGGACATGAAGACAAATGGGATTAAATTGCAGAGAAGAGATGTGCCCCCCAACTCCAGTGCCCCCCAGGAACGGCAGCAAAGCCCTGGTAGGACCGTGCTGGAGGATGTGGGCCACCACACCAGAGGCTTTTCATGGACATGCTGGTGAAACATCAGCCAAGGGCAATTTAAGTGCATGTGCTTTGAATGAGAGGTGGCATAGCAGACCTCCCAAGTGTTGCACGATGTAACACCGCTATCTGGCCAAATGCCTGCAAGCAAGAAAAAGACCCTGGTAGCTGTGCTGGCAGTCACTAACATTTCTCTCTTGCTGCTACCAAAAGAAAATAAAGTACCATGGTTTCTGTTTTAAACATGAGGAAACTGAGGCACATATCCCTGCTGGGAAGAGTCTGGCATTTGGTTGAGCACAGAGCTGGGCAAGACAGCTGGTGCGCTCTCCTCCAGAACACGCAATGCTGTGGCCAGGGATCTAGGGGAGCAGTCACTCAGTTGGAATATGCTTTTTGTTAAAAATATCAATATTAGAGACAGGGCTTATTTTTATGTCTATGTTATGTTGCTCAGGGAAATAGTTAAGAAAAACATCATGTTTCATTTATAGAACAGTTTAAAAAAGTTCAATCCCTTTCATGAGGTGTATGCATAAGATAAACCTGAAGATTTTGTTGCATTTCATTTATCTGTAACACTGACACATCCCTATTATTCTCCGAGGGGGTCCTTTCCTCCCCTGTAAGTTTCTTTCTACAGTTACATTGTAGAAGGTATTTGTTTGTTATGCCAAAAGGGAGAGGGCGGTTAAAATAGCAGACTTACTTCTGATCTGTAGATGGGAGGGGCTGAAGAAGCTTTGACCTCCTTTGAAAAATCTCAGGAGGGCAGAAAATGAGACCTATACCTGAAACATCGTTACATAGCATTTTGAAATCCCTCGATGAAAAATACCCTGTAGCAATGACCGCATTGGTACCTAACTATACTGTATCAGCAAGATTGCAGCCAGCTGATCAAGGGATGCAACTATCCCATATCACACCTGGGCACTCGGTCTGGTATTGGTCCCCCAAGGTCAAGAGGGACACTGAAAAAACTGGGGGTAGCCCAGCAGGGTTGGGGCAGGGGGGTCATTATAGAGTTGCAGACCTTGGTGCATGAAGAAAGGCTGAAGGGACTGGGTTCATTCAGCCTAAAAAAGCGAGGGCTTGGGGGGATTTCATCCCAGTCGTTCAGTGCTGGAAAGTTAGAGATGATGAAGGCACTCTCTTTGTGAGGCTGCACTGTGATGGACAGTCAAGTCATTTCAGGCCAAATTTTGCCTCCAGACACAAGAAAACCTTCTCCACTGAGAGCCCAACTGAAGGCTGGGATAGGTTCCCCAGTGACGTGGTGACATTTCCCTAGATGGAAACATGCAGGACTTGCCTGGCAATGCCCAGATCACCTAACCAAAGGCCCTGCTTCCAGCACATGTTGGCCCAGCTGCTTGCTCTGGCCCATTTCAAAATGTCTTTGTTGGCCCAACTCTCTGTTCCAGCTCCAGTCAGTTGGAAAAAAGTGGACATTGTCTTTTTTTTTTTTTTTTGTCTTTTCCAGGCTGACTTTATAGTCCCTCACCTTTTGACTTTGTTTTGGAACGCTGCTTAGTTATAAAATAAGCTTGATCCAGCCTGAGATTTCTCTCTCAGATAAGATTAATGCAGCTAAAAGACACTCTAGTTATGGAAAAGCTCAGATGTCAAGAAAATGGAACCTGGTGGTATTTAAGAGAAAAAGAAGGGAGGAAGAAAGGACAAAAAAAGCGCGCATAAGCTTGGCTCCCATTCCTTTTTTAATGAACAAAACAATCTTGTAAAATCTACTGGCAGATCAGAGAAATCAGACTTCTGCGTGGGGTTGGAAAACGTGGACATTTGCCTCCAGATACAATTTAAGTGCATCTTCTTCATCTCTGGTTCTGTTCCATAGCACGAGCTGCCAGCAGCATCCTTCCACAGCCTCTCCCCAGGTTATGGGTGCTGAGATCTGGCTCCCTCGCCACCTCCTTGTGTGGCTCCGTATCTCCTTGGGAATGTGACGACTGATCCATCTCCATTGCCTTCAGCGAGAGCCGGGCCAGATGCGGAGGTATTTTTTTCAAGTTTTGAGAAAAGCGGTACCTGTGCAACGGTAGGATGCTCCGACGTACGTGGCTCAACGGGTCC
>JAVJGJ010000032.1:9399963-9426254 GCA_035590215.1 Microhierax caerulescens
AAAAAAGTTTGTTTAAAAAAGTTATCAGTGAAATTATGACATTTTCTACATCTCACTCCTCTGCCCTCTCCCCAGGTGTCCTTGCATAATAATAATTATTATTATGTGTCTCACAATAATATAAGCACCTCCGAGTGATGTGGGGACCTAACCCATTTCTGTGCCGTTTCATTCACTGACGCTCCCCCCGCTGCACTGGGCACATTCATGCGGTTCTACAAAGCGATACTCAATAACCTTTCAGAACAGATCCTTTAGAAACAAGGCTTTCGGTTCCATAGGGGATTCGTGCAGACACACAGATGTAAAACGAAAAAAGCCAACACTATTAACACTTTTTAGGTTGTATTCCTTCCATTAAGGAAAAAAAAATGTACCACGATTATTTAAAGTGTGACAACTGGCAAAAGTGACTAAGCAGAATGCAGCTCAGGTTCACAAGAATAATCATTATCTGGGGTTAAGAGTTGGATATTTTTGCAGATTTGTCACAGTACTGAATTTTGCTGCATGCATATCCCATATTGACACTGCTCATACAAACTTTTATAGACTCCACTTTCAAAGGTTCCCCTCTCTGTTCTCCACACAGACTACATTTCCAGTGAATGAAGTTTTCCCTTTTAAAAAGGTTAGCATGCTTCCTGCTTCAGATTTGAATTACAGTGAAAATGCAGTGAGATTCGCTCAAGCAGTATGACAAATCTGCAGCACTCCAGCAGTGCTGTACAGCTGCTGCGACCCAATTTAAACAACTAAGTTAAGCCAGGTTTGTCTGCACTGCATCACCAAAGCAGAATATGGTAACTAGAAAGTACCAGTTAATCTGAACACTGATTGCCATTAATTTATCAGTTAACTGTGCACTGCACTAATACTTACAGAGGCAATCTCTCATCATATTTGCAAAACTCAAAAACGCTGCCAGACATCACAAGGCACTCAATAGCCAGCTAACAGCAATACAGAAAAAATATAGGTGTGTTTCTAAGTACTGACTCAAAAGACTAAGTACACACTTCTTCAGGAAGATGGGTTTTTTTCTTTGTTTATTTAGGGCCAAGAGAAAGTGAGTGATTGTATTTCACTGAAATTCAAAAGGAACTTGGTACCTCATCTCCCTTAGGGAACTGAAAATGCTCAGCCCCTGTAAGAGCTTACGTTTGTCTATATGCAAGACATGGAAATTGAAGACCAAATTGAGAACACTTGGGAAAATAAATTAATCCAAGACTTGCCCTTTTAGAACTAAGGAATACTCCAGCAATGCAGCATTTAAAACAAATCTCAGCATTTTGCTAAAATTTTCCACAAATCTGAAGTTACTTACATTTAATAATACGCCGATAGGATGTCTTCCACATATTGTATTATGGTATTTCTTCAAGTAATTGCTAAAAGATACAGGATCTAGCTGCTCTATAATGCTCATACCCTGAAAAAGAATCGATAGCAATGATTACTTCTCACGTTCATAAGCAGGTGCTTATACATCACCTACTTATGACAACAGAATACTGCAGGAGTAAAAAAGTAAAAATCCTCTATCTTTGTATCGAGGGTATCAAGGGAATCTCAGCACGTGAGCTCTAGCTTGTAGTCACCTTGCTGCCATCCCTTGCCAAACTAAAAGTGCAGGAGCTCTTCCCAAGCTGCCAGTGATCCACAGATCTGTGAAGCTGTCTTTGCAGATAGCAGAGAAGCTCCTCCTGTAGACTAGCTGATCCCCACCTCCAAGGGTGCCCTACTTCCACAGAATTTTGTACAGCAATAACCAGACGAATTTACTAAAAGGGCAAAGCAAGAAGAAATCTTGCCTCCATCTCCTCTCCCTGATAACAGAACTCAGGGCTGAGCATTTGCCTGCATGTCCACAACGCCTTGACAAATCATCAGTATACACATGCAATTCAAGCACGCAGCAAGTGTAACGTGTCCCTGACACATCAGGCATGCAAGGCAGTTGATCTGGGCACAGACTAGTGTCCTGGTTAAACCACAACTGGCCATCTGCTCGGAGCATAAATAGCAGAGCCAGAACATCCCTAAAGCACTAGAAAGTTGGTGCACAACAGGAACGATGTAAAGAGCCAGGAGATGACGCTTCCATTTCACACGAGGCAGTCATATACATATATATATATATATATATATATACACATCCTTTCTCCATCTACAGCGAGACCCATGATCCCATGGAGTTACGCTATGAAAACCACCACACGTATGGAAAACAAAACCTTCCACATATACAAACATTGGCATTCTTAAAAGCAAAAAGAACCCTACAACTCCAGATACAGCCTACTCTTACCCCATCCCACAGAGCAGATCTAACACAATGACGGTACTTTAAAGCAAGTCTGAATCAATTACTGTCTGGGGGTTATCATGGTTTTGCCATTTTGCCTGTATTGCACTCCATCCTCCTGTAGTTTTCCTTCCTCTGAAAATGATTAATACCCTTCACCAGGTAAATGAGCTCCAGACAATAATTCAGTAAGACACATAGCTGTGCTTCTTACATGTAGCTGACGAAACAGAAGGTTTTCCTTAGAGACTGGAAATAACCATAGACTTCCCATGGCAACAATGGGAGGCTGATAGCAGAAAGGGAGAGGAGAATTTCTCCTGAGGTTTCTGCAATTGTCCCAGCCCTTCCCATGCTTTTGGGAAAGGGTGGGTGATAAAGGAGAAATCACAATGCAGGAAGCAGCCAGTCTGTCTGAAGTCTCCACCTCAAGAAGAAACCTCTTAAATACTCTGTCAGGGTGTTGGCTGATCTGGGAGATACGCTAATTATTCAGACTGGATCACAGCTTACAAAGAAGAGCTGGAGATTCCCAGGAGAGTCAGGGAGGATTAGAAAATGACAACCATAACCACCACCTCTGTGTACTTTTAAATAAAAACAGACATAAGATGAATTCAGAAAGAGATACATTTTATGGAAAAATAAAACCAAACTATGCTGACCAATTGCTGGCAAGAGCTCAGTTTTCCCAGGGTCACTGAGATGGTCGTTGGACCCCTGGCTGGTAATTACAGCTGTTACTCACTCCAGATCTACAGAACCTAAATGAGTGCCAAAAAATAAAGGTAGCTATTCTCTAACTAGCAGTGATTGCATAGATACCATTGCATTTCTAAAGTTTAAGCAGCATGTCTTTGAACCATCCATTTACTTGTACATTGTACATGTTAATACACAGCTAAAGAGAGCAGAACCAAACTTAACTATATACTCAAGTGAAACTAAACATGCATAAGGAACTTACTCAGATACTGAACAGCTCGTAAAAATGTATTTTATTCATTGTAAACCCTTTCATGACTTTAAAAAATGAAAATGGCTGCTCGCTTGAAAGACCCGTAGCTATAAGTCACTGGAACATACTGGGCAGAGGCATTTGAGCATTTGTCTCAAATGAATGGACGTGGATTTATCAGAATGCCTAGTAAGCTTATTTCAATGCACAGTTCAGCACTGCAAAATATTTAGAGCTATGCAGTTCATCCCAGCAAATGCTAACAGAGCTCCATACATCACAGATTGGAGAAAATCCATAGGAAATGGGTATTAACACATATCCTATAGGCATTCAGCTGTACGGAACTTTTCAGTCTTTTGGATTTAAAAATCGTTGTGGCAGAGAAGCAAAGACTACCAAGCTTGTTTCTCAGTCTAAAATGGCGTTGAGGAACAAAGGAAACATTTTTGTCAGGTTGTGTTTTATTTTTCTAAAAAGCAGAAGTGTTAGGCTAATAATTTTCAGTATTCAAAGTAACTCAGCCAGGCGTGGTTTAGAACAGGGTTAAAATACACTACAAAACCCACATGATAAAAATGCAAACATCACACAGTTCTGCAGTTTATCACATGGTTATTATGGCACCACACAGAAATTGCATATCTTGGTTAACCAGACACTGTAAATGGCATCTACGATACCCTAGCACCGTGCACTTAATATGATTAAAAGCAGTTACATTCTTAAATATCATCTCCTATAGGATCAAGTATCTACAAGCTTACAAAAAAAAAAAAAAAACACAAACAAAAAACCCGCAAAAACCAAACACCCAAACCACAATCCACGGGCTTGTTTTATACTATACTCCAATAATCCTTCGGCTGGTCAAGTTTACAATCAGTTACTTCATCTGCTTCTTCACACTTCAAAAAAAAATTAACTAGTAGCATATGTAAGGGAAGCTGAAACAAACTTGGTCTTAGCACTAGCCAGTTCAACCATCTTTGCATGTGTGAGTCACTCAGACTAGAAGATTAAAAAAAAAAAAAAAACAAACAGGAAAATTACTGGTTGGGCACAGCAGAGTAGGGAGCTGGGCACCCAGGCAGAGCGTCACAGTCTTGCATTACACCCAAGCTAAGAAGCCTTCCCAGGCTGCAGCGCTGCAGAAGGTGCTGGCACACTGCAGCGACACCGCAGAAGCCACCAGAACGCAGCAGCTCAGAAGCCACCCGTGCTGTGCACGGCTCCGGCACAACAGCCGCAGGCTGCTCCTGCACAGCGCTGCTCAGCACCTGCGTTAGCCTCCCCTGTCAGCCTTCAGGGAAACAGAATCCGCCTGTGGACTCCAGCGAGGCATAAGTTTTCACAAATCGATATAAAATGAGCAATCTGGCAGTGAAGACTGAAGCGAGCAGTCTGCGTTTTCTGGCTGGCCATAATCAAAAAATAATTGCTCCTCAACAACGTCTTACAGCATACTCCCCCACTTCTATTTACAAAGATAATAGGCATCAGGTTATGATACACACACAAATTATTGCACGTCAGTTGCTTAATTACAACTCTTCATTGGAGGGTTCTTCCCCAAGGTACCCCCATGAAGCATGGGGCTGTTTATGACTTTCTCCATCACCTCGGAAGGTGCACTGTGGTACCCCCAAGGTACCAGCGGTCACATCAAGGGTTGCCATGGAGAAACCAATGTCTACCCAGAAAGACTTACTACTCTGTATTATTTTTTTTTAATGCTGGAGTCTAGGGGCTCTAACTTGAAATCACAGCAAATAAAATTTCTTACAGTGGTTACCAAGTTAGTAAAATTTCAATGCCCAAAGCCTTCAGCGTGGTTTAGGCACCAGCCAGGAAAATCATCACGCACCTGTAGTTAAGGTCCAGTCTAAATAAGGAAGACATGATTGTCCTCCCACAAGGGCATTTCTGAGGAAAAGTAATTTAATCTTAACCCAGAATACCTTCCTGCTTACCAAGTAGTCAGCTGACTGCTTTCCTAGATAGGTCAAATAAAATTATTGAGCCAGTAATAGCAGAGGTTAAAACCTCTGATGGTTTTAGTATGGTTTTGTCTCTATCTTAATGCTATTTTCTCCGTGGAGAGGCCTAGTGGTTACAATACAAGTTTCTTTAGCTTGCCAAATGGCGTTAAAAAATTCAACGCTTATCTAAGGAAACATGAAGTAGCTGAGTGGGGCGTACAAAATCGAATAAACTCCTTCCAAAAGCTGGAGAAACATGACAGGGAGATCTTTGTGGCATTATAGATAGCATCCCAAGTGTACCCACAATACTGCTAAAAAGAAATTTCTGAAATTCACCAAAAGCAAAGCCTCCTCTGTACAGAGTTTGAATATGGAGTCATGTGTTCACATATAGAACCATATAAACAGACAAAAAATAACTGCAGTATACTGCTACGCGGTGTGTTTACCTTTCCAGTTAAGACTGAAACCCAGTATTTTCACAGTCATTGAACAGTAGACATTTTCAATGCTACAGCAAATGTCATATCCTTTTGGCTGAACAACTACCAAAAGAAAGACTTGGTGCAGCAATGTATTCAGCTAAAAGTAATTAAATGCCAAAGTCCTGTCTTTCTACAAGCTTTCACCACAGAAATTAACAAGGGGAAACTAATGTTTGCTAATGCACCTTAATCTGCTCTCCTGCAAAAACACTCTGACCCGCAGAAACACTTGTCTTTATAGAGAAACCTCTCAACTGACAACAAGAATTATTAAAAATGGGATAAATAGAATGAAGGCAAATTATTTACTGTTTCCATTCCAGCGATGAATAGTGGAAAAACAAAGAGGTTAATATGGATACACAAAGCAAAGAACTCCAGATATCCCTCCAGCAGATAGGATCTATTCCTTCAAGACAAGGAAAAAAATTAACATGCCCTGAACAACAGTTCTCTCTTCTAACAGGTTTTACAGAAGTTACATAAATGATCCAAACAGTTTTAAAACAAATCTTAAGGTTACATATTTCCAGAACAATTACTTCTATTCTGTGCCTTAGGTATGATCTCGAACGTTAATGCAGGGGGGGGTTCACTTAAAAATAAACCCTTGGCTCCTGTGACTGCAAAGAAAATGCAACATAATTGGCATCACAATCTTTACGTATTTAGCGTTCCTTTCAGCCGTTTGCCAAACCCAGAATGAGGTATGGTCTACTGCCTTTCCCCATCACCTGCTACAGAGCAAGGGGTGGGGGGAAGCCTATTCCCAAGGAAACTATGACTTTCACCTTCCTGGCCAGCACAATCCCCTACAGCCTTCCCTCCTCAAAATGGATGTTGCTGAAACCATTAGCATAATCACAAAGCTCTTTTGATATGCAGGAATCACGGCTATCAAGCCTGAACTATCCCAGTACTCAATTCATAACCCTGCTGCTTCTCAAAACCACAAGAGGGTATGTGGAGAGGAATTACATTACACTAGGGCATTTCAGGTAGGTGAACATGCATTTACGCTCATAAATTACGCTTACTAGATTATACTCGCAATATATGGTGCGCAGTCAGTGAAATGGAGGATACTAGCTAAAAACAACAGCTAAGTTCTTATCGTGGTAAACAAAGGAAAGTATACATTCAATAAAATAGCTAATCTATAATATTTTGTTAGAGAGATTTCTAAGTGTTCAAAGAAATGTAATGTACAGGAGAAATTTGTTAGTTAGTTCCACCAAATCTGAAAACTTACCATTTTATCTAGATGCTCAATGGATCTATAAATTTCTCCTTGGGATTCATCATAGTAACTGTAACGGAACCTCTGACCTTGAAACAAAAATCATGTATAAAATAAAAAAGGGAAAAATCGTAGCTAAAACACTCCCTAGTACTTACTACATAATTGAAATTATAATATTTTAAAGTAGTAATCTTCATTTCATTTATACTTTTCAGCTCCACTGAGGAAATTCTAGGGCAATCATCAAAGTAGCAGCCCAGAAGCGATGTAAAAAATACATGATGGGCAGCTATATTCCTAAAGAAAAACCTGCTATGTAGAACTGACACTGCAGCATTGCTTATTAATTGCCTGCTATTGCCTTGGAATCCAATTCTAGAAGTTAAAAAAGTAAAGCAACATTTCATTTCGCTATCCCTCTTGACAAAGTCAACTCTGGAGTCAGGCTACTTCTGCTTGCACAACAATACCCACAGTAAATGACGATTAAAAGAAAAAGTTCATGGTAATTCAGTGAACAGTTCTAGATGGTTGTTAGCCACAACAGAACCCAGGTCATTCTTACATACCTCCACCTATTCCACAATTCAAAGACCAGTAAAATATGCACTTAATTACTTAAGTTGACCAAAGATGACAATGAAAAAAGGGAAGAAGGTCTGTTGTGTAACATAAAACATATCTTTCTGAAGCAGTCCCTTTTCCAGCTATTATCACACTTAGAAGAAAAATAGTGTTAAAGCAGGACAGAAGTCAAGGCTTCTGGAGTCTTTATAGCTCTGCCACCAAGATGAACTGGGATAGCTCTGGTGAATTGGCATAAATATTCCATCTGCTATCTTACCCAGCAGCAAAACATACAAAACTTATTTCCATCAGAGGGATGTTGCCATGTCCAGTGAATTTTTTAGCTAATTAGTTTTGCAAGTTGCTTGAGGTGCTTAAAAGAAGAGTAAAAAGAGCAAGAAACTTCAGACACTTACTTCACTGCAACAGTAAAGAGATGCATATAAACCCATACACCTGCACCATTTATTTCCTCCACTACACTGAAAACACATTACCACATTAGTATTTTTCATCTATTGCTCCAGATTAAAAAAAGAAAACTCCTTTTTTAGCTTTACAAAGGCATTTAAGTTTCAAAGATACATTTACAGGAAGTTAAAATGTTCAATGTTTAATAAAATGCAGTATTTGAAAATCACTACAAAATATTCATCATACTGTTATAATGAAGAAATGTGACACTTACCCCAATGGCAAAAGTCAGAAGAAACCACAAAGAGGTTACTAGGGTCAGCCAGGTATTTACTGAAGAGTTTTCCAAATTCCTGCTCTTTTGACTCACTCAGTGCTCCGACCAACACAGGAATAATAGTAAACTCATCCTTATGGCTTATAAGCAAAAGAAAAGAGGTTGTAATTCAATAACAACTTTAGTTTTTTCAGGGCTTGCTAACTGAAATTGCAGAATGTTTTACAAGGGCGCTACTGAATTGAAGATTTAGTTAATTTGGTAAGGTCATACTAGGAAGTTGTTTTAGAACCTGAAACTACATGAATTTCAGAAAACAAAATCCCCCCAAACAGTATTTTTGCACTTTGCTGCAAAGTGAAAACACCAGGTAAACAAAAAAAAACCAGAAAAGACACAATGAAACCAGCAAGAAAGTACAAATTAGATTCTCCCTGTGTAGATGACTGCACAAATGTTGGCTAATTTTCCAACACCTATGAAAATGCTCAAGAGAGCACCAAGATGTATACTGATACTCCAGGAAAAATTACAAATACTATGGAAGAAAAGTTACAAAAAAGACAAAGGAGGGAGAAAAATACCCTACCACAAATTGACAAAAATTACCACCTTCAAAGAAAAATTATTCAACATACTCATCTGAAATAACAGCTGTAAACAGGAGCCTGATTTCAAAATTAGTGTTAAGACTCCAAACAAGCTTCAAATCCCACAGAAAACAACTATTAGTATTTGAACTTTTCAGAGATGCCTTGCAAAAAAAAATAAAAATCAGCTATTGAAAAAAAATCATGAAAGCATGTCTAATATTATCTCTATTCAGTCAATATAAACATATAAACTTGTTTGTAAGAGGTGTTCCAATTTCGTCATTCCAGTGTTTGCTCTGCTCGCAGTTTCTGTTACAGCAACTAACCCTAGTCTCTGACCCTCTCTTCCCCAAGATTTTCATTGGGAGGTGGAGGAATGTGAGTATTATATACCATTTAGGGCGTTATATACCATAAAGGGTATTATTGCTTCCTACTGCACTTCACATGTAGTTCAAACACTTAATGCACATAAGGCTCGTTCTTGTAGAGGTAATTAGCCCTAGTACCTTTCCATGGCTTTAGCAGTATAAGGCAAATGCATTTCAATACTGTGTTCATCTTCATCTGTCTGTAGGGACATACGCTCAAACATTCCAGTCTTCCACAATTCTCCATAAACTGAAATGAATTAAAGATTAATTTTTACTATTTTTTTAAAACACTGTAAAGCAAGCTACAGTGCATCTTTATCAGAACAAGCCCACTACAACAAATTGCTTCCCTCCAAGGGCTGTCACCATAAACCACTTGTTTTTAAATAAATTCAGGACGAAAATTAAGTTCAAGCCATCAAGCCACACACATAACTGATTCAGTTTTTAAAATAAGCGTGTTAAATCAGTGACCTTGTTAGTATATTGAGAAAGATTTTCAGTTATGATACAAAATGTAAGTAACCCAAATAAAACATATTTGAAAACATGCATGCATTTACCCAGTCACTGAATTCTTATCTTCACAAACTACACCGTCACAGGTTTAAAAAAAAATTCTGGATGCATTACTATTTAGTACAATTTATTATTAACTGAATCATGAAATCTAGATACAGTGAAAACTGGTTAAGCAATCCACATTTACAAGTTACTTTTCTACTCTCAAGTGCGCTTGGTGGTGTGCAGTCATCTCTATATTTTGAAAACTCTCCACTGGAAGAAGAATTTGATGTAGGGCTGTGCCTCCTCCTCCACTCCATGAAGGAGTTCTACCGAAACTGAAACAGTTGTTACCTACGGGGATTTCTGCAGGCACTGGGTAGAAAGCCTGAACTAACTTGCTTAATCACAGTCATGACGACGTAGCAATACATTTGTGCTAATTAGCCCCTCTGAAAAAATACTGTATTATTTAAGTATACCTCACAACACATGAAAGTCAAAACATCAAATCTATCTTCATCACACGTTCAACCTTAGTCTGAAAGACTGGTATTTCACGGACTAACAATTTTTAAGTTCTGTAGGTACAAAAAGTCATGATGCACAATAATGCATCCAAATAAAAGCAGCTCTTTGTTCCTCTATTATTCCTCTATCACAAATAAACTCAAACGAACTAAAGAACTTTATTTTTTTGCAAACTACTTCACAGAACAATGGAGCAGGTGCATAGTGGGCTATTATTCAAATGAAACAGCTTTTACTTTTAAGACCCCTTTTAAAGATTGCTTGTCAAGAGGCACACTCTCATAACAGAAAAGATAAGCAAAGACTGAGAATTCTTTACTCGAAGGAGCAAGAGAGACATTAAGATTATAATACAGCAATGCCTGCAACCACCAGGATCTTTCAGAAATTAGCTTTCATTGCAGTAAAAACAGATTTATACTTGTATGCCTCTTAAAAGCCATGAAGCGCCCAACAAGAGATTCCTCAGCGCTGCAGTACCACAGTGAATATTCAAGCCTCGGCAATCTTCAAGATGTAAGCTTTAGCATGCACTTACTCTTTTGGTCAATTCGGAGATCATACAGAGGTGTTCTATAAATGTCCACACTGGAAAGTGCACATCGGGAAAGGGGCACGTGATGGGAAGGCCCAAGAATGAAAATTTTTCGGCTACAACAATTAACACAAAAGCCCACAATTTAGACAGCTGCAATTGTACAGAGACTTGGTTCAGAGTAACAACTTCAATAAGAACGTACAAAGTGATGCTTTCTGGTGGTTACCAAGAGTTTAACTCCTCAGGGTGTAAGACCACAGATCAACTCACGGCCTGGCCTTGCTCAGAATCGCAGAAAAGATCATGAGATCAGCCCAATAACTTCCCCTAGCCTTAAAGCTCGTAAACAGGTTATATATCAGATGGCACTCATCAGCTAGAAATTCGTCTGACCGGACTCAGCTGGCGGCTGACTGATTTGTTATAGCCCCTTAGAACAGATTTTTGGATTTTCTCCTTGGACTAACACAGCCTTCCACAACTACACGTATGTGCCCTCAAGCGAGGATCATGGGTTTATCATCTGTTCAGAGCTTTTCACTTACTTACGTGATTAGCCTTACTCCAGATTTCACCACACCCAAATCTAAGTCATTCTCAAATGTCAGTTTTATCCAGCTGTTGCACCAACAACAGGGACTTGGACCTGCACATTCGCAGCTTTAGCTGACACTGCAAGCTTTCACACACCATCGTGATGTTGTTCCATCAAGTTCTCAGTTCCTTGATAGATCGTGATTAGGGTCTCCTGCCACAGGATGCAAATTAAAAAAATCCAAACCCTATAGAAAATTAACCTTTTCAGATTCAGGATCACATCAACCTGTTTCTGGCATTGACAAAAGGGGTGGGAGACACGTAAATATTTTTTTTTCTTCCCTTGTATGTGGAGTGCTATAGCAAGCTATACTAAAACTTTTTACCAAGCTTATAGAAACAAAATATCCAAATGTGCAATAGTTCAGCTGAAAGATTAATTCTAAACATCCCATGTGGTAAAACTGCAAATGATCCAGAAAGTTCTATCAATCAACTTCACATCACTGAACCTAGGGAACACAACTTTTCCTAGAAATTTCAGAGAAACTAGTTATCTTTCCCACCATAAGTTGTCTTCACTTTGTTTACAATAGTTTAGAAAGAATCAAACCCCTTGTCTTTGGAGAGCATTACAACACGCTATCTCATAAGCAACTGACAGACACAGCCAGTTTTTCTATTAACATTGCAAAATACATACTTAGAGTAAATACTGGAGATGTTTTAAATTTTTGTCATTTAAAAAAGCGCTGCAGTCAGCAGAACACATAAGAATTATATTCCTTTAACCTAGAATAACTGGATTCATATTTTCAGAGGCAAGCACAGACTACAGTAGCGTGTTGGGGTTTTTTTTCCATTTTTAATTTTTTTTTTAACTGTTGAGCTGTTAGAAACACAAGTCTACTTAAAATTATTACAACAAGTAACTTTCACTGACTTCAAATATTATATACACACACTGGTCACTTTCTCCACAGCAGAAGAGAATCCTGGTAGTATTCAGCCCATAATCCTGCACTGAAAAACCAATGCAGAATCATGATCAAATATTTTAATACACTTAAACCCCCAAACAAATAAAAAAACCAAAGACATCCTGCCAACCAGTTAAAAAAACCAAACAACCCAGCTTGGGCCTTTATAAAAGCATTGGAACATCAAGCGATAAAGTACATTAAATGTTATTTCCTGCAAAAAGAACACCTTTAACCCCTCCCTTCTAAAACAATAGTTACCAACAATTCTCAGTATTTTTTGAAAACTACCGCTTTATGTTCTCAATTTGAACAACACTACACTATATTTTTCTTTTGTAACATACAATTTGAACATTTATAGTGTTAAAAAAGAAGGTATGCATAAAAGACTAAACAAAGTACAAAATTAAAATCTGAGTACTTCAAGGTGTAAGAATGTAAAAAGAACATTCAGCTCCTCAGAGAGCTCTAATGGCATTGACTTATGCTTTGTAAAGAAAAACTTTAACACTTACGTGATATTAGGATCCACTTGTTTGTAAGCATGGGCTGCACAAGATCCACAATAGGTATAACCTGCATGGCTACAAATCAGAGTGTACAAAATGTTAACATGTTAAAATATTGCTTAGCATCATTGATGTTGTTATTAAATGTTAAGATGCCAACTATTACTTATCCCCAATGAACTAGAAATATTAAGAGTGGTCCAAAAATCAACTCCTGAAAAAGCTGGAGAGCACTGTTGCAGTATTGCGTGTACAAGAGACTATTTGTTAAAAGAACTATCACTGACCATTTACTTCAAAGTTTGTAAGCCAGCCCCCAGATCAAAGCACCTTTCCTTGTTTATAACAGATAACTAGTAGGCAGACTAACACAACTGCGTAGTATCAGAGTGCAGCCAGAGGACAAGGGAGTAGCAAGCTGCTGCAGAAAGCTCTGCTAACCATGCTCCGGTAACGGAGCGGGGTGATGGCAGAGGGGTCTGGCAGAAACACAACTACATTACAGCAGATATACAGAGGATAAAAATGCTCTGTCATTGAAGAATACCACCTCAGCAAAAGAATTAATGGGCACAAGGGAAGAAGTGGAACGCAGCACGGCAGCTGTTCCTGCTAAGAACACCATACATGTATACAACGCTTCCTACCACTCTGGCCTGGAGCCCTTCTCGACTTGTGTTCCTGCGTGCGCTCCAAAAACATTCGTAACTGTCCTGACTACTTGCTTCAAATATTACATCCAAACCTTAAAAGCCATTTCCCTTCAAGGCTGTTAAAAACAGGTGAAGATTCAGTTTACACTGCTAAAAGCATTACTTCCAGAGAACATTGACTCTCCCGAGTCCCAGCCAGCTGGTGGAGGGCAGCTCACGGTCACTCAGCACCATGTCCGCAGCAGAAGATCATGGCCACACGGCACGGTGCTTGGGCCTCTGGGGCTCACCTGGAGCACCTGCGACCCTAAGTCAATAGTTACCTTTTATTTTGAGTCAAGTATGTGCAACACCCCAACTACAGCTTTCCAGGTGATCTTTTTATACAAGGATACTGTGAACAATACGTGCTGCAAGCCTAGGGACATAAGGGTGTTTGAAGATACAAGTCCCCCATTAAGAGCACTGGAGGATTCTATATTTATACGTATGTATGCTCACCTACACGTATGTTCATCCACAGAGTGACACCTGGAACAAGTTATCCTCAAAATTACCCTGGGGTTTTACTTCATTACGATTCACCTCACTCATTTTTAAAAAGCTCAGAAAGGTACTAACATACATGCAAAGGGGATAAACAGGAGACGGAGACCTAGTGAGCTGGCAAGGTGTGTTATGGACAACATCAAATGAGCCTTCCGAAAGATTCCCTCTGCTACAGGCTTCTTCAGTCTTCCACAAAAATATTATTAGCCATATCCCACTTTACAGGTGGGAAAACAAAGGCACGGTTTATGAAACAGTTCGGTGAAACCACGGGAAGGTCCCCAGTGATTCTGGAAAGACAACCCAGGTGACCCGACCTGCAGCTGAAAGGCCTCTTTCCTACATTCCTGAGAGAAAGACTAAGGCATATTTAGGACAATCTCTTCTGTACGTTCAACACTGTCAGAGAATACTTCAAACATTATGTCAATGCTCTGTTAGCACAGGAAAAACATCATATTTAGGGTGCTATTTCTAGTGTTTCCTTCCAACTCATAATAAAATGGAATGGCCAACATACTTTTCTTATTATAGGTCTCAACTATCCTCAGGAAACTGAATTCTACATAAATAGTTTAGATTATCCTTATTTCTGCTGTGGACAAAATAACCCTAACAAAACCAAACTATAATAAAAAAAGTAAAGCAATTTGAGTAACTGAACAGTTTCATCACTTTTAAGCACTTCTAAGGTTTGATTGGGGGGGGGGGGGGGTTGTGGAAATTTTTTTGTGTGTTTTGGTTTTTTGTGTGGGGTTTTTTGTGGTTGTTTTTTTGTTGTTTGGTTTGGTTTTCTTAATAGATGTAGATGTTCTATACTGGAAGTGCATTGAAAAAGCTGTCACCTCAGGCTACCACTCCACTAATATACCTCCTACGTGTCTTACTGGATCACAAATGAACGTTATGTCTTCAGTCCATCAGCAAAAGGAAATTAATCATATACCAAAAAGTGCAGAGATTTCTTCCATTTTATGCCATATCCAAAATACTTACTTAGAAATCACACGACATTCCCTTCACCTAAATGCTAGCTTTCAACAGTTTTCCAAATCCCTCCAAATAAAGAAGCATTTAAACCACCAAGTATTATATAAACTAAAAACAGATTTCAAACTTACGGTGCAATAATGGCTCTAGCAGGTCTTTTTGTGGACTGTACTTGAGAAAGCCAACCTTCTAGTTGTGCATTCAGCTGGGGTCCTGTGAAGAGACAAGGAAATACTGAAGCCATAAAAGAATCTAAAATACCTCAATAATTAATAATTGAAGTCCAAAGTCCAACAGATTTAAAATCATCTTAAACATCAAAGCCTGTGTTTAAACTTCAACTTAAAAAAAAGTAGTAAACCCAACACGCCTGTAATGTTGAAGGTTACAGTGGGAAAGTTTCAACCTCCTAGTCCAGGAAGTTCATTTATTGTATGTATTTATTGTACATCCAAACACACACTTACTGTTTCTTGGTCTGTGGGCTGATGCACGTATCATTTCATCATTAGAAAGGATGGCTGCTGACCTCAAAAAAGAGGCTAACAGATGACTGATTGCTCTGGTAACCATATTTACAGAATACAGAAGTAAAAAGTTCAGACAACCTGTACCAAAAGAGCCTGACACAGGAAGATGCTATAATACAAAGACCTTACGTACTGACATGGTAGCTGATGGCTATGGTACTCAGCCTTTTATTATTATCAGACAAGCATAAGAGCAGAGCACAAAACACACTGCCACCTGGAGAAAGTGTAAATACACAGGAAAAAGCTAAAACGAGAAGCCAGCATGCTTATACTAATGCCTTAGTGACTTCTGATCAGCTTCTTGACAACATTAACCATCACAACTGATCAATCTAATATTTAACTTATTTTTTTTTAAACTAAATTCTGTACCTCAACAAGCAGCAAATATTTTCAATTAGCTGACAGGTGATAAAAATGCCTTCTATAAATACCACATTAACACCCCAGCCCCCTGCCCTCCACATTTTGGTTATTTCCCATCTCAAAGAAAACTTTTTGCTGTAAAGCTATTCCTGAAGAAGCAAGGCTGGCAAATACAGTGCAACATTCTCCATACTGAAGAGCAGTATGAAGACTTTCAAGTAAAACTCATTCAGCTGCGAGTGTTACAAGTAACATATCATTAGAAAAGAGAAAAATAGATGCACTTTCTTCAGTTGACACTACGCTTTTGACAGAACCCTATGTCAGCAGAGTTTATCTATACAGCGTGGTGCAATATGCCGCTTCTACCATAAAGTTGTAGATTTCTGCACCTTCCCCACGCGAGTATGAAACCCACCAACTGCCAGGAAAAGGCAAAACTAAGTTAAATACCTGAAACTATGTCACAGCTATGTTCCAAACAGCTCAGATCTCAAGCTGACAGCTCTCCAAAACGTTGACAAGAACTACAGAGAACTGGAGCAAAGATGTCAACTCATGCAGAATCCAATCAGTCACTCACCAGTGACAGCCAAAAAGCCTTCTCCAGAACTTAAAGTTCACGTGTTTCACAAACAAAAAGATGAATTCTGTGGCTCCAAAGAACCTTGCCTTCTTACATGAAGAAGGTGGGCTAGCACAGCACCGCTTCCCTAAGCCTACACTCACCTCCAGTGCCTTGGTCGTTCCAACAAGACAAGAGAGACACCGAACAGCCGCTGTCACTCCATAACACAGCAACTTCGTGAAATGACGGAATCGTCAAAAAAACATACACCAATTTTGTTGTGCTGCTTCTGTTGCTTGGGCAATTTGCAAGCAGCAGAGACATGAAATAGCAATAAGGATAATGACATCTTAGAAAATGGGGGCTGTTGGGGAAGCTAAGTAAAAATAAATAGATCTCTATTTCCATCCTCCTCATAAGCTACTGGGAAACTAACAAAACAGTACTCTGATACAGTCTTACCACTTTTATTTTTTATATACTTAACAGTGAAGACACAAATCACTTAAAAAAATTTGACTTTTTGCGGTGGAAGGATAAAGTACTTCCTGAATGAAGCTCTACGGGAGGACAAATTATTGCTTTTTTTTTTTTTTTTTTTTTCCAAACACCTACTACCCAGAGACTTAAACAAAGCATGACTGCCCCACTGGAGCCCTTCTCCTCAAAGATCTGCAGGCAGAACCATGGCAGAAGGGCCAGAACCTCCCAAGCAAAGCCGTACAGCCTGGGGACACTCTTCCCCACGAAGGCACAGGGCCTGGCCTTCCTCCATCCCTTATTTAGCAAGGGGTTTTCATTAAGAAGGTGGTTAATGCGATTTGTCTTTGGTTAAGTCACATCAGGTAACTTGCTGAACAGTTTAAAGAGTTCAGAATCCCTCATCATTTCCCATGATTGGTCAAATCTGGCCAAAACTTCTGCTCTTCCAGGGTAGTAGCAGAGTAAGATGCCCATGTTTGCCTAGTCTGCTATTAGAGACACACACGCTGACAAAGCAACAAAAATTTTCTTCCTAGAGGCAGGAAAACAACAGATCTGTATGACCCAAGGGATTAAACTTCCGTCAGTGTTTACTTAAGGACCAGGTAACACACCTGCTTTCAGATTTCTTCACTTTAATGCAACAACAAGGTGCCTTTTAATGCACCTTGGTGTTGTTTAATGCAACAACAACTCCAGCCTAATCTAAGTTTCCATTTCAACTGATACTATTTATACTATTTTATTAAAACATGTAATCAAATCTCTCTCTCCAAAGGACTAACGGAAAGAGAGAATGAAGAGTACAACATATCCACCTGACCTTTTAGCTAAAGGGGGGGGGGGGGGGAATGGGAAAAAAAAAAAAAAAAAAAAGTTCAAACAGTATCCATGTGACCCGACAGTACAGTCTACATGCAGCTTCCTATGCTTACAAATACTTTAAGGAGGCAATTCTAAAACTGTAATTTTCTTGTTACCCAATTTGCATCAACTTTTTGTTGTGTTCAGTGAAGTTTTCCTTCCAGTTTCTCAAACATGGCAGTGCTTAAGGCTAAAGTCAAAATATTTGAATTGGATATACAAAATATAAATAAACCCACATTACCACAGTAGATATGCCCTGCCATATGGAATTGTATTATAAGAGATGAGTAGGTTCTTCACAAAGAGCTCCATAAGCAAGTTTAGTTCATATGTAAATTAAGTTAAATCGGTAAAAAGTCTTTGCAAATAGTCACTGAGATAACTGCAGCAAATATCCATCTCCTCAGCTGACAAACGCATGGGCGAGGAATAGCGGTGCCGCCCATGGATCCTCTGCTGTGGATCCTCCGCCGTGGATCCTCCTGCGGCAGCAGTGGGATGCAGGAGAGGTCCCTGCTGCGAGCCGAGCCGCAGGTGGAAAGCCCAGCTTGCGAAAGCTGGCAGGATGAGGGCCACCAGGTTTTTAAGGGCAACCGGGACAGAAGGACAGAAAGCCTTCCTTCTGGATGCAGCAATCAATACGCTTTAGCATTAATACTGTAAGATCAGACCTTTTATTGATTAAAGGCAGATTAAGCAGCAAAATATGAGCTTTGCTGAAGCACGTAACATTGAGATCTGCATTTCTATCCTACAAAGTGAAGTATAAATATAGGTATGTCACTAAAGAATGCTGACATTTTCTGTGGATATTTCACATCCTGTTTTGTTTTGGAAACCAGCCGAAGTTATGCCAAATTAAAAATAATGGCAGGCACAGACCAAGTCTCTACCAGACAAATTTATGGATACAGCTACAGGCAGCATTTGTTCAAATATCTTGCCTAAAAGGATAAATTATTTTTACAGTCAACATTATCCCCTCTCAAAGCACTACAGCAAGTAAGAAGGAAACCTTCCACATTATATCTGCCAGCGTTACCCCATGAATAACAACACAAATGCATCCAGTACTCACATGCTTAGGTTCATCACCCCAATTTACAGCTGTCAAGGGGCTTTGTGGGTTAAGCCAAACCAGCACATTCTTTCCACAGCCAAGCTCACCTCTCCCATGAGGCTGAAGTGCTTATATGCCAAGTGTCAACACAACATATAGGGAACTTGCTCCTGTCCCTGCAGCCACCATTACTAGTGCAAAACCTACCTTTTCACGTGGGCAGGGAAGACACAGTGCTTGCTCTGCATCCTCAGTCTCAGTGAATTTTTTTTTTTACTGGAAGAGCCTAAGCCTCCACCAAAATTCAGAGCAGCACCAGGGAAAACTGCTCAGGTCTGCCCTGGTTCCATGTGTACAGCACTTGCAGCAATGCAAGCAGTGCTGGAGCACGATGACAGCAGCGCTGCCGTCCCCAGCTTTCACGCTTCTACCTGACAGCTTTTATTTATCTAAGCATGTCTCCTACCCTACAGGAGCCAACATATTTTTCCTGAGCCTTATTCCCTCTAATTACCTTTACACACTGATAAAAACACCTACACCTTGAAAACACTTCTAATAAATATTATAGTACATGTACCAAGTAAATAACTCTTTATTCTTGTAGGGCGTTAGAAAAATCCAGGTAACAGTGAAACCCTGGGGGCTGGCACACAATTAGTTTAATAACTGGAACTAAGGGAACTCGTCTCTCCGCAACTTTGAAGGTGAGTCAAAAACATTTAATTCAATTGTCAGGCAAATTCCAATCTGAAACATGACAAAGGACTAAGTAGTTTCTCTTCTTAGTTAAAATTGCAGAAAGTAGAAGGATTATTTTAAAGAACACAGACCCCACTTGAAATTTTTTTTTTTAAAAAAAATTTCTCACTGCAACAAAAGCCAAATCCTTGAATAAAGAACAAGCCTATCTATGCAAAGACTAGGATTTGTCAGGAACAGAAGGTGATTTCCAACAACTCACGCTGATGGGCACATTTTCTACTGCTAGCATATACTCTCTTCCAATACCGAATACTGATGAAATAGTGGCATCAGCCTACAAGCAAGGCAGAAATTTACCTTACGCAAACTACACAAAAAATATAATTAAGATAGAAATAAAGATTATACCAATGCTACATAAACATTATACACGTTGTAAGACAAACATAAAACAGCAGGTAATGCTTGAACTGGGGAAAATAAAACTGAAGCCACCACAGAAATGCTGAAATCTGCTTTGGTGGCAGTTCTCACTTGCATGTCCCAGTTTTCCAGTATCCAACTAGCTCTTTAATTTCCTTTACTGGAAGTTATTAAGAAATAAATAATCAAACTGTAACGCCACTCATTAAGAATATAAAGTTAGGTTGGTGCATCTTGGTTGATAGATACCTTGGCAGTTAGGTCACTCGGAGATCCAAAGAAATGACAGTCTATTTTATAGCTCTGAGAAAAGTGATTTTTGGCTCTAATACATGCTAAATGAAATCTGAATTTGTGAAAGTATTCACTAAGTGATACTTGCAGGCCTGTTTTAATAACATGTGGACTGCATCAAATGTAAAGCTCTTTTTCAGTTCTAATTGTACAGTAAAAGTTGAATCTACGTTCTTTACTTAGAATATCTTGATTCTGACTGTATTTAAGTAACTCAGCTAGAAATAATAGCCTGGAAATTGTGTTTTAAATTATTCCAGTATACTTTTGCAGTATACAATGTTAAATAATATGGTCTGCATATTAATACTGTGTTCTATAATTAATTCATAAAACAGCTAGCAATGACACATCTACTTTCCCCATAAAACATCTAAAAAAGCTAGAAGACCAAAGGGAGAAAAACACTGCATTTAGTATTTAAAACTGCAAAGCAAATGCTTTATAAATTTACAAGACACTATGATTAGTTGTTCACAGATTGCAAGGTAAGAATTTAAGTTAATAGCTGTATTTGCAATGCTCCAGCTAATGTCACAGCATTAAGATTTCATGATCAGTACATTAATTATCCTCCTATTGCAGAAAGCTCTTTTCACCACAACAGAGATCAGGTCAAAACTTTCTCTCCTTTCAGTGCCCCTCACAAGCTTTTTGCTTTTTTTCCTGGATCTATTTGTCCATGATGATCCAGAAACACCACAGTGATTCATTACTGGTATATTACATTTATGAATGAGCTGTGATGAGTTATTCCCATTCTGGGGAATGTGCCAGGGTTCTTGGCACATCAGAGTTAAGCACTTCCGTAAAAAGACCCTTTCATGATATAGCGACCATCTTCCTCAACCCCTCATCTGCATTCATAGTCCAACAACACACAAGATTGCACACATTATTCCTTTCCAGCCACTTCAGCTGCTGCCGAGACTCAGATCCAACACACTACGGAGAAGGGTTTCTGCGCTAAGGTAGGATGCAGCCACCCCGAGGGGCAGTGGAAGCCACCCCAGCAGCACTGCCTGCCCTCAGAAACCATGGGCAGCAGGCCTGGTGAACAGATCACACGTATTCAGCAACATCAGAGCAGAAACAGCTGTAAACCAATGCACACACTTTCTCCAGTGCTGATGAGAAGTTCCAGCTCGTGTCAACAAGCACACAAGTGCTGGGATCACATCACTATTCATTAAAATGGACACTATCATGCCACTCTCCTTGGCCCCAAGCCCCAGGAGGTGCACGTGAGAAAAGCTGTACTATTGCAGAATCGCACTGCAATTGCATGTTGAAGCTGGCTACCTCACGGAGCTATTAACAGTGGGGTCTGGCATCAGAAAAATCAGTACTCTGCACAAAAAAGCATTAATGCAGGTCTTACTGGGAATTACAAAGGAGCAGGAGAGACCGCAAACATGCTAAAACAGTGGCCAACTTTGAACAGCATTTCTTAACAGATCAATCGTGGCACACAACTGCCTTTTCATTTATTTTCTGATCTGCAGAAGTTCTTCAAAGTATTGTCCTTTCCAGCTGACCTAGACACCACCGTGCAGACCTCAGCCTGAAAGACAAGGTCTGAACAACCCTGGCCACATGACAGCCAGTTACTTGGAAGTTCTCGCCTTTCTTGTCCAAACAAGTTAGAAGCTTAATCCTTACAAATGCTAGCAACGAGATGTCAGTGCCTACCTCCTTTGGGGTTCTTCCACTTATATGCCAAGGCAGCAGAAATCCAACTCTGAATACAAGAGTACCATGAAGTTTAAACTCTCTTCAAACATTTAGACAGGCCATTTTCAGACAGAACCACTTGGTTCATCATAAAAAATAGCTCTGAAAGCAATAAGCACAATGGCCTTTCAAGTCAACGCAGCAATTATTCTGCCAACTCACATTTGCATCAATAAGCGTATGGAAATTAAGGTTCTCCTAGTTCAAACGACTAGGCATAGGCTACCACAAAGCACACCTCTAAGCACTGTGACTTGGTCAAGGAAAAGAGAGAAACCAGCCGTCCCTAATATAATGACAAAGTCATTTTGCAGGGAAGGTTTCACATCATGTAGTATTGTTATTCACATACACTCCCGATTCGATTTTACTCCTGTGATGTGGAATAGCCTACTAAAAACCTTTGCATTTTGTCTGTATCAGCATGCAACTGACTGGGGAAAAGTTGAAACAAGAAGTCTCATCAAACGCTTTTAATAAAGACTGGCACAGTATTCAATTAGCACTTCCAGCAGCCAGGCAAGGCGGGCCAGCTGCCACTGAATAAGCCATGTTAGGTGCCCCAACGCGTGACATCTCACTTGTAATGGCATGCTATAAAGGAAAAAAGATGCACATACACTAATGTTTATTTTCATTTCAGAAATGTATGGATTGACTCCCCACAGAATGGTCCGGCACTTACAGAATCTACTCACACAGGGGAGTAAAACAGGAGGCAGCATCCACTCCCTGTCCTGCAAATAGTCTGTGCTTGGGACAGCGTGTCATTCCCATTATATTTCAGCTGCTCCTTTTGTATCTAGGAATGTATCTGTCCTGCATTCAAAATCATGGAAAATTATGCCATTTTTGTGTCAAGTTGTCCTTAATCTTCCTCTTCCCCCTGCTGGTCAAAATCAATTTCTCAGGAGGTCTGGACATTAGGTGGTTGAATTAACCCAGCAGGAGTGGGACTTTCATCCAAAAATAAATCAGAGTGAAATATTTTTCACCACACAACAGTGATACTTTTCTTTTTTTCAGACAATCCTCATGACAGCAGTGCAACAAGGTGATACTTTTATTTACATGGTATGCTTTTATCTCATTTTTTGCAAGCATTTTAGTGGCCAACACACACCAGGCTGCTACAGAAGCAGAGGCATGCCACATACCATTTTTAACTTTTTTAAAAGCAGACATACAGATCAAGGTCTGCAAGAGAAAAAATAGGTTATTTAGACCAGCAGCCTACTATCAGCAATGGTCACAGCACTATTTCAGTTTGGAAGCTCAGCTCAGTGAGTTTTGGAAGCTCACAGATTCCCATAGCCAGTGCTGTGGCTAAGTAGGAGGAAGAACAACTGACCAGACTTCGTCATCAGTTTTCTGCCAGACAAATGCTCCACAGGTCCGGATCTAAAATCCTTTAAGATGGTACACAGACTGACATGGAACAAATGTGAAATTCCCCACACCAAGAATTCCCGAGGACAAGATACAATGATAATTTTGGTCAAATTCTTCATATTGAACTCAAGCACAGAAACTTCTTAAGGAACTTGCTTTTTCGATTTTTCTTTACAATGGCACACTATGGATGAAGAACACGTGGGAAATGAAATGCTAACACCACCATAAAGCCCATCCTTTTCCCCCTGCCTCCCTTCCCAACTTCATCAAGTGAGTAGGAAGCAGTGAGCTTCCTGCCTGGGACCTCACCTTCCCTCCAGTAACAACAAAGTTGTTTACTTATATTTAGGTGTGACATTCTAACACCTGAACATCCTTGGATATGCATAATTGCACAGCCAGTGTCACCTGCTCTACAAAGTTAATTAACATCATACAATTAGGTGATGTATTTGCACCAGAATGTAGTGCATGTTTGTATTTTCCAAGGCAGAACAGACGCAGTGCATACCCGACAGCTGGAGAAAATAGGGGAGCAAGGGTCTACTTTCATCTGAAGCAACTGCTGCCCCACGAAACGAGCAGTCTCTGAAGACAAGAAGTGGCATTTCTTCTAAACCCTCCGACATACATTACATCGACCCTCACGAAGAGCAGTAGCTCCCTTTTACTTAGTTGTGGCTTCACCACTGATACTGCTTCCACTCCTGGAGCGCAGAGGAGCCAGCTAATCCAGTTCAAGGATACCCTCTGGCCACAAAAGCTGGCCAGTGTTCCGGATCCATCCTTTGTCCTCTTCTGCTTCAGCTGACTTCAGCCCTTCTTTCCCAGGGCTGACTTATACAGCCAGGTCTTGCAGATACGGGGGTTTTTAAGCATAGTAATGGGGTGCCCTACTTTTGCAGTCAACCCTCGCCCCCCCTTTCCCCAATCCAGGACACCCTGCATCATCCTGGATGTTCTGTTGATGTTTTACCCTCAAGTACCAGGCACCTCAGAATAAACTGCCACTTAAAAACCTCATCCTCACACAGCCTCTTTAAAATGCTTTCAGGTGTAATGATTTTGAACACATCCTTCAAAAATCCCATTTCTCATTACCCTTTCTGACAGGGTCATCTTAACTATGGAGCAGGATGAGGGTTTCCAGTGGCATCTGCCTGCCCTGTGTAATCAAACGCGGCTCTGTAGAACGAGAGCAGTTTTCAGGAAATGGGAAGCTTAAATGCTAACCAGTTTATATATAACCCAGTAAATCGCTTCTGGGCCAAGACGGTAAGCATGAAGAAAGTAGGTAGGAGGCCTTGACAACACAATCCCCAGAGAATCGCGGGAACACGCTGAAAAGCCATCACAATTCAAACTCTAATCCCTGCCTCAGCTCCATCCTTGAAGCTATGAAGGTTGAAACCACATTGTAAAATCCCGATTTTCTCCGAGCAGTATGACTGGGGAAACAAATCTATGTTACAAGTTTGAAATAGCAGCTGAGATGTGAGTTTGGCCTAAAACAGAGGAAGATTTTAAGTCTACAATGAACACATACCCTCTTGGTCCCCATTTGTTTTCTCTCCAGTTTTGATGGACCCTCCTAAATGGCACACAACAATTAGCCACCAAGCAACAGTTAATGGGTAGTCCCCATCTTGCTGAAAGGACAGAATTCCAGCTCTCACATACCCTATGTAAACAGCACAAGACAGTTCTATAGCAAGAGACATAAATAATGCTCTTTTCTTGTTTCAGGAAAAAACCCTCATACTTCCCAAAACTCCAGTCTATGCAACATCAACTGCTCACCCCCACCACAGACACTGCAAGTTACAATTTAACAAGGTATGGTGACTGTACTTCTGACAAGTTACAACATGATTCAGTTTAGGTTTTTTCATGCAGTGTAAGTGTCTGGGCAACCATCCCAGACGGCCTCAACAAGCCATACCCAGAGGGCTGCCCAAAAGCAATGGGAGCAACATGCTTTTGGATGCCCTGTAACAGACAAGTAGTACTGGCCAAACGAGTCCCACAGACTTACAGGGTGTAGTCCAACAAAATTATGCACTGAATTTTTATAGAAAAGAAAACATTCGAACACAGCATCTATGCCTCTGAAATTAATTATGAAAAAGTATTTAAATTCTTATTTGCAAGCATCCAGCAGTAACTTGGTAAGAAGTCCGATATCTAGCAAAGGACAAGATGTATGTGTAAGGTCATCTAGCTATTCCACATTGCAAATCCATTTTCTGCCCTATTCATAAATGAAATTATCAGTATCACAAGCAAGCTGAGAAGTATTACCACAAAGCTTCAATGTTTGCATGTGTTTAAATCTGTACCTCTGAGATGATTTTGTTTGCTCTCTGTAAACAGATTACTACCTTCATTTCTAGAGCATTGGAAGAAAAACTGGCAGTGCAAGCTATCAACACTGGATGAAGATTTGAGACCAGTTGTGTAAAGGACACAACAGTTATGTTTGGAATACGAAACTCGGAAGGAAAACAATCACCCGCTATTGTTGTCTCAGAACCGCCTGCCCATTTGAAACCCCAGCTACTTATCTCACGATTCTGCCTTTTCCTCTGCCACCCCCCTCCCCATATTTCTTTCCTTCCAATTTTTACTGCATACCGTGTTCATTAATTCGCAGAGGAGCAGGGAAACTGCACTTACTATAGCCAAGAGAAGCATCTGACTTTTCACATCCAGTTCTTCTTAAATGTCAGTTGGGGGATCCTGAATGCATCTATTTTTTTATTATTATTTTTTTCCCCAATTGTATCCCTCCCCATATTTCTTTCCTTCCAATTTTTACTGCATACCGTGTTCATTAATTCGCAGAGGAGCAGGGAAACTGCA
>JAVJGJ010000032.1:9428017-9445539 GCA_035590215.1 Microhierax caerulescens
GGAGGTGAGGGTGGGCGCTGTTCCCGGGCGCGAAGCGGCGCGCTGCGGTACCGGGGGTCGCCCCTTTGCCGTGAGGAGAGCGCGGTGCAGGCCGCGGGGCCGCGTCCCCCGGGCCCCGGCATGGGCTGGGCGAGTGGGTCACGCTCTGAGGGGCGTCGTTCCCCATTTCGGGCCGGAGGGCAGGGGGCTGACTTGGCTGCAGGCCCCCCGTACCCCGGCTGCCGTCGGTGTAGCGAGCGCGGGCGGCCGCCTCGGTGTAGAAGGCCCCGGTTCTCCTCAGCTCCATCCATCCTCGCCTCTCTAATGTTTCTGTGAGCTTGGTGAATGGACGGCTGCTATGGAGACAAGAAGCATAGCCCGAAATAGCTCCTACGGCAGAAGGGGAAAGGGGAGCTTAGCCGGTACAAAGGGGGGAAGGAAAAAAGCGATCTTAGCCACTGACGTACCTGACACCACCGGGAGAGAGGGGCGCCCGGCGGGAGGGGTGGGCGCTGCAGCCATTGACGTGCTAAGGCAGACTGGTGCCCTGTGAGGCGGGAAGCGTGTGGGTCAGGGTAGGAAGCGCATCCCTCTTCTCCCCATCAGGGCATTTTATTCGAAAAGTCCCCCAGCCAGTTACAAATTAATGCAAAATACAGAGCTTTTGGGGGGTTCGTGGTTCTTTGGGGGGTTTGGTTTGGTGTTTTTTTTATTATTTTAAACAACCAAAGGAAACGGGACAAAGGCATTGCACACGGTATCTTAAAGATCAGAAAGGCTCGTGCTGCAGGGAGATGGCTGATGTCATTTTTATCCGTGGGCATCCTTCTCTGCACCCGTGACATGGGTCTCCCAGTGCAACTGAGGGGCAATGAAGACTGGAGTCTCCAATTAATAATACTTATAATAGCTTGTCATGGGGAAATGGGACCTGACTATCCCAGGAAATGTCTGGCATTTTATGTAGCCTTCACTGGTCTACCTGTCCTTATAGTATTCCATAGTTATTTTGCAAATAGTGCATTGAAAAAGGTTAACGTGGTTTATGACTGCTGCCTGGACTGGAAGAACTATCCTGCCTGACTGCTTTAGCATACAACTGTATTGGTGCTTTTGATACCCGTTTATTACTAACTCTTAAATCTTTTACATAAACTAAAGTACTGGGAATAGTTCCTGAACTGACTACTAATCCCTCAACAAAGTTAACTAAAAGCAGCAGAAGGTAAACTTCATAGGGAAAAATAAATGTCATTATGTACTTACAAAAAAAGTCATGCCGCTGTCCCACAATCCACCAAGAACAGTTAGCGGAGACTTCTAGAAGGAACGTCTTGGGGGATCTGGAGGTTAAAATAAATTTTAATTATCTGGTATTCCTTTCTACCATTTAGAGGAAGAGCTTTCATCTCATGTAAGCTCTTCCCCTCTGATGAAAACAAGATATAAGAACTTCCAAGTGGTAGTCTAGACAGTGTAATGAGCAAAAACATAAGTATTTCTTCTGGATCTGCTAGCTTTCTTTATGTAGTGGTGTTTTTCTCTTCAGCTTGCCTTTTAAATTTTCTTAAATATTTTTTTTTTTTTTTTGCTGCATACCTCTTGGGCTGGATCTCTTTTCTCCTTGTGCTTCCTTTTTAAGTTTCCTTCTCCCTTGCTTTCTTCATTAACCTTTCTTTACTTGTGTGTAGTTTTTTCTCACCTAGATCAGATGTAGATTAGGATGAAATTTTTACTTTATGTAATGTGAACATAGGATCCATGTAGATGCAGAAGAACAACTGCAGCTCAGTGTTGGCAGGTCACAAGCTTTTTTGCTAATCCTTAGATTGTGACGCGTGCCTGTATTCTAGTGAATCTCTGGCCTTCTCTGTTAGCAGCTAGCACTGTCATTCCAGAGCCCAGTGAAGCTGGAAGACATCCTTCTCAGTTTCAGACTGTTCCTGCCAAAGCTTGTCATACATGGTATACTACAGGAGGAATTTCAGTTGTTTTCACTAGCAAGGGTGACGGTTTTTTCCTTTATTGCCTGTCACAGGCGGATACAATACCACTGAGCAGCGTTTAGCAATTTGTGGGTTCTTCTATTTTAAGCTTTTGTCACCTGATCACAGTTTGTTTCTTTGTTTAAGGGCTGGTGATGCACTCCCTCAGTACTGCATAAGATAAATGAGAGAGGCAGAAACAGAAAAGCAAGCAGCTCTTCAGTTTAGAAGATGGCAGTGCCGGGCTTTCTGGTGCTCAGGATGTGGAGGTATGGAAAGGTTCTAGCCACAGGCTGAGGATCTGGGCTGAGCTTTCAGCTGAATGCTGTAAAGCTTGGGTTAGGTTGGGAGATCCTCCTGCTTTGTCTGTAATTTTTTCAAGGACATGTATGGGAACAAGTGACAGGAGCACTTACCTGTTCAGAGTTGTTACTTAAGTCATTTTTTCTTTGATGTGAAGGGGAGATTGACACAATGCATGGACACATGTATGTCTGTTGACTGTTTGTTCCTTACCTGGAAGAAAAGCATGAAGGCGGATGGTGGCAAGAGTCACTTGCCAGTTAGTGTGCCCTTAGCATGCAGGCATTTCCTTGAGTAATATCCTGTGCCCCACTTGGATGGCACATGTCTTCAGCTGGCCCAGCTTTCAAGGTCTCTTGCTGTCTTGGTTTTTGCTCCTGTCATCTTGCACATGGTTTATTTTGGCTTCCTTCCTATCATCTCACACCATCTACTTCCTGTCTCCTCCCTTCTCAGGAAGCTGTTCACTGTTACTCTAGGTTTTTCTCTTTACTGTCATTCTGCATCTGAGGAACCTGCTGATCCTTCCTTCTACTGTACTTCACTCTCTTTCTCTCCGCCCCCTCTTACAAGGGGAGTATTTCCACTTCCTGTATAATGGAATAGCATTATCAGTGGGTAATTATCCATCTTGTAAATATCACAGTGTTCACCAGAGAAAAAAAAGCCATATGCTTTCTAGGAGATACTTCTCAACCATCCGGCAGTATATCCTCTCGGAATACAGGTTTATTATGCACAACTGCAAAACAGACTTTGAGAGGAAAGCACCTTGGAAAGAGGAATATGACACATTCCTAGTTAGTGTTACCCTAGCAGTGCTGTAAACCGCCCCATAATTATTCACATAGCATTTACATCTTAAGTCCTCCCTTAAAACTGTATTTGAAAAGAGAACATTAGCAGAAACAGTGCAGATAACTTTTTTCATCATGGTAAAATGCCTACTTCTGGAACAGCTGGCATTCTGTACTTTTGTGATCTAGGCTATGTAGTCACCCTTAAAATGAATTCTGACTATGAAATAGAATAGGGAACACAAGCTAGGGCTTGGCTAAGAATAGTTTGTTATGTAATTAGTACAATGATAAGAATAAATCAAAATCTGTATTCTATCAAGCGTGGTAGGCATAGGGATTCTTCTCGTGTTTTCAACCTGCTGGTGTTTCAACTGTTTATATCTTTCAGAATTTTTCAGATTTTGCATTTGTTTGAAAGCATCTGTTTTATTTCTAGAAAGTCTGATGGTGAGAGAGGAGTTCTTTTGATCAGACTGCTTTTACAATAGTGACAGCACTTCAGAAAATAAAATGGATAGCTCAAAGACCTGTACTGATTCTGGAGAAAGTCTGTGATAAACCGGAGATGAAAAAAAAAAAAAAAAAAGATTTGGCAAGGCAAATCAAACTGTATTTTTAGGTGGTAACAGGCTTCAGAATATGAGGATATAGAACCCTTTGATCAGAAGTGCTTTTAGTGGGAAATCCTTTCTTCTGCCACTGTTCCCTTCAAGGTAAAAGATAACATTCTCGGTAGAAGCATTTAAAAAGGCAGGCTTCAAAATACTGCATATGAGTCATACGTAATTCTTCCAGTTACTGAATAGTAACTTCTGGATATTGGATCAAAAATAATCATCTTGGAAGATGTGCTGTGGTGTTAACCAGGTATTCAATTTTATTTTCTGCTTACTGCCCTTTGGAGCATATACTGACTCAGTTACCTAGGGTAGTGTGGAGAAAACTGAAAAACAGTTGCTCATGAATTAAGAGGTAACAGCTGTCAGCTATTTAGCAGTGGCCTGTTTTCACTTATTTCTTCAAGCTTTTATTTGACATTTATTAATAGTTTTTAGCCCTTACATCTATTCTCCATTTTATTGACAAGTTCATTTTTATGAATGTAAAATCACTTGATTTTTTATTAGTACTTCAAAATTAAATACATTTATCCTGAAGCCCTCAGCACTGGTGTTTCCTGTGGAAAAAATAGTACTTCTTTCTTTCTGGATTAAACCAGGATAGCAAGCATCTGTCGAGTCTCTTCACTGAATCTCCATTGTTTTGTCACAGGGAGAGTTTAAAACAAGTAAATGCTTTGAAAGTTCAGACTTTATCATGCCTTCCCTAACTTGGAGAATTGGGATTATTCAGATATGATCTGATTATTCAGATAGTAACTTGCTGTCTTCAGATCCCAATTGGTGAAGCCAATTTAAAAAGTAAAAGGAAGATGGTTACACTTTCTTGTTGACTTGTCATACCTGCAAGAATCACTAAAATTTATTTCTTAGAACTGGTGATTTCATTGCTGCTAGTAACATTTCAACTTACTTTTTTGGAGGAAGCTGCCTGGAAAAGCTGCTGTAGTAAATCTTTTAACATCATCACCTTGTGAACCTGGCTTTTTCATCCTCTGGAACTAGCTTAGGTGGGAAGACAACAGCAGCTGATGCCTTGTACCAAACGGTGCCACCACTAGCTCAGTAGGTGGCATGCTGCTGGCAGGGACAGCTCACCTTGAGGCTGGTACCGATGCTTTGAGATTCTAGGTGGATGCAAGAGCTGTGTGGAAAGCCAGTGTGTTTGCAAGTTTTGTGCAGCTGCTTGACGGGTGTTACTGTAAGCTGAGAAATCTGTATTCTGAAATGCAGTTATAACGATACATTATAAGAAAATTGCTCTGTCTAGGGAAGATTAATAGTTGAACTGCTTCTTTTTGTGTGGTCTCACACAAATTATCGACATTGACATTGGGGAGCAGCATAGATTTCCCCCCCTCCCCCTTAACAATTCTTAACAATCTTGCAATGTTACCTATGGATGAAACCTTGGAATGCTGCATTAGCAATAAAAATAGCAGTACCAAGTCTTTATGGTGTCTCGTCTTCACTTAAATGTTATTACTCATTCCAGAAAGTCAAAACACTGTTGTTAAAATCCTTTCAGTGTCTCTTAAAAGTGTCAGCATTTGATAGAGAGGGTATTCACTACAATGCAATAGAATTAGTCATCTCATTCCACAATTTTATAGAATCATAGACTCATTTAGGTGGGAAGAAACCCTTAAGATCATGGAGTCCAACCAGAAAACTGATGCTGCCAAGTCCACCACTAAACTGTGTCCCTTAGTGCCACATCTACTTGTTTTTTAAATACTTCCAGCGGTGGTGACTCAGCCACTTCCCTGGGCAGCCTTTCTGTAAATTTTCCAAAATAGAGTTTTTTGAGCTTGGTTTGGGGTTTCCAGGTTTCTTTCCATTTTTTTTGTTCCCCAATCTTACTGCTCTGGAACTTTGCTAATTCAATGTTTCCCTCCTAGCACATTAGGAAATATGTAAAATAGTGAGAGCCTTCCTACTAGGACTAATGACCAGTCTCATTCCAGCCCCTGCAAGTTAGCAGACAATTGAAGAGTTAAGTATTTTTCCTCTGAAGAATGTATCTTCTGGACATTCTTACACCCGTGTATGTAAGCTATTAAAGAAAAGTGATGTTAAAACAAGTTAAAACCCAATATACTGATTACAATAGGAAAGTCCTCTAGATGACAGAGAATGAAGGGAAAATATTATGTGTCATGGTCAACTTAATATACTGCAAATACGGTGTTTAAGTCATTGCAGGAACAAGTCAAATGAGAGTCCCAAGTGTCTGTGAATTTATGCATAATTACAAAAAAAAATTACGCAGCCTTTAACGTCACACAGAAAAACCCTCCAACCCTTGCAGCAAAGAATTTAATTTACAGGTTTTTAACTGCTTGCTTTGTTACAGCAATTAACTAAGAAACGGAGATGAGAATGCTAAGATGGCAATATTGAAGTTTATTTGAATAATAATAGGATTTTGGTTAATTGAGCAACTCTTGGAAGCCAAGTTTACCATTTCTGTCACCGTCAAACAAAATGCAGTCATTCTCCTAGTCTATTAAAAAGTGGGCTATGCTTAATCTGGATTCCAGTATCCAGTGCTAGTGAACAACATTAATTGTGCTCCTTGCTCCAAGTTACAGAAAACAAAAATGGGAATTCTGAGGGCTATGTCTACTCCCTGTACTCATTGCCAATAACCTAGCAAGCCAGTCCTACAGCTACGAGCCATACTCTCAATACTTCCCTAGTATTTTTTCACAATATAGTTTACTGTCTTAATTCTTTTTCTTCTGATCCCCAGTCTCTGTTACAGCTTCTTATACTGCACCCTAAGATCTGTGGCTTTTACTGCTACTGAGATTACAGAAGTAAAATCAAGGGGTCTGACAAAGATATTAAGAATGGGGAAAACAAAAAAAAGTGTTGGTAAACCCAAGAGGAAAAAAAAATCAGAATACATGGTATTTTACTGGGTAGATTAGGATTATCTTGGATGTCAGGAAAAGGCTTTTCCCTGGGAGGATGGTTGGTTGCTGGAAACAGCTCCCCAGGGAAGCAGTCACAGCAGCAAGCCTGTCAGAGGTCAAGGAACATCTGGATGACACAACTGAGTCATATGACTAGTTTCAGGTAATCCTGCAAGGAGCAGGAAGTTGGATTTGATGATCTTTATGGGTGCATTCCAACTTGAGATATTTTACAATTCCATCTTTGACAGAGGAAGAACACTCCAGCTAGGGATAGCTGCACACAGAACCTTTGTAAATCACTTCAAACTTTATTCTGTGTTTCAGTTAAATCCAGCACAGCAGTCAGGAGATGAATGATAAATGCTGCACAGCACACCTCATTAATGTAAACATCTGAAACTCTAGACACTGTCTGCAGGTGATCTGTTCAGCTGCTGAATCAATTGTTTGTTTTAACTAAACCCATTTCCTGGTGTTCTGAAGAAAGTTCTCTTCTCTAATCAATCAGTACTTCTTCAAATTAAATTCTAACTGCTCTTAAATTTATTTGCTTTCTGTTCAGGCATGTTGCAGGTGGAGGGTGCTATATAAAATCAAGTTAAGTTATAGACATTACCTCCCATGTGACTCCCGTAACAAATTGTTCCCCGTTGTTTCATGTGTTCAGGTGATGTAGCCCCATGGAATTATTCATTTCCACCCAGCAGTGCAGTTTCAGCTTTCAACTTTATTTTGAAAGTCTCTTAATAGCTAGTTTAAAACAAGTGAACAAATTAAATGTAAAGTCTTCTTTATTAAATAACTCAAAAGGTAAAGCAAACTGTGTGATTAAGAAAGACAACAGCATGGTTCCAAAGGATTTTTACAACAGAAAACAAATTGCGGAAATGAGCATTTCAGTCTAGCAGCCAAACTGTCCTCATTTTTATGAAGTTAATTTCGGTCTTCAAATTGTGACTTGTTTTTTAAAAGATATGCTGCTAGAAATTCAATGGGATTTGGCGGTCTGTAAAAAAAAAGTAAATCAAAAGTAATTATTTTTTATTCTATGAAATGAGGTAGCTGAAGAACTAATCACCTTCCCTTAAAAGCAATGTAACTCCTCCCAAACACTTAGAAGCATTGATTTAAAGATGACCAACTACCTAGGGTTACCCTGTAAATTTCCAGTTTGTGTCTGATGAGAAAGTTTTTAGTGGGGGGGGTCTTAGGTTAGACCATGTTGGTTCTATGTTACTAAATTGCTAGAGCAGTTCCATACCTAGAACTAGGGCACAGTCTGTAAGCATAAATACTCCATGTACATCATTGGAAGTTGCATGCATTTGCCTATTCCTTTAACTCATGCCATATAAAGTAAAAATTAATGGAGCTGTATTCATGGTTTCTGACAACTGATATTAACACAACAAAACTTACACAAAAACTTCCAAGTTTGAGAATTGGGGTAACATGCAAGTAGTCAATAATAAACACTTTGGATCACCGGCCTTAGTCCAGAAGTGCGTGTGTTTTTTTTTAAAAAAGAGCTCCTCCAGCTACAGTGCATGAGTCCTGCTAATCTGCATGCTGTCTGCAATATAAATGACAAGCTTACTTATTTCACACTGAGTCAGACCGAAGGTCTGGCAGTGAGAAAATATGCCTATAAAGAGCATTAAAAAAAAAAAATGGAATAAGCCCAGAGAGATACTTCTCTGGACCATCCTTCTGGCTCCCAAGCATGTACATATTTCCAGGCTAGCAACTGTAATAGTCCTGGGTGGATTCCTCTACAACTTTCACCAGTTAGTTCCCCCTTGAGCCCAAATAAAGTGTTAACATCCTCAACCTAAGGCAAAAAATTATATAGCTTAATTATGTGACCTGTGAAGGATCACTTCCTTTTGTTCATTATGAATTATCTACCTGCTCCACTTATGGCATCAGAAAAGATAATAAACAATCCATTTCATTATTATCTGTATGCTATTTATGATTTAACGGATTCCTAATATACTTTTCCAGAGAAGTCTCCTTTCTAGCATTTCGTGTTTCTGACCACCTTGGCACTCTTCTTACTTTTTCCATATTCTACTAGAATACAGGGGAATTGGAATTACAGGCAATATTAAAAGATACAAAAACATTGTAAATTTAAATTATGTTATGCTTGGGTTTACCCCTTCAATTTCTAAGTCCTAATGTTCAGGATTTATTTTTGATTGAGCAATACACTGACATATCTATTTAATGGTTTAAAGATATTTTTTCACAAGGGTAATTGTCAACTCAGAATATAATTTTAGTCACTAGCATTAGGGCATTTATTACCCTCCTAGGTGCATCATTTTCTCTTTATGTGTATTCAATCTTCCACTTTTTGTCAGTTTCAATTTTTCATAGCAGTCTTCCATAGTTTCACATAAGAGTTTGTGAAGTTTCTGTGCAATTATTTGCAATCAACTTAAAAAAAGGTAGAAAAAAAACACACAAAAAAAAACCCCAACCTATTCTGTAAAACTCTATCATTGACAGATTGGGTCAGCCACTTCTTCAAGTTGTTATAAACTATCCTTTCCAGGATTGCGGCGTTGAGCTCATTTCACCATGAAAATTTACCATTTACTTTTACCCCCTACCTTGCATCTTCCAGTCAGTTCCTTATCCACATACAGGCCTTGCCTTTAATCCCACAGCAACTAACTCTCTTTAAAAGCTCTTAGTGAATGAATAACTGTGCCAGAAACCTTTTAGAAATTTAAACAGATTCACATGTGCTTGCTGACTTCTTTGATGAACTCCAAGAAACTTAAAAGACCTGACATAAGTTGTGTTGACTTCTCCCAAATATGTCATTTATCTGTATGCTTACTATCCTGGATGACTATTTCTACTGAATTCCAGGCATAGTCATCAGATGTACTGGGCTGTTCCCTGAACGTCTCTGTATTGCTTAGAAAAAGAAATCGGCATCCATTACTTTCCAGTTCAATTTGAAGCAGACTATTATACAGCAGAGCTAGTAGTAGTTCAGTTTTTTCACCCCTGAGGTTTGATATGCTCAACTAAAAGCCAATTTGACCTCGGCAGTTTGATAGTTTATAGTTTTTTTCCCCTGTGTGTTCCCCAGCCTCTTCTATCAATGTTCCTTCTATGAACGTGATGACTCCCCATAAAGAACAGCTCCTTCCATAGTGAAGAAAGATGAAAAAAAGATAACCCACCCCAAAACAGAAGTTTGTCCGTAACACAGATACCCAGATTCTTGAAGCGTGAGGTTTCCACCTCAGGCTGCATTTTACATTCAGTCTGCAGCAGAACTCCCAGAGATGCCAACTGAAGACCTCACACTGCTCAGGTGCACACACGGGGTATACCTTCCTGAGTGCTCTTTTGCCTTATTAGCTGTCTGTACAATGCGGTTCAAACTCACAGCTCCTTTTGAGGTTAAGATGCTGTTGATGGCTGTGCTGGCTGTAGGTACCCTGATGCAATTATGGTCATCCATACCAGCCTTTGAGAATGGTATTTCAGCAAAACTGGGAAAGTTACATGCAGTATGACTCACCAACAGTTCCAATACACCAAAAGGCTAGAAATTAATTCAGGTAAGATGAACAACTGTTTGCTATTACTGAAAAATAACCTTCTACATTGACTAATAAGAGATTGGGGGCATCTTAACAGCATAATCTTTACTCAAACTATCAGTTTACTTCTGTGTTGGATAGCGCAGTCAGCTTCATCCCTTAGAAAGCGTTTTAATCTCTGACAAAGACACATCAGGCCCAATTTTTAAATGACAAGTGGAACCCTCTATAATTCCACACTACAAAAATTTTATGTTCAAAACTAGAACAGCTTCTTGCCTTGCTCCCATACGGTGAACTACGTAATAAAATTAATGAAAAAATACATATTTTTTTCCCCCCTCCAAAACCTCCTCATTGGAAGATCACATTCAATAAACTGTTATAATGCCACATGCACGTCAATGAGGAGCACATCCTACACGGTCAATCATAGCAATTCATAGGTTTGTAAACCTGTTATGATGACTTTCTTACAACCAGCAAACTAGCAAATCTATGTCTGGTGTGCAAGGTCTGAAAAGGTGATGTACCACCCAAGTTTGAGACCTACCTTTTTCACACGAAAAGGAACACTGAAGCATCTCACCTTTCTTTTGCAAGAACAGCAAGTCCCTGTAGCAAGATAGGTACAACAGTCTGATCCAAGTAGGCACGTGTGGGTAACGACTGAAGATCCACTTTCTGCTTTGATGTTTTCTCTGCATTTATTTTCTCATTTTCTACTATCCTCTGAAGTTGAAAAAAAAGTGAATCAGCATTGGTGATAGCAGCCACATCTACTCTGAAGTGTTAGTGCAAACAAAGTACCCATCTCTTCACAATCCACTGGCAGTAACTTCTTTAAATCTTTAAAGAAAATTTAAGTCCATATTTTTCCTCGCACAAAAACCTGATCTTGAGGAGCGTTCCGTTAAACTCTTACATTTTGGGGAAACAAAGTTAGGAAGTCATAAGTTTCCTAAAACAGAAGACACTCAATCTCTATTGTTTTTATTTCTACTTTTGCATTCACAGATTTAGCTTCTACACCACTGAGACATGAATGACTACTAACAAGGGCAGTCTTAATTAAATGGTTCTTGTATGCACACACTTCTAACAAACAAAAAATGCTAGAAGCACAAGAAATTCAGGTGAAGTCTGACAAAGGGAACTCTGCTAAGTCAAGCGATTTGAGACTGTGCTCTATTAAATATAGATGGACACTTTAAAGAAAATTTACGCAAAATGCTGCCAGGTGCCTTCTGGTCATAAAGTGCTGAATCATCTTACACCATTAACCATAGCCAGAAAAGGATACCCTACCACAGCCAGTAAACCCAACTTACTCAATGCAACATATATGAATCTACTGATACAGGACCAACATATCCAATGGGTTATGGTTCTGTAGTGGAAGCTGAGGCATACAGACAAGCACTTAGGGACATAAGTCACAAAAAACGTTTAAGAAAATTTCTGAAAAAATTTAGCATAGAGTAGGAGCTTGTAATGGAGGGAGACTGAAGGCCTTTCTTTGATGAGTAGAATAAATGTCATAGAGTTGTTATTCTAACCCACACTGTTAGCAACAGCGGAGAGAATGGATTGTGTCTATTCTTTCTTAGCACAAGTAATCAGAGATAGCTTGGATTATTCCAATCCAGTATTTCTACTGACAAGAATATGAAATGAACCCCTTCCTTCAATACAGAAAGACCACCAAGTCCTACTCTTCCCCTCCTGTAATAAACGTCTGGCTGGATTTCTGTGGCATAACATGTTATGTAGATATATGTAATAGATAGCAATAGAATAGGTAACAATCACAGGGCATGTCCAAAAAAACCCATCTCATTAAAGGGTTTGTTATTTACCTCAGTACCATATAGTACAATGGAAGCGAGGCTACAGAAAATACATTAACAGCCAGTTATGCAAGGGACTACTATCTGCTGGCTCAGTTTCCATCAGACTTTCTTGGGAACATTACATTAGCTGAAGTTAGACTCAAGACTCAACACCTTTCTCCTTGATCAGCAATGTGACTTTCACTGTACTTTACAGCAACGAAACCTTTGTTACCTCTACATTTTCAGTGAGGCCGTATTCAGAATGGGGATTTTCTGGAACCTGTAAAATAACACACAGTCAGCAAAGTGAAAATACCCCTTTTACGCCCGTAGCATTATGCACATAAAACATTTCTTGCAATACCTGTGGCTGTCCCTCCATAATCTGTTCTGCCTCCATGATGTGAAAAGTAGAATTTGCTGGATGTAACCTTGGAAAGCAATAAAAAGCAACTGGTCAGCAGGCTGAAACAGAGAGAGCAGCGTTAGCTGACTGACACGGCATCACCCAGTTACTCAGGCACCCTTAGTAGAGAGCAGACGGAGCTCTGTGCCCCTCCCCGCAACTTGCACGCGTTTTTCCCGCACAATGAATTTAAACGCGTCTTAAGATTCGCGCTACGCCCGCTGAAGGAAACGGTGCCAGGATGAGAAAACCCAGCATTCACCGCTTACAACGAGAGCCCCCAGAGACGGCCCGCTCCCCCGCCGGGGCGCAGGCGGAGACACCCCCCTCCCCTCCGGGCCCCGCACGCCGGCCGCGCCACAGCGCCCGTGCCCGGGGGCCCCCCGCCGGCAGGGCCAGGCCGGCCCCGGCTATGCCTCAACCGCCCCCCGGGGAAGCGGCGACACTCCCGCGGTCCTCTCACCTGCCGACAGACCCGCGGCTCGGCGAGACCGGCGCTGCAGCGGAGCACCGAGAGCCTCCCCACAGCAACCACGGCCGCTGGCGCTGTCGTAAATTCTTTTGACGTAAGTGAAAGAGTCGCGCTGCCGCCGCCGCGCAGCGAACTGCGCCTGCGCACGGCGGGGCCCCGCCCGTCACCGGCAGCCGGGCGCGGAGAAGCGGGTGGGACTATCGAGCGGCCGACGGGCCGCGTCATCGCTGGGCGGGGCCTCCTCCCTCAGAGCCCCCTCCACGTTGGGGTGGGCGCGCGGAGGCGGGGCGCGCGGCGGTTGTTCAACTGCGGGCGAGAGGCTGAGGGGAGCGCGGCTGCCGGCCGGCCCGGGTTGGTGAGGCGGTCGGCGTTACCCCAAGCGGTTCTGGCTGAGGCTTTTTATTTTAAGGTAATTTTTCCCCATCACAGCAGCAGCTTGGGCCCGGTCCCCGTTAACTGTTTTGAGGAGTAGCCCGAGGAGCAAATCGTGGGGGAGCAGGCAGCCGATTCCATTTGCAGGTGCCCTGTCAGTTCTGCATCTGGCAGGATGTTTCTGTTCTCCGAACAAGCCTTCAAAAACCACCGGCACTGGAAAGTTTTGTGGAACAGAAGTCTAATTATCGATGTAGCTTGATGTCTGAGGAGCTTGCTGTGATGGTTATGCAAAATAACTTTGCTGAAGCTAATTTTGAACTGGAAAGGGAAGTTTTGTTAGCAAAGTAACCTTGCAAAGCTACGTGCAGCACAGCTTGCAAAGCAGTGACTATTGGCCATTAATTTTGTCCAGTTTTCTCTGTTAAAGAATATGCACTCTGCTCAGCTTTCTCTAGGTATCAGCTTTAATCATCCCATTTTGACTTGAAGCTATTGAGAAATGAAAATTCTGCTGCTTTTATAGTAGTACTGTTACAAATTGCACCAGTGTTTAAATATCTATACCCGATTCCTTTGATTTTGTTTTCATCAGAATCAAAGTCCGCATCTGGTAATACTTTGGTTTTTTTGTTTTGTGCTAGTAAATTTAAAAGGCCTTTAGAACCTTTTTATTTCTGGCTCAAGAAAGTAGTTACATGCCTGTACTCTAAATGTTTTTTTGAGAAAATGAACTTTTTGTTTTACAATAGGTCTAATTCCCTTTTCTATTTTCTTGCTGCAGTGACAACAATTCATATGAATGATCTAGCTGACACTCTTAAAATATCATCAATATAGAAAAATAATGAAAAATACCATGTTCTCATCAGATTATGCTCTGGTGTAATTATATAGTACTTGATGGCAATGAAGCTTTTTTACATCAGTAAATTTCAAATAATGTTTACAGAACTGGCAGTTCTGTTAAGTGTGATAAACAAGCTTAAAAACTAGTGCAGTCAGTTACAGATTTGACACTTGACTGAAGGATTTAGAATTGTAGCATAACTGCAAGCTCTCTTTGTCTATATGGGTACCTAGTACTGTCACAGCACTAATCAAACTAGTCAACTGCAACAAGGCTTTTACCATCACGTACCAGGTTTACTTCAGTAAATAGTTCCTACACAGCCACCAATCCCCCACAAGGTTTCAAAAGTTCATCTACTCTCTGTGCTATTTCTTCACCCTCTTCAGGCCAGTCCACTCTGTTTCTCTCTGCTACATCTGGATTCTCTCTTCATCCAGGCTCCTTCTTTCAGCCAGCGTCTCACCTGAGCCCCCTCCTTGTCTCTCCTACATCCAGGGTGCTCTCTCTCCTCTCTCTGCCTCTTCTAGATCTCTTTTCAGCCAGGGTTTCTTTTCCATACCCCTTAGAGCTATTTAACTACTTGGCAGGAACCAGCCACAGCTGCACATTATCCACATCAGCCAACCCACCACCCCTGAAGCAAGCCCATAGCTGTATATTATCAATGTTAATTAACCTCTACATAATTCCTCTACATAGTGCTGGCAAACTTAGCTGGTGTTGAGAAGGCTAGATGAAAACACCAAAAGCAAAATCCTCAGATTTTTTCTAAAAATTAAACAAAATAGGAATGCAAATAATTCTTCATGTGAGGAGGTGTAAACTGTTAATTCCATTTTGAGGTGCTCTCCTAATTTTTCAACATGTTTGGGCAATAACATTTTAGATAATTGCATCTAAAATACCTGAATTTGTTGTAGCAATGGCTACCAAGGGGAAAAAAAAAATCTGTTTGCCCCTAGCCCCCTGGTTCCCCATTTATGCACTGTCAGATTCAGGTTTTGCGATTATGTCATGCTGGGAGTGAGAAAAGGGTTTCCTAACTTGGCCTTTTGTGCAATGGTAAGTTGTGGTGTCAGTGTAGTTGTACCTAATTCTTACAATTGTGTTGTTTGTCTGCTCTGGTTCCAAAACTTTTCACTGAGAGGCATACCATGTGCTTTCTCCTGTATTTCATGAGTCCTCAGTCTTCAAGGCAAAGCCAGATTAGGTGGATGAGCTGACCTAACAGTTACCTTCTCCAGAAAGCAGGAGGTTTCATTTCTTCCTCCACTGTTCTCTGATGTTCATCAGAACAAACCCTAGCTGAACAAGGACACCTCCCTAAGCCAGTAGAAAGCCATCCATTGCTCTGATTTGTTTGGGTTTTGTTTTGGTTTGGTTTTTTTTAAACTACACTAATTTTATGCCAGACTGCTAATTAGAATAGTTCACAGACAGGTCCCAATGACTGCTGGAGCCAGCTTAATATAGGGGAGTAGGGTGACTGAACTCACAGATCACTAAAATATTTAATTGCCACAGCAGCGAGCTGATTCTGTAGGCTCTCACTAAAAGCATTATAATTTGCTCACAATTCTGACTGATATCTACTTCTGGCTTAACAAGTTATTTCCCTAAAAGGTGCACTGTTTACTAGTGCATCAGTCAGTATTTTATTGCCATGATATAGTCACATGACTTACAAAGGTATCATTCTAAATTTTTAAAAAAGTAAAAATAATTGAACAGATAGAGGAGTCGGGACTGTTTGAGATTGTCTTCCCGTTGTAATTCAATTTATCCCTTCATTTATTAATAAACTTATTCCTTCACAAGCTTTTCTACTATTTTGCTCAGAAATGGGATGACACTTTAGTCAGCAGATGGATAATAGAGACTGAAGACTGGCAATCTTCTTTCATGTGGCACATTGAACTTGATGTTTTTGAATGCTACATAGTATTAATACTGCGTGACATTTCTGGAATTTCTTTGATATTCCAAAATGTATTAAAATTTTATATCAGGAAACAAAGAGGGTGGAGTATTGTTGGTTGGTTGGTTTTTTTAAAGGACAGTTTGGTATCTTGGAAAAAAATAGATTCTGAACTTTTTTCCAGTCAGGAGCGAAGTAGAAAATACTCCATTATATTTTCACAATAGAAGTACATCATCCTTCCTATAAAATGCAGAAGAAAAATACTTAATGAACCTTGCTGCATTTTGTTTTGGCAAGATAGGTTTACTGCCTCTGCCTCATAACAGTTCTAGGTCATGAATAGTTACTTTAGGTCATATGTTTACATGTTATTTTATATGTTAATAAAAATCTGTTTTATATAGTAAGGAAAGTAATACTCAGTTCTGATGTTAAAAAAAAAAACACTCTCCTCAGTCATGTAAGAAAAAAATACAATTACTGGGGAAACCTTCTGTACTAAAGTTGCGTAAGCAAAGGAAAAAAACCCAGCAGTCTTCTTTAGGAAAAGACAATATAACATTGGGGACAGCAGTGATTTCAGTTTGACATATGCTTTTAATTAAACACACAATTTCTTGCTGAAAGCTGGGGAAGCTAGCTGGTGCACTGGATTATTTCATAGTGTTATTTCTATGGGGACAGTCTAGGCTACTGTATGCAGGCCTGGGGTGAAGGAGGGGGATGATCTGTCATAACGTCACATCAGCAGCTTTCAAAATTTTATTTGTAGAGCAATGAGTGTGTGACAAAGCAAGACAACCAAAACCCAACAAGCTTAACCTAAAAGAGAAGCACGGGGGAACGAGTTTGCTGTGGTCTTGAATGTAGCCACAGCGAAACCAGGGGCAGGTGGTGGTGGGAACACCAATGTGTGGGTGCCCACCCTTGTTTGCTAGACCAAATGTACCAAAGCGTTTTAAGATTTTGAAATAACCAAAGGAGTAAGGAGTTGGAGTATCTGTTTCATCAGGGAAGACTCAAATAAGTAAATATATAAATAAATGCTTTAATCAACAAACAACTGATAACGGTGGGTGGGCCAACCGGGTATTCCTATTTGTAATGTTGGTAGTAAAATTGAGTTCAGATTTTTTTTCCCCGAACGATGCACCCATCACGTGTGCTGGGTTACGTGAGTCCCCTCCGTGTGCGGAGCCAGCCTGTCACGGCGGCTGCGGAACGGTAGGGCAGCGGCGGGAGCGGCCGGGACCCCCGGGCCTGACCGCAGGCGAGGGACCCTCAGCATTACTTCTGCGGGGCAGCTCACAACGCCAGTCGCGATAATTAACGTTGTGAGATTATACATCGCCTTTCCGCTCGGTGTGCTGACGCCTAACGGTCTCGGCCAGGGCCGGAGCAGGCTGATGCCGGAGTGCGGGCCGGGCGGGGGCCGCGTCCCGCCCGGGTGCCCGCCCGTGTGCCCGCCCGGGTGCCCGCC